>CM039429.1:13516780-13849300 GCA_022379115.2 Bauhinia variegata
GTAACCAGTGAACCGATGATATTTCCAAATTAATATCTTATCCATTTTTTAAAGCATTTCCCTATCCTTAAAGGTCAGATCAAACAATATATATATATATATATATATATATACACACGCGCGCGTTTAAACTCTGTTTAGCAAAAATACTTGATAAATTATTTAAAAGTTGAAAAGTAAACTAAAAACTTAAACATTAATTTTTTGTTTATTGAATTAGAAGTGTTTTTTTTTTTAATGATTTTTGTCCCTTACCATATTACTTTGTATTGTTTTATGTAACTCAAATAATTTTTGCACTCTAAAACTACATTTAAATAAAATTTCTTAATTTTTTAGTTTTGAAACAATGTGTGATCTGAAATAAATTGAATGAAAACCTTGAATACTCTTCAAAAGTAAGGTAATGATACCAAAATTCTAATTCATCAAAGGCTGTTATTTACAAATGAGAGGTATTTATAAGTAAAAGATAACCCAATAACTAACATACTAACTAAGTAACCCTACTCTTGAACTAAAAGAATAACTTAGTACAAAAGATAAAATAACTAAAATAAGATAAAATGGCCCAACACAAAATAAAATCGCTAAATTAAAATAATTCAAAATAAAATACTAATTTCTAAAATTAAAAAATTAAAAATCAATTTATGATAAATCATGGGAAGAACTATTGTCCAAAGGGTTAAAAGATAGGTAATAATCCAAATGAGTGGACAAAAAGCATCATTGGCATTCCATATAGGGTTAGCATTGCTTCCACTTCATAAGGTAATTTTTAGAGAATGAAAATACCTTTTTACCCTTGACACTATATCATATTAACAAATATACCCCTCACACTTTACTCTTAACAAAATTATCGTCATAACTTTAAAACCTTAACAAATCTACCCTTTTGTCTAACTCTTTGAACATATTACTGTCCTTTCCATTACCTTCTCTGTTCCATCACAAAAATAATTTGAATGGTCTTTTATATGCCTTTTGGACCATAAACCTTTGTTTGCTAGAGTCTAAAGAGTATTCCTACCCATGAGTATGCTGGATTTTTTTGCCTACATGTGAGTTGGGATATCATTTACTGCTGATGATGTGATTGATCAATGTTTTAAAGTGTCGAGAGCAATTTTTTTGAAAGTGAAAGTGTTAAAAGTATATTTGTTAATGTCATATAGTGCTAGGGATAGAAAGTGTTTTCTCTATTTTTAAGGATGAGAAAACTTTTAACTGACAAAAACAAATAAAGACAACAATGCACGCTAAGAGATATTTCTTTGCTCAAAGTCATTTTCAGTAGTGGAAATATCTTTCTTTGTATTTATATAGTTACCTGATAAAATTTATTGCCTCAATGTGTCCATAGTTTTATTATAAAGTATTTTATATTAAAAAATAAAAAATAATAACATAAACATTATTATTATTTAACAAAAATATTTTAAAACAAGATATATTATTTTAAAATAATAAATTTTCATCAGCTAGCTAGGTAGGTAAAATAAGTGGAGGAGAGCACTCCTTGGAAAATGTAGGGATAGAACTTAGTTGACTCATTTATAATATACTCCGTATAATCTTTACATTTTTTTTAGAAGTTTTTATGATTTTTATAAGTTATTTTATATATTTTAGGAAGCATTTATTTATTTATTTTCTACCCTTAATAATGACTAACCATTCTTATTTCATCACGTTCATTACCAAAAAATAATAAAATATATTTTTTATACTTGACAAAGCAAATCGACAGCAAAGTGATAGACCTTTGCAGTCTTCTATCACCACTTCAACACTATCAATTAAGTTTAAGATTAATATGAATAAAATCAACTGTTTTAATTTCTTAATTTGTATAATCATGCTTTATAATAATCATCAAAGAAAATATGTGGCAAATACAATATTCTTGTCAATTTAATTAATGTTTACTGCATAGTCATTAGTGAATCCTCAACTGTACCACTTCCTTGATGTGATATACTATGTCACAGCTATCTTATTTTGTACGTACAAGGATAATTGACATTTTACTTACTCTCTTCATCGTTAATTATAAAATTATTTTAATTAATAGTTAAAATTAATTAATTTATTGATTTTTGATAAAAAAGAATACAATATTATAAATTTACTTCATTTCATGTTAGATTTGAGTATAATAGTAATTAACTATTGTAATAGTATATCAATTTTTACATTAATTAAAATATAAAAATTAAAAAATAAATAATATTAATTAAAGATAAATATAAAAATAATAAATAATTTAGAATCTTGTAAAAAAATTTATATTAAGAAACATAAGTCAATCAAGTCTTTGCTTCCGTACGAGTGGTGCTTGAGTACAGTCATGAATTCCCACCGCGAGTGGTGCAGTCAGGAACTGGAGGAGTAGAGGACCACATAACTAGGTCATTGCCAACAAAATTAAGTCCTTGAAATTTTTATTTCAAAGCTTTGCAAGACCTCTTGGGATTTTTTTTTTAAATTGTGGTAACACAAATTCCTAAGTTAAAACTTGTTTTACTTTATGAGATTTCACCAAAAAGGTGATTGTTTAATAAATTAATAGACTCGAATGATCTCATATTATTAACACTTGAATTTTTTTAATTAAAAAACTTAAAAAAAAGTTAGTGACATCAATCCAATAAGATTACGACGAAATTAAATACTTAAAAATTAATGCTTTTCATTGAACAATGACTTGTATTAGTATATATCATATTTATCATCTCCTATTTTCACCCATGTGAACAAGTGAATGAAATAACATAATGTGTCTTTTGTTGACTGGCCACAGTTATCTTGATGTGAACTAATGTTCTTCATTATCAAAAATAGTTGATGCATGTTATAACCAAAATAAAAAAATAAAATAGTTGACACATTTTGGAATGTGCCCAATCAATTTTTTTTATGCAACGTCTAAGTCTTAAAGAAAGTTTATAACACACAGATTATATCAAGATTTGACTAAGAAAGTTATTTTGTCATGTACCGAAAGTCAATTAAAAGTGCATGTCTATCTAATCCTAAGACTTTTAGTTCCTAAAGAAAAGTGAATTAATTCTTTCTCACAATTCAAAATTGTGGGTGCAAATTGTGGATGCTTTGTTTCATGATTTGCAATGAATTCACATTCCAATAAAAACATAAAACTAACTACTTGAAAAAATAAACTAAGAAGTTGGTAGGCCGTGGTATGAAACCAACGTGTTCCTCATGATTTTCTCGTTGGTGTTTTGCAACTTAGAATTAGAGCAAGAAATGAAGTGATTTAATTGTCACTGTGTGTTTCGAAAACAATATTCTTTACAGGCAATAGAGACACAGAAACTCAATCATTATTACACGTAAGTTTTGAAGAGATTGGTTTAGTTGTAGTCATGGAGAAAACTGAAGGGGAAAAATAAACGGTAATAAAGAAATTTTGAACTCAGAAGGCAGAGCTGCTTTCTATATATCTGCCAGTACAGAGTTTGATCTTCTAAAACAGGGTCGAACAACCTATACATTACAAAAATCAGAAAACCTATTAATACATGATAGAATATTGTATTTACTTTTATTCAATCAGTTGAAATATCGCAGTTTGTACCATATATTATCAATCCAAAGAAAGAAGGCTATTCTCCATGATCTTTTGTAAATCAGAGGACTCAAGAAGCCAAACAATCCCAGAACATATCCAAATACTTTACTGATCAAGCACCACTCTACTCCATCATCCCCAACTTCTTTATTGCCATCAGTAAGTTCGAGTGTTCTACCATGGGTGATGCAGTTAGGAAGTGGAGGACCACATAGGTCATTGCCGACAAAGTTCAATGCTTCAAAGCTTTGCGATTGAGTGCCTGTTGGGATTTTTCCTTTTAAATTGTTGTAGGACAAATCCAAGTTTCTAAAAAGTTCAAACATGCTATAGTTGAAGGGATTTCTCCAAAAAGTTGATTCCTTGATAAATTCATAGACTTTAATGATCTCATATTCCCAATGTTTTCTGGAATTCGGCCAGTTAATAAATTTGTCTACAAATTTAATGACACCAATCCATTGAGACTTGTGACTTCATTAGGTATTTTTCCAGATAATTTATTATTAGAAAGGTCAATACTTTTCATCAAGCAAAGTCCAGTACCACCATATTCATAACCTCTTCTTTTCACCATATGAACACTGGAACTAAATTATATGTTCTGCCTTCTACTCCTTGACAAGGGTTGAGTAGAGTTGAACTGGTGCTGTTCATTGTAATGGCAGTGAAATGGTTGACACAATTTGGTATGTTCCCACTCAAGTTGTTTTGTGCAAGGTCCAAGAGTTGAAGAAATTTCAAAGTACAAATTTCAAGGGGATTTTGACCAGAAAAGTTGTTCAAGACGTAGAATCATCAAATTCAAGAGTTTTTGCCCAATCCATGTTGGAATGATTCCAGAAAATTTGTTTTCTCCAAGACCTAAGGACCTCAAGTTACTATAATTCTTTAAGAAAAGAAGAAATTCAACTGAAAATTGATTCCATAGTTGAATTCATCTGAATGCTACAAAGGTCTCCAAAAAGATTGTTGTTATATAGATGGATATCCTGAATAGTTGGAATCTTCCAAATGCTAATTGGAATTTAACCAATCAAATTGTTCGAACACAGTTGAAGGTATTGTAATTTTCTTAAGTTTCCCAATTCACTTGGAATCTCTCCCTCAAGTCTATTGTTACTCAAATCCAAAACTTCTAAAGCTGTGCAATTTCATATTTCTTTAGGTATGTTTCCAAATAAATTGTTCACTCTCAAACCAAGTGTCTATAATTCACTTAACTTTTCTACTTCTGGAGGTATGTTTCCAGATAAATTATTGAAAGAAAGGCTGAGAAAAGAAAGCTCATTAAGTTGGCCTAAGGAAGATGGGATGGTGCCGCTAAGACTATTATTTCTAAAACTTAGATAAACAAGACTTTTGAGACTAGCAAGACTCTCAGGAATAACTCCCTGCAGTAGGTTGTTACTCAACGACAATACTACCAATTTACTGCAGTATCCAATGGATGAGGGAATTGTCCCTGACAACAAATTAGAAGATAGATTAAGAAAAGAAAGCCTAGTCATGTTCCCTACATTTGTGGGGATGGAACCAATCAGGCTATTGTTGTCCAAGTACAACTGTTCCAGCTGAGAAATCTCCGACAAGAATTGAGGAATTTCACCGGTAAGCACATTAGAGGAAAAGTTCAAAAACTCTAAATGTTGAAACTTTCTCAAGCTATTTGGTATTTGTCCACTAAAGCTTTTTCTAGAAAGATCTAAGTGCTGAAGCAGAGTACAATTGCTCAACTCAAGGGGTATTTCACCATATAACCCATTAATCCCCAGCACAAGGCTCTCCAGGTGACTCAAACTTCCAATTTCAGGTCCTAATTGACCAGATATCCCATAAGAAGAGAGGTTAAGGGAAGCTACATTGTGGACATGCTCACAATGGACTCCTACCCATGAGCATGGAGTAGAATCAGAGCCATTACAGCTCGAGTTTATGATAGGAGGAACAAAGTTCTAATGGCTTGAGAATGATAACAAATTCATCCCATCAGCAGTCAGTGCAAAAACATTTTGCAAAAAAGAAGAAAAACATAGAATCACAAAGAGATACCTCCTAGATAGAAAGTATAACAATGATATAATTTTCATGGAGAAAGGAAAGCATTTACTTTGTTGCAGTTTGGACAGAAAGCAAAGAGATTGAAAAGGTTTTTTATCGGGCTTAGAACTCCAAACAGGAGAAGAAATATATATACACGAAGAAGCAACCAAAGAGAGACACTTTTTATCTTTTCTGAAATTGACGAAACTACCTCTATCGACAAAAATTGTGAAAGGTCTTTTTTTCTCACTCACGCTATAAGTGAATTTTATTAAAAATATTTTTTATTTGTATAAAATATTTATTTTGTTTTAATCTTAAAATATGAAGAGTTATTTTATTTAATTTAAAACGTTAAAAAAATTTTTAAAAAAATTTACTATAATACAAAGGAGAAAAAGAAAATTTTTAAATTTTTTTTAAATTTCTAGCAAGATTTTTTCTTGTTTTGTCACTATAAAAATATCTAAAATTTATTTTAGTTATATAAGATTAGAATTTTCCTTTTTTCTTTGGTTTAAAATAAAAAGGAAACCCGAGAGTGAAGGTGCTACTAACATAACAACCCAACCCCACTTGGAATATATGGAACAGAATGCATAGGTTAAAAAACAAGATAAGAATATTACATAAGACAAAATGTCATTAGACACCTCTCGCACGTTATAACCATCTTCTCTCTCTCTTCATCTCTCTTTCCTTGTCATTCATACAATCAATTCGCTGTCTTGTGTGATGTTAGGTAAAGCAAGGTGCCGTTTCTCTCAGTCTTTTCCATTTGTGGAAGTATAAATATCTTTCAATTATAGGGAAAATAATTGAAGGAGTCCCCCAGCAAAATGCTAGGTACATAATTAAAGTACACATTTTAGTAAGTGTTTTAAAAATTCGACCAGCTAAGCTAGTCCAAATGGTTAAACCAAAAGTCAGACCTCAAGCCAGTTTAGTTGAAGATATTAGACCGCTTTTACAAACAACCCAGTCAAAAACCGATCAAACTCCGATTGAACAGAAAAAACCGAGACCAAGACAGTTTTGTAAAAAATCAGACCAAGTTTTGAAAATTTAAAAAAAAAATGCTTTTTAAACATTTTTTAAACAAATATTTATATATTAACATAATTAGAATATTTTGAACTATTGAATTCTCAGCTTTGTTTAAGAAAAATTATTTTAATAAAATGGCCAAAGAGAACTTTCATAATATGACATCATCTCATAAAATTTAATCAAATGTATAAATACTTGGATTTAATTTTAATATTTTTATTATTAATTTATATTAATAATAAAGAGTTTTTCTTTATATAATAAATTTATATTATATGATATTTTAATTTTAATTTAAACTATTTATATTTTTAAAAATATTTTAAAATTTTTTTCCATTCAACCAATGACCCAAATCAATCATCTCTTTAAGTCAATATTTGATTTAATTTTTAAATCTATGTTTTAGTGTAAATTTTTAATTTGTCAATTATTGTAGAGATAAAATTAAAAATAATATATATATATATATATATATATATATATATATATATATATATATATATATATATATATATATATATAAATATTTAAAAAATGAGTCTTTACAGTTGAATATAACATCACTCCCTTCTACGGAGAAAGAGCTTTCATTCAAGTCAATGTCTAGTCTCATCAATTTGTTTTATTTTATACATTTAATTAATCTCAAACATGCCCCACTTCCTTGATGTGATAAATGTAACGGCTAACTTTTTACGTTGTTTCAGTTTCACACGTATCATAGTTAACACAATTTGATTTTTATTTATGCATTAAATTATGGACTATACTGAATGCTTGAGAGAATTCACTGTATTTTGAATTAGGTTTTAAGTTGCATTTTTTAATTATTTTTACGACATTGCTTTTGTTTTTTCCATTCATGAAAATAGCCAATAATCTTTGTTGACCTAGAGTCGTCGCTTTAATTTCTTCAATATAAATATATAAATATTCTTTCTTATTTTTATTATAAAGTAATTTTTAAAAGTTTTTCATGATCATTTTATTTGAATGCATTCACTTTTTTGTGAGAATAGTTAACTTAATTTCTCTTCTCTAAAACATTAAATCAATCCACCTGACTACATACACAAAATTCAAATAATAACGAAGCTCCTGTTAAATGTTATTATTAATTATTAACTTTATTTCATTTTTTATATGATTTTTATACCTTCATTCGCTTTTATGAATCTCTAAACCTTAATTTATGGTTCATATTTTAGAGTTTATAATTTATCATTAAAATTTAAGGTTTATATTTTAGGATTTTTATATATGAGGTTTAGGATTCATTTGGGATTTCTGTTTAGAGTTTAGAATTTATTTTTTTTAAAGGATTTGGGATTTATATTTTAATGTTTAGAGTTTATATTTTAATGTTATGGTTATATTTAATAATTTAGAGTTAGAGTTTATATTTTTAATTTAAGAGTTTTATATTTAGGTTTTTTATAATTTAGAATTTAAAGATTTATGAAAAATGAATCATAAACCCCATATATAAACCCTTAAATAAAATATGAACCCTAAATTTAAAATTATAAACCCTCAAATATGAATCCAAAACTCTATGTACAAATCCCAAAATATTAACTTTAAATTTTAAATGTAAACCCTTAATTCTAACATGTGAAACCTAATAATTAATAATTAGAGATCCATGAAAGAAAATGAGAGTATAAAGTTCTTATGAAAAGTTAAAAGATATAAATGAAACTAATAATTAATAATGACATTTAATGAAAACTTAATTATTATTTGAATTTTATGTATTTAGTATGTTGGATTGATCTAATATCTTAAAATAAGAGAAGTGAAACTAACCTTTCCCACTGAAAAGTCATTAAATCCAGATACGTCTTTTTTATAAGTCATTTTACATTTGTTAAGAAGCATTTATTTGTTTTCTTTTTCTACCCTTAATAATGACTAGTTACTCTTATTTTTCTGTCAACTTCAACACTATCAACTAAGTTCAATGACAATGAATGTGGATAAAATTAAAATGTTATAAATTCTTTTAAAGAATCAAGAAAACCAACTGTTTTTCATAGTATGTGTAATTTAAACATGCCTTATAAAAAGGATAAAAAGGAGTGCTACTTTACATGTTGGAATTTGGATACTATTTTCTACTTAGAATAAAATACATTAATCTCCCTTTTAGTTAGTTTATTTTTCATTTATTTCTTCTCTATTTTTAAAACATGCGTACTGAAACCTAGTTAGCTAACAACGTTAAAGAATATTCATTCTAGATGATTTTTCTTTTTCTTTTTAGAAAAAAATTATTAATAAACCTAAGTGACAAAATTGACTATAAGTAACTGATCTTATTTTCATCTACCTCCCTTAATATTTTTTTTATATTTATACTTTGTAGTCCATATAAATTTTGTTCAGAGAAATGTTCATGCAAGTCTAAAATTATTTTAAAATAAAATTTAAAAACATTGTTGTTTTTCATTTGATTAGATTGTATCATGCTTTGTCTCTTAATTTGAACTAAAATAATGTGAAAAATTATTTGTGTCACATAAGTTATATTCAAAATGAGGGTAAGATTAATTTTTGATAAAAAATAAAAAAATATCTTATTTTTTTTATAAAAAATTATACACTATATTCATATCCAAATTTCATTTGGGTTAAACCACCATATAAGGTATAGTCTCTTGTTGCACTACTCATTTATCTTTATTTTTTATTTTATTTTTTTATCATCATCACTTTATCATGCACATGTAATTAATGCTTTCAAAACGATCAAAATAAATAAAAGATATTTAGTTTCTAAAATTTGTAGTATTTAGCTTAGATGATTAGTTTATAATGTGTTTAACAAATGAGTTTTTCATTCCAGTCTAACATATCATAAAAAATAAAATATATAATACATCACTCATACAATATATATATATACACTCTCTAAAATATGATAAGTGTTCCAAATCTCACTAAAAAAAATATGATTAATGTTTTTGTCAATGCAATTATTATAAGTTGGATTTAAATGCTGTGTTTTTTCAACTACTTGGGAAAGTATGTGTAAGTTTTAAAAATAGAGAAAGATAAGCGAAAAATACGATAACTATAAAGGAGGTCATCTTTATGAGTTATTATGGATGTTTATAGCATTTTTGTTTTGCTAAATATTGACTAACACTTTTATTAGTCAATTGTTAGAAATTAAACTTAAGCATGACACATTTTCAAACAATGGGGGATGTATGTGTAGGTTTTCAAAATAGAGATGTAGTAAATGAAAAAAAGTTAACTACAAAGGAGGTTTACCAAATTTTCTGAACTGCTTATCATCATTAGCGTAGGCTTGCAACATTTCTATCTCATTAGTAAAGCCCTAATGCACCTCTATTTTTTATTTTTGTTTGACAAAAGTGCCAACTAACACAAAATAGCCACCTTTGCACCATGTTAGCATGGATCTGGCTTTTCTATTAAGTTTTCTCTACTAAGTATTTATTGGACAGCAGATGAATTACGCAGATGAATGGCTATAAATAAAAATGATCAAATCACTATGCCAGACATTTGTTGAAAAAGAAATATATGACCTAAATATACCCAACACTAACCCAGTCTAGCAAAAAGCTTATTCCATGTTAGCACTTTCTATCAGTTCTTCAATGAGATTAAACTCTCAAAGCAGTTTGTTCATTTTCAAATGGTGAAAACCTAATCTCGTTTTAAGCAAAGGATCGAAAAGTTTTAATTATATGACTAAAATAGGAGATCGAAATTGCAGCAAACCAAGTATAAATGTAGTGAAATCGCTATGTTTCCCACTTCTTCTCAAGGGTTATGGATCTCAAATGGTTGATCAATTTTAACTGGTAAGTATCCAAGTAAATTGTTTTGTGCAAGGTCTGACACTCGAAGAAATATCATAGCACAAATTTCATGGGGAATTCTTTACCAGAACAATTGATTGATCCATGAGTGTCTGTTCAGAGCCCATGCGGAAATGTTTCCTGAAATGTCTCCAGCTAGTTGAGTTCTAAACATGGCTGTAATTATTTCTCTAATTGGCAACTCATTTGCAATCCTCCTCCCCCTTCAAACCATAATCAAAATCCTCCAAAACGAGGGGGAAGTGGGCAAACTAGCATTAGATCTGCTCCTGGGTATGATCATCAGAATCCTCCACCTCAACGCAAACAACCGTCAAACTATGGGGGTAGGCATGCTGGCCATCCTACAGGTTATAGTGGTAACGATTGAAAGGGGAAATAGTAAGGTATATGGTTCATATCAAGTAATAGATGAGAATGACGTCTTTCGTTGTGTAGTTTCTTATTTATTTATTTATGAGATAAACCTTATTTGTAGTATATGAAAAATTCAGCAGAAAATTACTTGCACCCCATCTAAAATATTTTGTATGATCGAAATGCTTGAATATTCTGAATCTATTCTCCAATGAGTTCACAAAATCCTATTGGCTATGGTAATTCTCCTCCCCTACAGACCATGGGGGAAGTGGGCAAACTAATGGATCTGCTCTTGGCTATGGTGGTCATCCACCGTCTAAAGTAAACAACCTTCAAACTCCGGTGCTCGATGGGCAAGCTGGCTATCTTGGCTATATTGTGGTCTGGTTCATATCTTATTTGGTTGTATGTGTTTCTTATTTATTTATTTATGAGTAAAACGTTATTTGTAGTATTTAAAAGGTTCAGCAGAAAATCATCTGCCTCCCTAATTTTTTTTTTTTTTCTGGGTAATGAGATAATGTGTGTATTTTGTATATTTTGTAGATAATTTCCAGATAATTATGTGGAGTTTGTTTCACCATGTAACTGCATGTATAAGGTAAAAGATAAGCATTGTCGTGTATTTGAAGGGTTAGGAGCCTTGTAGTTGCAGTAGGAGTCTCGTAGTAGGAGTTGAACACTTGTGTATATATATATATATATATATATATATTATTTCCTGATGAATGAAAGACACGAAATTACACACTGATATTTATAGTTTGAATATGGTATCAGAGCCCTTCTAAGGGCCTGACTTGTTGCGTTTTCTGTTTGCTGCACAACGGCGTTGATATGGCAGAAAACCAAGAACAACCTAGTGAGTGCGGGAAGCGAGTTGTTTCCCCTTACGACCTGAACGTGAGTGACAAACCCAAGAATGATGGGAAAAATAGCACAAGAAGCTAAAGGCAGCAATGCAGTGGAAAAGGAAAAGGGCGCAGAGCTGTAGTTCGTGCAAATGCTGGTCAAACAATGGGTACTGAAGGCGTTGGTTCTCAAGAAAAGATGGAGGTCCCTGGGCTGACTTACGAGCAGTGGAAATTACTGATGAAGATGCTAAATGGCCAAAAGGATAACACCAATGAGCAAATGCCTGGTACTGGTACATGGATAATTGACAATGGGGCATCCAAACATATGACAGGAAATCTGGGACTTCTGTGTGAGTTGCAAAACTCGCAAGGATGTCCGGTTGGGCTACCACATGGTAAACGCACAAACGTTCTTTATGTTCCTAAACTCACAAACGTTCTTTATGTTCTTAAACTGAATTGCAATTTGATTTCTGTTTCCCAATTAACAGATGAGGCAAAGTGCATTGTCCAATTTACTAATGAGTTGTGTTGTGTAGGACAACGCTTCGAAGATGGTGATTGGTGCGGGCGAGAGAAGAGATGGGCTTTAGTTTTTCCGTGAGTTACAGCAAGCAAATGTCTGCAAGGTTGATGGAGGTTCCCAATTGGAGCTCTGGCCTAGGAGGTTAGGTTATCCTTCCTTGAAGATTACACAGCAGATTGACAAGAATTTGAAGAATGGAATTAGTGAGTCTTAGAATAAAGTATGTGATGTGTGAATTAGAGCAAAACAAACTAGAGAAAAATTTTCTGAGTTATAACGAAGCTAGTAATATGTTTGAGTTGATCCATTGTGATATATGGGGACCATGTAGGACCCCACCCTTGTGGGAAAAACGGTTGGAAACTATTTGATTTTGAAACAAAGGGAATTCTTTTTTTCTAGGGATGTTGAGTAAGTGTTTCCATTTGCCAGGGGTATGGGGGGTGCAAGACCAAAGCCCTTCGGATAAAGCAGTAATTGATAATGCAATTGAAGTCATAAACGACTCTAGCAATGTTGGACAAGTAGAGCCAACTGAGCTTGAAGCGGAGGGACACTTGGAGGACAGGGGGTGAACTCAACGAGAGCATGCCAAGTGGGGGTCCTGATGAGAGGGAATCAAGCCAAATGGCTATAAGGGAAAATGAAGTGGCCGAAGAGCCACTTGGACGTGGACATCGGATTAAGCAACCTTCAACTCGCTTGCGTGACTACATCACCAACATTGCAACAATACTGAGCCCATTGATTCGATCACCCGTATCAACACCAAATTCAGGTGCACCCTACCCTATAGCTCATTTTGTAAATTGTGATAAGTTTTCTCTTGCACACCGTATTTTTCTTGCAACTATTACACAGGAAAAGGAACCAAGATCATATGCTGAAGCAGTACGAGATAAAAGATGGAGAGAAGCCATGAAAAATGAAATCCAAGGACTTGAAGGAAACGGAACATGGACCATGGCACATTTACCTCTATGGAAAAAGGCACTTGGATGCAAATGGGTATATAAAATCAAACACTGTTTTGATAGGATGGTGGAGCGATTTAAAGCTTGCTTAGTTATTCTTGGCAATCACCAAGTTGAAGGACTTGACTATACAGAAACATTTGCCTCTGTTGCAAAGATGGTGACTACGAGGACAGTGTTGGCAATAACAGCAGCTAGAAATTGGGAACTGCACTAGATGAACGTGCACAATGCATTCTTGCATGGAGACCTTAAGGAAGAAGTGTATATGAAATTACCACCAGGTTTCCAAGTAAAACAGCAAGCTGTGGTGTGTAAGCTACAAAAAACCTTGTATTGGTTGAAACAAGCCCCGCGATGTTGGTTTGCTAAGCTCTTTGCAGCTCTCCAAGCATATGGATTCAAGCAATCGCTGTCTGACTACTCACTACCAAGAGTACATATTATGATGGTTTTAGTGTATGTCGATGACATTATGATTATTGGAAATAATCATGTGGCCATCACTAAGTTTAAAGATTATTTGCACACTTGTTTCCATACGAAAGACTTGGGAAAGTTGAAATGCTTTCTAGGAGTGGAGGTGGCTCAGTATGCAATTGGTATTTTTCTTTGCCAAAGGAAATATACTCTAGATATTATTAGTGAAACAGGTCTCTTAGGGGCCAAGCCAGCAAGTACTCCAATGGAACAAAACCACCGTCTCACTCTCTATGATGGAAATTTGTTGACAAATCCACAACAATATAGGCGTCTGGTGAGGCGATTAATCTATCTCTGATTTACAAGGCCCGAGCTCCTATTACTGTGTGAGTTGTCTTTCCCAATTCATGCAAGCGCCTCGATAGAAGCATTGGGAAGCTGCTCTACACATGTTGCGCTACTTGAAGGGAGCCCAGGTCAAGGTATCTTGCTGCTTGGTGAAAGTGAGTTGAGGCTGTTCGGTTGGTGTGACTCAGACTGGGCTAGCTGTCCTTTGACAAGAAAGTCTCTATCAAGTTGGTCCGTGCTTCTTGGTTAATCTCCCATTTCTTGGAAGACCAAGAAGCAATAGATTGTCTCTCGCTCCTCTATAGATGTTGAGTATCATTCTGTGGCTACAACTATTTGTGAACTAAAATGGCTTAAGAGTTGATGTGAACCACCAATTTACTTGTTCCATACCCTTAGAACATTGAGTTGGGCCTAGAAGGGCCTAAAGCCCAAAGTCAAGCCCACACCCTCACATACTGGGGGATTTTTTTCTAAGAGTGAATTCCCATTTCTACCCGGAAGACATCCTGACCCATAAGTGTGAGGTGTTGTAGACTGGACCATCACCCTTCCAGGACTTGCAAGTAGGACCAGCTTAAAAGGCAAATCCTTGTTGACTAACCAACAAGAGTATACTCTCAAACCTTGGTGTTGATCATTCTCAACCTATGCATTTAGGGGTGAGTGTCAGTCGGTTACGGTCGGTTTTGACTATATTTTTAACCGACTGACACTAACCGATTATGTAATTTTGTCAAATTGATAACCGATTGACTATACCTTAAAACCGACGGTTCGGTTTTAGTCGGTTAAGTGGTTGGTTTCGGTCGGTTAATAGTTAACCGACAGTAACAATTTTTTTTTTTTTTAAAAAGCATTTGTTTCCATTTTAGTGTTGTGTTTACTTGGAATATATATTTAATTGTTTTACCATAAATTAAAAATGTGATTATTAGATAAGTTAAAATAATTTTTTTTTAAAGTATCTATGACATCTTACCAAGAATTATATAAGTAAAAATAAAAATACATAAATTTAAAAACCTAGAAATATATAAAGATATTTATGGAAGCAAACTTCTTTCGGTTCCAAACATATGCACAAATGCTTGGAGAAGGAAAAATTAACATAAAATGTCTATACATAACAAAAGTAACATTTTTTTTTAATTTCTTTACTAGAAAATTACTATTTTCAATAAATATATTTACATAAGAGTAAAGTACATGTCAAATTAGTAATATATAATTATTTTTATACATCAGATGTCATAGTATTTGAGTGATTTAATTAATTAATAAAATAATTGAATCATTAATTAATATGGTATATGAAAACATTAAAGTTTATAATTTTTTAGTCGGTCGGTTCGGTTTTTATCGGTTAAGAAAAATGCAAAACCGAAACGGACTGACATTAACCGATTTTTTCAAATTTCAAAACCGTAACCGACCGACTAAACCGATACTAACCGACCGACACTAATCGATTGTTTTCGATTCGGTCGGTTAATTGAATTTTGCTCACCCTTATATGCATTTGTATTGTGATAGCTAAGTTGCATTTCACATTGCCAAAAATCCTATTTTCCAAGAGCGTGCCAAGTATATAGAAGTAGATTGTCATTCCGTGTGCAATGAAATTGTCTGGTAACATCCAGCCAACATATGTTCCCACACATGCCCAGCTAGTTGATTTATTTACCAAAACACTTGGTCCATCTTAGTTTGTGAGCTTATCAAACAAGTTGGGCATTCATAACCCCGTGCTCCAACTTGAGGGGGTAATGAGATAATGTGTGTTTTGTATGTTTTGTAGATAATTATGTAGAGTTTGGTTCACCTTGTAACTGCATGGATAAGCATGTAGGGAAAAGATAAGCATTATCGTATATTTGAAGGGTTAGGAGTCTTGTAGTTGCAGTAGGAGTCTTGTAGTGGGAGTTAAACACTTGTGTATATATATATATATATATATATATATTTGTAGTTTGAATACCAGGTATGATAGAAGTCATTGAAGGATTAGAAGGTCGACTAAAATGGTGATTTATCTTCTTCCCCATGGTCCTTCTGGACAATAGCATTCGCTAAAGTAGGATTGGCAGAAGCCCTTGGCTATCAATTAACAATTGGTTAATTATCAGTTGTTTGACCAGTTAGTTACACGGTTTATGTATTCATTCAGCAATCAGTGCAGGTAAGTTCATTTTCAAGTTCTTTCTTCTTTCTCTTATCTTCTCTTGCCTTTCCTCTATTCTTTGTTTCTGTATCATATTCTACTTGTTGTTCGTGCTTGCATCAGCCTGTCACTTTGCAAAGAAATTGCAAGATGAAGTCTCTTAGACTTCTAAGGATATGATTAGTTTCTACATATCTTGCAAGGACTTGAAAAGCCACCAAGACGAGGAATCACTGTAGAACTTCAACATGTGGGCAAGAGCCTCTATTATTTAGCCATCATCCTTTTGTTCCTTTTCACCATTGAACCTTTTCATCTTTTCCCATAACCTAGGCCTTGTTGGCACCCCTATAGGAGTTGATTCTTCTTAGCGACACAATGTTCGGCTGAATGTAATTTAGCTAAGTTCCTCTTTGTGCTAAACCTTGCCATAAGTTGTGGGCTTTTCTCCCTCTCTTTCCTTGCAAGCTTAAGAATTTCTAGCATTTGGTTAGCTATAGAGATGCCCATGATCTAGCATAAACTCATGGTTGAAGTAAATTATGTATTCTTCAAGCTCGTTGTAAGCAAAAGCCATGCCCTACTCATGAACTAGGTATTGATATTTAATGCGCGCGGCCTGTCCAAATCTTACACTATGGGAGAATTAGTTATCTTGACTGCAATGTGGAATAAAGCTTGAGAATGCCACTTTATCCAAAATGTCTAAGACATCTGGACTTGTGCTCATCTCACGCATGCTTTATATCCACTTACATTTCCTCTTTTTCCACTTGTAAGATTCCATATTTTCCAACACCAGGGAGGGCACAAGGCAAGTTTTTGAAAACCGTGTGAACATCCATTGCCACTGACTTAAAGCAATGTATTAGTGCCTATGTACTATTACTTAAAGTAGGGAGAGAAAAAAAAAAAAAAAAAAAAAAGGAAAAAAAAAATTAAAAAACTGAAAAGGAAGTTCCCTAGTGCTAGACTGAGGCATTGAGAGAGCAACAAGAGAAAATACGGGTCTTCTTTCTATGATAAGAACAATTTACCTCTGGAAAGTCATTGACTTTTAAAGTCAAAAGATCTTGATCCAAAGCTCACATGTGCTTCTTCTTGCAGCCTTTGCTAGTCCTTAAATCACCAGAACGCAATTTGGGCTCATATCTTGATTTTGAGCTAATTTCAATATATCCCACAACAAAGCTTTTTGAGAATTTACAGCAAAAAGAAATCTCTAAAGTATGGTTTTAGATAGAATATTCTTCTAAAAATAAAATTAGAGTGCTCTTTTAGGACAAGTACTCCCTTAACATAAACTCAAACACTATCTGAAGTGAAAGTACTCAAGTTTTATTCAAGAGTTGATTAAACCAAAATATATATAAAAAAAATGACCTATTTATAGGTTTCAAATAATAATAAACAACTTAATAAAGTGGGAATCCTAATATTAATTGAAAAGCAATCTTAATTTAGATAAATAGAAAATGCACAAGAGTCCAAATGGAACAATAAAAGTGGAAAAATAAAAGCTCAATAAATAAATAAAGTCAAACACTAATTCCTAATTAATGAAACCCTAATAACTTATTTGCTTATTTTACATCAATATTATAGCATTCTATCTCATCATTGAAGGCAATCTCATTTAAGTTTAAAAACTCTTTCTTTTTGGTAAACCCTAAACATTAAATTGTCTATAGATTCTAAAACTTAAACTCTAAGCTTTACAACTCTAAAACCTTAAATGCTAAACTCTAATCAATAAAATCATATAATTTAAACCATAAAATGACTTAAAGCCTAAGTTTAATATTTAGTATTTAAGGTTTTAGGGCCTATTTTGTACACCTGATAGGATGAAAACATATAAGAAGATAAGAGGTTTGGATAAGATTAGAAAACTATAAAAGTCTGATAAGCTTTATCCTATCCAATGTTTGATGTGCACTAGATAATCTTTTTAGATAAGTTTTGTTATTATATCATATATTTGAAGTGGATCAAACAATAGGAGTAGGATATCATATATTTGGTGATAACGGTGGTGGCTGCTTTGCTAGGTGAGGATGGCAACAATAATTGCGGTGGTTTTGCTAGGTCAAGGTGGCTATAGCGGTGGTAGTGGCTTTCTTGGTGAGTGTCGTATTAGAGTCTGTAGTGACTTTGCTAGGTGAGGGTGGCGGCAGTGGTGGTGATGGTTTTACTAGGTGAGTGTGGCAACAACTGCGGCAGTGACTTTGCTAGGTGAGAGTGGCAGCAGCGGTGGCAATAGCTTTGCTAAGTGAGTATGGCAGCAGTGGTGGGCGATAACTTTTCTGGGTGAAGATGGTAGCAGTAGTGCAATGGCTTTGTTAGGTGAATGTGGCAATGGTTGCAACTATGGCTTTGCTAGGTGAAAGTGGTGGTAGTAGTGGTGGGTTTGCTAGGTGATGGTGGAGGCGGTAGTGGTGATGAGTTAGAGGCAATGAAAGTTGGGTGATTGAGGGTGAGGTAGGAAGAATTTTTTTTATCCTATCATATTCCTTGTTAACCCAACTCCTCTTTCAAAATAAAATTTTAACCCCAAAAATAAAATATGATAGACAATAAAATAGTTTCACCCTATCCTATTAGCTATCAAACTAAAAATAAAATAGAATATGATAGCTTATCCTATCGTATCTCTCTTATTAGATGCACCAAATGAACCTTAAGGTTTTATAGTTTATATAATTTATAGTATTAAGTTTAGAGTTTAGGATTTAGTTATTGATGGTTTGACACTTTAGATTTATTGATTTGAAGAATATAACATGTGGGCTTTAGACTTTATGATTCATTAGTTGAGCTTTGATGATGTTGAAAGGATTGTGGCCATTAATTTGAAGAAAATGACAATTAATGTCACGTTATCCTCCATGAAGAGGGTATGGTAGATATCAAGTAACATACATATACATCTTTGATTGTTGGCTTGTATCTTATTTATTTACGTCTTTCGCTATTGTCTTTGGATTTTCCCCATGCATTGCATTTTCAAATAATAGACAGTTTTTCCAAAGAGACGTTAAAACAAAATATAAACACCACGCATGAGAGGAAATCATTTTTAAACTTCCACTGTTTCAAAGAATTAACCCAAATGGGACTTTACTTAGGCACTCTCCTTTTTGTGTGTTAAAATAACAAAGTCACTCCCCCAATGGGGTGGAGGTGAGGTTTGTGCATAAAGCTAACCGTTACATGCATAATGCACAAAGCATGATTTTTTTTTTTTTTTTTTTTTGGAAAAAGAAACATAATATTATGCACAAAGCATTGATTTTGTGGAGAGATTTTGGGTTGAGATGAGGTCTGTACATAGTATTATGGTCAACCTTTACATGCATAATATTCTGCATAAAGCATTGGTTTTGCGAAAGAGACATTTTGGGTAGAGATGAGGTTTGTGCATAAAGCTAACCTTTGCATGCATAGTAGTATGCACAAATCATTGACTTAACGAAAAAGACCTTTTGGGTAAAGGTCAGGTTTCTATATAATAATATTACGCACAAAGCTAACCTATACAAAATGAAAAACCATTTCCACGTTCACAGTTCTACTTCCAAATTGTATATCCAGTCTTTTTAGTATAGTATATGAGTAAAATTATAAATAAAAATATAAAAAAGATAAAAAAGTAACAGATGTAAAAAGAAAAAAACATATATAAAAATAAGTATAAAATTGTAAGTATAGTTATAACATATTTCTGACAAAATGATATAAGTAAACTTATAAATGTATACCTACCGATGACTGTGTTTCATATGAAAGTTTTGTGTTGTATCCCCTACATCTAAGTCCCAAATTGAGAGGGAATTGGGTGCTTTTGATGTCATTTGATCGTTTTGCAGGAACCAAGCACCCAAAGGAGACAAAGCAAGGAAATTCAGCAATTGGAGGCATCTCTGGCGCAGTGGCACTGAGAACTTCTAGCAAGCAATGGTTTGCCATTGTAGGGAGCTGTGGGGTGCCATGGTGGCGGTGAAATTTCATAATAGGTCCAATAGGCGCTGTGGCACCAGAAAGTTCATGCCATGGTGTCCTGGAGTCCCTAACATGTGATTTTGTGCGCTTTTGGGCCAAATAGATTATTAGGAGTCCTAATTTGAATTAGAAATTAGAGTTTAGCTATAAATAGGCAACTAGGATTATAATTTGGTATCTTTTGGCAAATTGGGTGCAAAAAGAGGCAAGAGAAGAGCGTGAAGGCAAGGAAGCAATGGATCTACAAAGAGTTTTTCTTCTTCTCCTTATTTCCTTCATGTCTTCTTCTACCTCAATGATATATTTGATTTTGACCATGAGTAGCTAAATTTATTTCTAGGGGCTAGGATGTAGCCCAATCTATGTATGAACTTGATTTATAAATTACTAAAATTCAATGTTTGATTCAATTGAGTTTTAATTCTCTGTGCTTTACTCCTTGATTGATCTAGCCAATTAGTTAGGGAATTTGTGGATTGCTATGAACTGGGAAGTGAATAGTTAATCTAGACCATGAGAATTGAATCCATAGTGGAGCTTAGGACAGGAATGTGCCTAGGATCCTATTTAGAATTAGAAGGAATTCATAGAACTTAAGACAATTTCAGTTACTACAATTCACATAAGGATATGATTGGATTGGTAATTGTAATTAGTTTAATCTGACCTAGGAAGGGCTTTTTTATAAATTAGGAGATCCTATCTAGCAATTGATAAAACTAGAATTCATTTTGGTGAAATCTAAACCCCTAGGCTTCGAATCACTAGTTTTATTCCTCTGTTCTCATTCTATTTCATTGTGCTTTATTTTCATTTTGCATCACCTTCGTCATATTTTGATCGCTAGGGTAATATTGCAGTTATAGTATTCTGGTAATCAATTTCACAGTCCCCTTGGGTACGATAACCCTGGGATACTCTGTCAATTACTCTGACAATGTACACTTGCACTGTATTCCATATTACACACACACATTTTCCAAACAAAGTTTTTGGCACCGTTGCTAGAGACTGTGCCAATTGATATTAGAAGAATTAACTAGGTATTAACTCAAGCACAATTTTTATTTTTATTTTGTTTCTTTTTGTGTTAGTGCTTTAAATGCATTTATTATCAGGTACTATTAGCTGTTATCCCTGCTGTCAGAAGCTGTCTGGTGTATGACAAGTGTAGGGAATCACATTCTACTCCCTCTCGATTAAGAATTTGAGAAGAGTTGTAAAAGGAATCGAAAAGAGAATAGAGTAGCTAGGAATCTACAACCAGAGCTAGAAAAAATGGCAACCATCACGATGAAGAGCACGTGCCTCTAAGGAAGTTTGTAGTCCTAAGAATCCAAACTGCAATGTCTAGCATTCGGAGGCCAGCGGTAGAGGCAAGCAATTTTGAAATCAAGCCTGCAGTAATTTAGATGGTGCAGAACAACCAATTTGCAAGACGACCTAATGAAGATCCCAACCTTCATCTTTCAACCTTTTTAGAGATCTGTGACACATTCAAGTACAATTGAGTGTTAGATGAGACAATTAAACTAAGATTATTCTCCTTCTCACTAAGAGATGGAGCAAGGTAGTGGCTCAACTCATTGCCACCAGGTTCTGTAGAGAATTTGGACTCCTTAGCTCAGAAATTCCTCACTAAGTACTTCCCTCATTCGAAGACAGCCAAGTTGCGAACTGAAATAGTCAACTTCAACTAGTTTGATAGAGAATCTCTCTATGATGCTTGGGAAAGATTTAAGGAGTTGCTGAGAAATGCCCCCACCATCGGATGCAAGACTGGCTGGTAATGCAAGTGTTTTATGGAGCATTTGACCCTCATACCAAGATAGTGGTTGATGCAGCAGCTGGAGGAGCATTCCTAAACAAAGATTATGTTGAAGCTTATAAGTTGTTGGAAGAGGTCACTGCAAATGCCTCTGATTGGATCTAGGAGAGACAATGAGAAGAAGGTAGTTGGCATTCATGATGTTGATGCATTGGCCAAGCTATAAGTTAAACTTAACCAGGTGCTCTCCTTTCAAACGACATTACTCAAAGGTAATTATGGGGAAGGCATGGAAGAAGGAGTTGAAGAGGTGAATTATGTAGGTAATAACAACCCCTACTCTAAGACCTACAATCCAAGGTGGCAGAATCACCTAAATTTTTCATGGAAGAATCAGGGTCAAGAAAATCCTCCTTTTCAGCAACAGTATCATTAGCCACCCAAGATGAAACTGGAAGAAGCCATGGCAAAGTTGGCAACATCCCAAGCAGACCTTACTGAGAGGACCAATCAATTCATGAGTAGCACCAACGCATCTATAAAAGCAACTGGAGAGAATCAAGTGGGACAGATCTCTCAACTGCTGACCACTAGACAGCCTAGTTCACTACCCAGCACCATTGAAGTAAATCCTAGAGAGCTGAAAGCATCACCTTGAGAAATGGCAAGGTCATTGAATCTGCCACAAAAGAGGTCACGCCTGAAGAAGGTTTAGAAAGACAAGAACTAAAACTTGAACCTAAGAAGACACCTGAAACCACCCCGGAGAAGAGGCCTGAACTAAAGCAGCTGGAAAAGCCAAGCTCTAAACTTTTCCTAAACAACTCTCCACCATATATGCCGCCACTTCCATTCCCTCAAAGGTTTCAAAAGTAGAAGCTGGACAAGTAATTTGCCAAGTTCCTGGAGGTGTTCAAGAAGCTCCACTTCAATATTCTTTTTGCTGAAGCATTAGAGCAAATGCTCAGCTATGTAAGGTTCATGAAGGATATATTATTCAACAACAAGAGGCTACAAGACTATGAGATAGTTGCACTCATTGAAGAGTGCAGTGCCATTCTCCAGATTAAGCTGCCACCCAAACTAGAAGACCTTGGAGTTTCACTATACCCTGCACTATTGGCTAGGAACACTTCAACAAGGCCTCGTGTGACTTGGGGGCCAACATAAACTTCATGCCACTCTCTGTCTACAAGAAACTCAACTTGGGAGAAGCAAAGCCCACTATTGTATCATTGCAATTGGCAAATAGATCCATTAAATATCCTAGAGGTATAATGGAGGACATATTTGTGAAAGTTGACAAATTTATTTTTCCTACAAATTTCACTGTGCTGGACATGGAGGAAGATCATGAGATTCTAATCATTATGAGAAGGCCATTTTTAGCAATTGGAAGGGCTCTAATAGATGTAGAGAGGGGAAATTTGATCCTGAGGGTGCAAGAAGAAGAGGTCTCCTTTGATATTCTCAAGGCACTGAAGTACCTAGCTGATGAGGAATCCTGTTATAGGCTTGACATCCTAGATCAATGCACTAAGGAGGCGGAGTAGATTTCTAATTCCTCAAAACCTCTTAAAGCTTGCCTAGTGGGGATAACACCTGAAGAAGACCCTTAGATTGAAGCCTGCATTAAACAGTTAGAAGCAGCCCCACCTGTATTCATCATGAAACTTACTAAAGAATTAGGAGAGCTTGAAGTTAAAGCTGCCTCGTCTATTGAGCAAGCTCCTAAACTATAGTTGAAGCAACTACCTAATCATCTGAAATACAGCTACCTGGGTGACTATGAGACCCTACCAGTAATTCTATATGCTACACTGACTAAAGAGCAAGAAGAGAAGCTATTAAGAGTACTAAGAGCAAACAAGAAAGTACTAGGGTGGACCATTGCTGATATCAAGGGCATAAGCCCCACTTTCTACATTCATAGAATCCATATGGAGAAGAACTACAAACCATCAATGGAGCATCAGAGGAGGCTCAATCCGAAGATGAAGGAGGTGGTTCGAAAGGAAGTATAAAATTGGCTGGATGTAGGTATCATCTACCTAATTTCAAACAGCATATGGGTTAGCCTATTCAAGTAGTGCCTAAAAAAGGGGATAACAGTGGTGAAGAATGACAACAACGAGTTGATCCCTACTAGAACAGTGACTAGGTAGAGAGTATGTATCGACTACAGGAAGCTGAACAAGGCCACAAGGAAGGACCACTTTCCACTACCATTTGTAGACCAGATGCTGGACAAATTAAGTGGGTACCCTTTCTACTACTTTTTGGATGGGTACTCTGGCTACAACCAAATTGTCATAGCCCCTGAAGATCAAGAGAAGACAACATTCACCTACTTGTATGGAACTTTTGCATTTAGACGGATGCCTTTTAAGTTGTGTATTGCAGCTGCCACATTCCAAAGGCTCATGATGGCTCCATTCTCAAACATGGTGAAAAAGTTCATTGAGATATTCGTGGATGACTTCTCAATGTTCGGGAGTTCATTTGATTCTTGCCTCCACAACTTAGCCTTGGTACTAAAATGATGTTAGGAAACTAACTTGGTGTTGAACTGAGAGAAGTGTCATTTCATGGTGCCTGAAGGGATAGTCTTGGGGCATAAAATTTCTATGAAAGGCATTCAGGTAAATAGAGCTAAAGTGTGAAGGTGCTGTGAAGATGGAGCACAAAGCATATTGGGCTCTGAAAGTGCTGAATTTTAACCCACAAGCAGCTAGGAAAAAGTGGCTACTCAAACTCAATGAACTAGATAAGTTAAGGCAAGAATACTATGAGAATGCCCACATTTACAAGGAGAGAACAAAAGCTTGATATGACAAGAAAATTGAGAAAAAGGGGTTTTATCCTGGCCAATTAGTATTACTCTTCAATTGAAGGCTGAAACTATTCCCAGGCAAGCTCAAATCAAGGTAGTCTGGCCCCTTCACGGTGACCAGTGTCTCACCATTTGGAGTAGTTGAAATAGAGAAGGATGGAAGGATGTTCAAGGTGAATGGGCAGAGACTGAAGCCCTACTCACTGACCCACAATAGAACCTGAGATAGTCGGGCTAAGGACTATAAATTAAGTGCTTGTTGGGAGGCAACCCAATTATTTCTTTCCCTTTCTTTTTAATTTTTGCATTTTAGCTAGTTCATTGAGTCAATTTTTTTTTTTTTTTTTTTTTTTCTGTTTTTCATGTCACTCAAACAAATAGTTGGATTTGTGCAGGTTTTGGCAAACTTTAGGGGAGTGTTTCGAGGTTCTACAACTAAAAGATATTAGTTTCACGCTTATTGGCACCATGGCCTTGGTTCTTGAGGCCGTGGCTTTGCAGAAACATAGAATAGCCCTCAATGGCACCGCGACATGAATTATTAGCACCATAGCGCGATGAAAAATCCAGAAAACCCATTTCTAGTGCCACGACGTAACCCAATGGCGCCACAACAGCAGCCCACCCAATAGCCACAGAAAAAAAAAAAAAAAAAAAAGCCTAACGGCACCACAGCGTGAACCATTGGCGCCACAGTGCCATGCCCACCTTAAAGCCCATTTCTGCGGCACACAAGGCTAACTCTTCACCTTCTTCTCCTAATTTTCCCCTTTTCTCTCACAGACTTCCATACCCACTTGCCTAACCTCCCAATTTCTTCCAAATTTTACCATGGGTGGCTTCCAAAACATCTCCAAACTCTTCTAAGAAGCATTTCCACTCACGGGTACCAAGATTGAAGGAGCAAATTTCTCACTTTGTGTACTTTCTCTATCTAGGGCTTGAATTTCTCTCCTCAGATTGGAGAAGTTTTGCACGGTTTGGCTCTAGTTTGAGGCACTCAATCACTCATGGGAGGTTCTTAGAGGTAAATGACACCTAACCCACTCCATTTCCATTCATGGGTATTGATAAATTTTGAGTTTGCTTCCTTAGAAACCCTTAGGCCAAAATTGACTAAAGTGGAGGATAAGACTACAATTTCTTGCCATGTGAGACTAAGTTGGTGTGTTTAGCTAGCTGTGACTTTGATTGACTAATTTTTTTACTTGGATGCAAGTTCTTATGGTGTGAAGGGGGGTGTCACATATCACTACTTGGGTTTTTGGGGCAAAATTGTGTGATTATGTGGCCACAGTAGTGTGGATAGGTTGCTTTGAATTTGTTTTGTAGGATATCATGTCCCTCAAATGGCTAGGAAAGCGGAAAGCTTCATCCTTTAAGGAACTAGAATATGATCCAGTGCGGTTCTTAAACAAAAAGGCCCAAGACCGATATGAAGAGCTTTTGACAAAGCAGTTCATCGCAGAATTTGGCATTGACTTAAGCTTGCCATATTCCCCAATTGTAAGTGAGATGGAATGGCAGCATTGGCTCAAGTTTGCATAGCAACCCGCCCTGGCTGCAATGAACATTGTCTTGTAATTTTATGCTAATATGTCGGAGCTAGATTCCCTATATGATAGCTGGGTATGGGCGGTTACCATTGACTTCACCGCTTCGAGCATATATGCACTGTATGAGATACCATGGAGCCCGATTGGAGAGCCCTCATTGAACCATTTCTTAGCAGAAGGAGATTACAATGACATAACTTATGAATTGTGCATTTAAGGTACACAGTGGACGACTAAGCATGGCAATTATATGGTTGAATATTGGCCCAAGAAAATGTAACATCCCTCTATTTTATTCATGATAGCCACATAGAAATTGTAATGTGATTTTATAACATGTTAAAGGACCATGGAATTTAATTTCTATCTTAATTGATGAAATATGATTGAAAGTGAATGGTGAACTCTTGGTTGCTTTCTATTGTATGTGCTTATGTAATTCTAATTCTTATTATCATAAAAATGAAGTGAACTAAGTGGAATGAACTTTTGAATAATTGATTAAGGAATTAAAGAGTTAGAAATGTGGTATAAACTAGTGCAATTAAATGGCATGGTTATCTAAGTGAACTACTAGTAAGGGAGATGGTTAGAATGTGAGCAAATTGGTCACAATTGGACCAAATGAAGGCAGCAGCTGGCTCCCCCCCAAGTCCCACGCCACTTGAATGTCTTAGCCTCTAGAAATTGTGTAATTAAAGAGGGGACACTCCCACCAATCATAGCTTGACAAAATGCCATCGTATGATAATGGCATTCATGATATTTTGTATGATATTTTGGTGATATTTTGTGAGACAAATAATAAAGATAATTAAGGGGAGACTTGCGCATGAAGGAGGGGAATTAGAAGGCTTGCGCAGCTGAAGACAAGGGAAGGTCGGTTAGGGGTAGTGGTGACTCAATGAAGACAACCAATCATCAAGCCACACTTGCCCACACTATAAATTACCCCTAATATTAATAAATTTAAGGGAATAATTATAGAAAATAAATTAGACAAAAAATAAATAAATAAAGGGGGAATAGGGGGAGAAGGTCGGTAACCTCAAGGCAGAGCTATAGAAGAGAAAGAAGAAAGGAGAAACAAAGCTAGTAGTTAAGGTAGCTAATGACTTCCTTAATCTCTTCTTGCATGCTATATAATTGCCTATGGGTGTGAGCACTTGTGGTATGCTATTATCTATATTCTTTGCTGTGTTTAAGTGATATTCAAGAGGAATATCATGTTGTGGTGCTTAGAGCTCCCAAGGAGGTAGTTCTAAGTGAGTATGTGTTATTATATGCCTCATGGTATTTCCTTTGTATTCATATGCCATTTAATGAGATTAGTAACTAGTACCAATCATGTATGTTTACTAATGGACTTATTAGCTACTGAGACTTGAAGTCTCATCCATTTTTGTGGAAATATCAATGAATTCCAGGTGGAGAAACACCACGGGTGGCTGCCAAGCTTAACATAGAGTGTGGTTGTGATTCAAATTGTAAAATGACATGATTAATGTGTAATTATTTGTTTCAGTTGAATATTTGATGTATAAGGATGTAATGTTATGTTCATGAATGAGAAATGAATTGAATAGATGAAAGAGGTAAAATTGATAGAATTCTGCTCAAGTGTGTACAATAACCCTAAAACTAGTTTTCTGGCAGTTATGAGGATAAATCAAGTGAGATGCTTTAAGCCCTGAGTTTTAACTTGAAAATTTTACAGCAAGTATTTACATACTGAACTTCATCCATACCAATTTTTGTGGCAATTGGAGCACAAATCCATGCCCAAAGAATTTTCCAAAGTAGCTAAACAATATTCTCGCATACACATGGCAGTGTACAAACTTTACTTAATTGAGCCATCAAACCAACGAGATTTTGTATGAAATTTTTACCACATGTTCTAGACACATTAAATTGTAATCTTGAGCTTTTCATGATTTTATGACATTTACATGTCACATTTTCATATTTTACAAGAACAGGGCAGCAAGCTGTCTAAACCAGTAAGCTATCCAATTGAGACTTAAACTTCTAATTGGTATTTGCCTTATTGAATTGAGTCAAATGAAAGGTGTTTTCATGAATATAAGAGTTAAAATAAGGTGTTACACTGGGTACTTCCATCTACCCACTCTTCCGATGTCACCAAGATGAGGGTTAAGCTCCTTTGGGCCATACATAACCGTTGGGCCTATGAGATAGGGAATGCCATCAAAGAGACCATCTAGATTGCAGGCCAAGTGGATCATAAGAAGGTCTTGCCCTTCCCTCATCTCATCTCTGCTCTATGCCAAACGGCCGGTGTCCATTAGGGCCCCGAGGAACCTGTACTAGAGCCTGGGCGATGTCTCAACAAGAAATTCTTTGAGTGAATAAAACCCCCAACCCTGCGGGGTGCTCCTACTCAACCAAACGCTGCAGCTCCTCTACCTCCCGCTCCCCAGGCTGAGCATGCTCAACAGCCACCCCAGCAAATCCCTAGGCACATTGAAGCTGATGTAACTCAAAGACTGGAGAAATTCATGAATTTTGGCTACCACTGGTTCTAGGTGGTTGGGCAACATATCACTGCCTTATCTGTATCCCACCCTGGTCTACCCACTTTTCCCATTTGGCCACCACTACCACCAGTTGCCCCAGAGCCCGAGGATGATAATTCATCGCTGGGCAACCCCTATGACCCTAATTAGGCTACTTCCCTAGGTTGTCCCTTTCCTTTTCTCTTTTATTTTTGTGCACTGAGAACATTGCATATTTTAAGTTTGAGGGGACACTTGTGACCTATTATTAGCATTTGTTTGAGTTGCTGTGTCTGCATGTTGCATGCTTTTTCTCCTCTTCTGCATGAATGTGTATACTTAACTAGATCAAGTTTGATTATGAGTAGTTTTAGTGTTATTAAAAAAAAAAAAAAATGACTGAAAACCATAGCTGATGATAAAACTGTGCTTGACTTGTGATATTTTGGGATGAGGAGACTTGTACTGATGATTTGCAATACATGCTTACATACATTGTCTTTATAGCCTAATTTGATGCTTTGAATTGTTATATTCTGCTTAATTAATTATTAGAAAGCCTTTGGGAATTCTGAGCTAATCTTGATTCTGTGTGATCCTATATTTATTGTTATTCCCATTGTGTGCATAAACACTTTGATAGTGGAGTGAATGAAAATGCATGAGGATGAATATTAACAATTTGTGAGCTTTTGAACCATAGAGTTGCATAGTGGAAGCTCTTAAATTGTTTGTGAGTGTGTCATGCAATTTTTTGCTTTTCTGGAACTTGCTCTGTTATACATGTTGAGACCACAGTGGAATCATGGGCACTAAGGTGATTAGGGCACCTAGGTTTAGCCATTTTATCCTTTCATAGCTCACCTTGCATGATCACCATTAGTTTACCCTTTTTGAGCCTTAGCCTTCTTTTCTTTTAACCACATTTTAAGCCATATACCATTCCTTTGATTTACCCATATTTTGAACCTAACACCTTGAAGGATTGTGTAAATTTGAGACATAGAAATGTTGCTTGGTTTGTGTTTAAGGAAAGTGGGAGGAATAGCCTCAAAAGAGATGAAAATTCTCCCAAGAAAAAGGCAAGTTACAAAAGAAAAAAAAGTGAATAGTTTTAAAAGAAAAACCAACTAGAAAAAAAATGATGGAAAAAAATGAGAAATAAGGGAGAAAAACTTGGAGAGTGATTGAGCTAAAAGGGTAGCTTTGGATTCACATAATCTCTTCTTGGTGTATTTTACTCTTAATTTTACCAAAATCTTTTTTTTTTTTTACCGTCCTAAAGCCCCATTACAACCTATTAAAGTCCCTATGATTAGTATCTTTGGTTATTATTTAGTGGTGGAGACTTGATATATGAGTAAGCCTATGGAGGAACCTTGAATTGCATTGACTAGAATGTATTCAACCCTCTAGACACTTGAGAGATTGGAGAGTATTTTTATCTGTGTGAGGGAATTCATCTTCATTGCATTTGACTTCATAAAACTTGATGAGTTGTTGTGTATATGCACTTCATTTCATACCTTATATTTCTTTGATGACAATGGCTTTCCATGGCTTAATAACTTTTCCATATGGTGACTGTTAATACCCATTTGAGTGAGAGCTTAAGCTTAACCTTTTTATTTATGTTGAGAGTTACCTCGGGGGTGTGAGACTATTTCCTCTTGTGTTAAATGATCTTGCATGCGATATGGTGCTTAGTCTCTAGTGTATCCCATGTGAATGGTCTTTGAGGCCAATGTGGTTAGTAGGTTCTTATTTATTGCTTTGTTGCCTTACATGTTTCCTTTTTTATAATTTTACTCGAGGATGAGTAAAATGATAAGTTTGGGGGAGTTTGATGAGTGTTATTTATATTAAAAGTTGTGTTGTATTCCCTTACATTTAAGTCCCAAATTAAGAGGGAATTGGGTGCTTTTGATGTCATTTGATCATTTTGTAGGAACCAAGCACCCAAAGGAGACAGAGCAAGGAAATTCAGCAATTGGAGGCAACTCTAGCGCCATGGCACCCAAGTTTTCCAGAATGCAGCGAATTGGCACCGTGGCACTAAGAATTTCCAATTAGTAGTGGTTTGCCTCTGTAGGGAACCATGGGGCGCCATGGCGGCAATGAAATTCCATAATAGGTTCAATTGGCACCATGGCGCTAGAAAGTTCATGACGTGGCATCTTGGAGTCCCTAAAACGCAATTTTGTGGGCTTTTGGGCCAAATAGATTATTAGGAGTCCTAGTTTGAGTTAAAAATTAGATTTTAGCTATAAACAGGCAACTAGGATTAGAATTTGACATCTTTTGGAAAATTAGGCGCAAAAAGAGGCAAGAGGAGAGCGTGAAGGCAAGGAAGAAGTGGATCTACAAAGAGTTTTTCTTCTTCTCCTTATTTTCTTCATGTCTTCTTCTACCTCAATGATGTATTTGATTTTGACCATGAGTAGCTAAACTTATTTCTAGGGGCTAGGATGTAGCCCAATCTATGTATGAACTTGATTTATGAATTATTGAAATTTTATGTTTGATTCAATTTAGTTTTAATTCTCTGCGCTTTACTCCTGGATTGATTTGGCCAATTAGTTAGGAAATTTGTGGATTGCTATGAACTGGGAAGTGAATAGTTAATTTAGATCATGAGAATTGAATCCATAGTGGAGCTTAGGATGGGAATGTGCCTAGGACCCTGTGTAGCCATTAGAAGGAATCCATAGAACTTAAGACAATTTAAGTTACCACAATTCACATAGGGATATGATTGGATTGGTAATTGTAATTAGTTTAATCTAACCTCGAGAGGGGCTTTTTAATAAATGAGGGAGATCCTGGCTAGCAATTGATAAAACTAGAATTTATAAATGAAATTAGGAGAGTTTATACATATGATTGTGATGAAATCTGAACCCCTAGGCTTTTAATCGCTGGTTTTTATTCCTCTGTTCTCATTCTATTTCATTGTGCTTTTATTTCATTTTGCATTACCTTCGCCATATTTCGATGGCTTAGGTAATATTGCAGTTATAGTATTTTGGTAATTAATTTCACAGTCCTTTGGGTACAACAACCCTAAGATTACTTTTGCAACTTTTCTTTTTATCTTTTTATTTTTTATTGCTTACGATTTTTGTTTGCAATTTAATGTAAATAACTATAAAGTAGAGGGTGTACAAATTGGCCTACATAGTACATATAGCATTTTCCTCATAATGTATAAAAGCATTGGCTCAATGAAAGAGAAATTTTGGGTGGAGGTGAGGTTACCTAAAATAAGAGGTTTGTTCATATCGTATAAGGCTTAGCTTTTTGCATAAACCTCACTTTACCCAAAACATCTCTATCAATAAACCAATGCTTAAGTAAATGCTGTCATTGATGGAAGATGCTTTGGGTATAGGTTTGAGCATAAGTAGTATAAATATAACAACTCTTTCTAGCTAAGACACAGCAACACACCTAGTATTTCTTTGTGAATCTGATCTGTTTATGCTTCTATACCACAATGAGTTCCCAATATCCCATAGGCTATGGTAATCCTCCTCCCCGTCCGGAGAATAACCAAAATCCTCCAAAACCTAGGGGAACTTGGCAAACTAACATTGGCTTCGCTCTTGGGTATGTTCGTCGAAATCGACCACTTCAAGGCAAACAACCTTCAAAGACTGGGGTTGGAAAAGCAGGCTATCCTCTAGGCTATAGTGGCATCAATTGAAGGGGCAAAGAGTAAGGCATATGGTTCGAAGCAAAATTTTATTGGTAGCATTTAGAAGTCTTTTGTAGGGTAGATATCCTTGTAAGGCTTAGAAAGTTGGTTAAATTAAATGGTCATTTTTTCTTCTTTCCCCATGGGCTAAGGTGTATGAAAGTTGATGCAACTGCCTGCTGTGCAAGTGCTACCAGCAGAAATAACATGCACAATGATACTTGGTTATAAAAGTCATGCATGTACACGATACCAATTGCAGTCAGATTTATTCAATGCAGAATCAATAAAATTGAGTATATTTCAAGTTCATTCTTTTTTCTCTTCTCTTCTCTTGTCTTCCCTGTATTCTTATTCTACGTGACTTTGCTAGTCTCTTCTCTGCAACATCTTGGTGTTTCTTTTTCTGCTTCATATTCCGCGTGTTTGCAGCAGCGTCTGTCTGGCTGCTGGTGATTTCAGATTTTTGACTATTATGTAATTCACTACAAAATTTATTTATTAAAATAGGTTTAATTTAAAATTATTTATGTAAATATATCTATTTTTAATAAAATTTTATTTTTTAAAATCGTTATAGTCGAAACACTAAATTACCATATTAAATCACCCAATAAAGCTGTCAAAACTAAATTTTTTTATGGATTTTTGGCAAAAAATAAAAATCAAATAAATTAATCAAAAAGCCATTTTAGTTTAAATTTGTTCCGGTGTACTTTAATGTTTTAATTGTAAGGGTATAAAAATATTTTTAATAAAAATCCGGTTTTATAAATAATTCCAAACTAAATCTATTTTAATTTAATTTTATATTAAAACCCATTATAATAAAATACATATATATGGATTGGTCCGCCGCACGTGAGCTCACGCTAACCTAAGGGAATGGTCACAGTAATACGTTTCGTGCCTACGCCTTTTCCTTTACACTTTTCGGGAATGTTAATGAGGGGAATTAATTTTAAAACTCCTCCTCTTAATATTCCCTCTCCTCCCCTGTTTGTGAATTTCTCTTTCAAAAGTACCCCTATCCTCTTTTGCTCATTGGAACACCCACTCCCCCTCAGTTTATTTTCCGCAAGAACAAAATGGCCTAAAAACACACTTCTTCACTAAAGCTGCCTCCATTTTCCTAATCGTTCGACGACATTCAAGTTGGCAGAGATGGCTCCATCCCTCTCCCTCTCCATCACTGAGCGCACCATCTCGAGCAAGGTAAGTTTTTTCTCGTTTTGTGCATATGGGTAGGGTGATTGGGTGTTTCGATCATGTGGTTTTACTATTTTTCTTATGCAAAAGGTTCCTTTAAAGTGGAAATAGTTATTTGTAGTGAAAATTTTCGAGTGTGGCTTCTGCATTGATCGGTACCGATTATGGCGGTCTCCGATAGGGCTTGCAGAAATTAGATTTCCGAAATCATGCAGAAAATGATTTTACAGAGAAGAATACAGTTTGGTTTATGAAAGCTCTTTGTTTGCATGAAAGAAACTTGAAGCATGTTAATGTATAATTGTGCATAAGTTTTGTTAGAATTTTATATAACTAATAGAAACTCCGAATGTCATTGTGCAGGATAAAAGGGGAGCTTAAGTTAATTACTCATAGCTGGAAAATCTAAGGGGATGTCCATTACACATGAGCAGGTTCAACAAGTAGTGAGAAATTCTATCTTGAAACCCCTCATATACTGCAGCCACAAAATGATAGACATGGGATTAGTTTCTGCATTGGTAGAGAGTTCGCACCAGGATAATATACCAGAAGAAGAGGGTTAGAACTGGAGAGTTGAGCTTTGCTTCTCAGTGACTCTTTGGTTATGACTCCTTTGTACATCATTACTGGATGATGTTTTGCCTTAATTACGACCATGTGATTATCAATGTAGGATTAAAGCTATAACTTGTGTATTTACATACTAGCAAGATCTCATAGTTTATATATATTTGTGTGTGTGTGTGTGAGAGAGAGAGAGACTCTTGGAAAATCTATTGCAAGCATATATGTTTGTATGGATTTGGGAAATTCAATTGTTGTAGGAGCAATTTCATGCGTTGCAGAAATTCAATTTCCACGCAAATGTTGAGCATGAATTTGAAAATTCAGTTATACATGAGTAATTTCATTTGTTGCATAAAAAATCTGCATATATGTTTACAATAAATTCAGAAATTAAATTTTGGCAAGAGTTAAACCATGTGTTTCAGAAATTCAATTTTTGCCGAAGTAATTTCATGTGTTGTATAAATTCAATTTCCATATAAGTATTGAGCATGAATTCAGAAATTTAGTTTATGCATAAGTAATTTCAATTGTTGTATAAATTCAAATTCTGCATGTATGTTTGTAATGAATTCAGAAAATTAATTTTCTGCAAGAGTTAAACAATGAGTTTCGGGAATTCAATTTCTCTTGGAGTAATTTCATATGTTGCAGAAATTCAATTTCCCTGCAAATGTTGAGCATGAATTTGAAAATTCAGTTTATGCATAAAGTAATTTCATTTGCTGTGTAAATTCAAATTCTGTATGTATGTTTGCAATGAATTCAAGAATTAAATTTCTACATGAGTTAAACCATGTGTTTTGGAAATTCAATTTCTACCAAAGTAACACTATGTGCTTCGGAAACTCAATTTACGCATGTTTGTTTGTATTAAATTCAGAAATTCAATTTATGCATGAGTAATTTCATTTGTTGTGTAAATTCAAATTCTACATATATATTTGCAATGAATTCATAAATTGAATTTTTGTAAAAGTTAAACTATGTGTTTCAGAAATTCAATTTCTGCCTAAGTAATTCTATGGTTTGAAGACTTAATTTCTACATGTATGTTTGTAATAAATTCAAAACTTCAATTTACGCATGAGTAATATCTGCAGATGGTCAAGGAGGAGTGAGAGAAGTGAGATGGGAATGTGAGGCAATGAGATGAATTTAAAATTGTTTAAAAAAAATGAGGGTTATTTTAGTAATTTTACTGAAAATAGTAGAGGTGAAAATAGCAGCTTTATGTTGTTTTTTTTATCGTAAGTAGGTCAATCAATTTGACGCCTTTAAGGAAGATCACTTTTGCATTATATTCAAAAATAGTCTTAAATTAATGGTACTGCATTAGTTTTTACTTTTGTGGGTTTGTTTTGAGAAATTAACCAAGAAATTTTATATATACCAGTTGAAATATATATTTTTTACAGTTTAATTTTTTTTTAAAAAAATTGAATTGCAGTAAAGAAAACCAATACTTCAAGCTAAAAAGTTTAAAGGATCTAATGGAATTAGCCCTCCTAATTAATACCAAAAATCAAGCTAAATATATCCTTTTCACCATAAAAAATTCGTAAAGAAAACCAGTCCTTCAAGTTTCAATTGTTCTTAACAGTCGTTGCAATGGACAAAATAAAAGCAGGGTGACCAATATATATCTAGCCGAAAAGTAAATTTTAAGATGAGCCTAGGAGACATTATACTTTGTCCAAATTTTCTTTTTTAATCAAAGTAAGTCTCCCAAGATTAAGAACATTTTATAATTTATTTTTAGCCACTTCAAAAAATCCTATTGGTTTTATATAAATTGAATTTGGCAAGTCCTAGTTTCAATTAAATCTTCGATTTTAAGAGAGACGCCATTCCGCCATTTCCCATTTTCCCATTGCATAAAATTAAAACGGAGTTTTTTTTAACTCTTATGTATTCATATGTAGGTTAAGCCTCATAAATTATATAATTTTACATTAAAATTAGTCCTATTAATTATAAATAATTAGTATTTGGTTTTTCATATTTATTTTAATTTCTCTTCTATTAATTTCTTATAACACCATTAAATTAATATTCTCTTTTATTTTTCCACAAAACCCTAAATCTCAAACTATAAATTTTAAACTCTAACCCTTAAAACTATAAGCTGTTAAATTCTAAATTATAAATCTTAAATTATAAAATCCTATACCCTAAATTCCAAACTCGTTAACCCTAGATCACATCTAATGTATTAGAGTTTAAGAGTTTAGAATTTAAATTTTAAAGTTTAAGGTTTAATTTTTAAAATTCATGGTTTGTGATTTGATTTTAGGGATTTAGGGTTTATAATTTTAAGATTTAATTTTTAGGGTTTATAAAATTTATGGTGTTCATGTTTTAAAGTTTAGGATAAAATTTTAAGATTTAAAATTTATAATTTAAGATTTAGGTCTAGATAAAAAATTAAAAAATGCATATTAACTTAAGGATATTATGAAAAATTAGCATGAAGATAAAAAAATGAAATAAATATGAGAAAATATAATATCAATAATTTATAGTTAATGGAACTAATTTTTAATAAATTTTTATTACAAAATTATGCAATTAAAATAAGAGTTAACTTATGCATGAATTCATAGAATAGACAAACGGTAATTAAAAAAAAAAAAAAGAGCTTAAGATTAATAATGGATGAGGTACGTAAGCTTTGCAACCAATTAAAGGATTTGTTCAAAATAATAATAATAGTTAAAAAAAAAAAAAGAAATCAACAAACGACCAGGTACTAGAAAGGAGTATTTTGCCAATTTCCAACACTCCTTCGACCAGGTACTAGTTCCTTCCCGTTATGCTCTGTTATTGATTTCTAATTAGTGGGCTCGAAATTAATGGGTCATAGTTCATTCTGGATTTTTGCGTTATGTCAATCAGGTACTTACATGTGCATCTATAGATTTGACAATCTGATGTCCATTCAGAACTTACCTTTCATGCTTGGTTGAAAGTTTTTATACTTCATTTGTGGTCTTAGTATCTGATTTCCTTTTGAGCTATGATCATAAAGTTTCTGATTTAATTTCCTTATTCTCCTAAGATTTCTTGAGCAATCTTCAATTCCCTTTTGAGCTTACGGTTAGATTTTTTGATATTATAGTTTTTTATGGTTCAATTTATGATTCTCAATCCCTGTTTGTTGTTGCGATGCTTCTGTTTCTATTTCTCTGTTCTCTGATCTCTGGTTTCTACGTACGAATTCTGTGAGGCTTGATGGTTAATAATTGCATATTGTGCTCATGTTTTTGAATCGAAGGGGTTCATTTGTGGTTTCATCTCTTTGTTGTTCTTATATTGGCTTTTGGTGTTTTCAGTTTGTTATGGTTTTGTTTGAATTCTTCAAATGTTAGTTTTTTTTAACTGTCCTAATTTTGTTGTTTCTCTGGTTTGTGTTTTCGGTTTGTTTTCACTGTGATATGCTGATTTTTTGCTTGTTTCTCTTTGTTTTTATTACTTTGATTTCTGTTAGCATGTTTATTTATGATTGCTCCTATGAAATAATAATGGTGCTGATCTCCATGAGTTCTTACTGCTGGTGTCTTTGTGTTTTACGGTCTCTTGTTATGGTGGAAGCGTGAATTGGTTATGCATTTGTCGGCTTGGGGCTTCGTGAAGATTAAAAAAATTTGTGTCGAGTGAGGATACTGGACCGATTGCCTAGTGGGTAAAACACAAGATAAAATGAATGGAAGGGGGGTGTGAGTTAGGTGAGAGTATTATTGCTGAACACTAATTCCACTAATCCACTGAATTCGTTGCTTTGGAAATACGGTCTAGGTTGGGGCGGACCCTGTGGATATGTTTACCAGAAGGCAAATGTGGAGTTTTTTTGCTGGAAGGAAAAGCTTGATGTGAATGCTGTGACATGGGCGTCTTCCCAGCTAGGAAGGTCATCCAACCAACTATTGTAGATCCTGTCAACTTTATGGTGTGGAAGGATGAGGCATTCAGAATTTGGTCAAGAGTATGGGCAAGCTTGTAACCAGAGAGTGATGCATCCAGAAAGTTGCTTGAACATGTTGGTTTTGAAAGCATGCATTTCTCCAAAACCAAAAGAAAAATGCTATTTTATGATGCTAGTTTAGTGATGATCCTTCTTATGCTTCTTGTCGCAGGTGCAAGACACTTCCTTCTTGGTTAGCTTGGTAGACATGATTACATCAATGGTGATCTTTTTGCTGTTTTTGGGCATTTTTAGGGGAGTTTCTGATGTTTCTTCCGCTTCTTTTTTTGTTTTTTCTTGCTCAACATGGTAAATCATAGTAATAAGCTATTATAGTTTTCCCTTGTTTGGATTTTAATCTCTCCTCCTTACGAAAATCAATTTGGAGTGCCAAGACTCTAGCACAGTTTCAATAATGATATTCTGTCACCTACTTGTTGACATGAAAGACATGTTTATTATCCTTTGATATTACATTAATGGAAATTTTTGTTACTTCACAAATATTTTGCTAAGATTGGTAGTTTGAAGCTCTAAATTGTGTTATCTCTTTTCCAAGATGAAGGTCTAAACCAATAAACCTTCACCATAATTGTTTGTGATCCTAGCAAGTGCACTAGGTCGCATGACGGTTTGTGAAAATTGTTGCTAAAGGAGCAGACATTGGCCTTTGTCCAAGGGACTTCTTTAGGCACATTGTGGCTGAACCTTGCTATGGAGGGTGGTTCACTCATGAAGCCTCTTAGTAATGCTTTGTGGGCTTTTCCCACAGCTCCTTTTATAATACTTTTTAAGGGGAAGACTCCTTTCCTTACAAATAAATAAATAAACTTTTAGCCACAAAAAACTCAATAGCAAAATCCAGAATTTTTGTTGCAAACTTGTTTGGCCACCGAATTATGACTGAAAATTATGTGCTAACAGTAGTCACCCACTATCCATCCTAGGTCTGAAGATGGCACTAAAGTGAAACCAACGACTGTGAGCCAAAATCTTCCAACCACATATGACACCAAGGGCTTGCATGGCCACATTGCCTCTTTGGGAACTCAGAGTATGGAGATCTCTCTTCAGCCAGCACCGACCATTGATGTCAAGGAACAACCTATTAAAGAAGAAGAAACAAAGAATGATGAGGTTGGAGTTTTTGAAGAGTTAGTACACAAGTAGAAATCTGACAAACCTAGTAAAACCAAGAAGAAAAAGAAGGATGTTTCAAAATCCTCCTCAGACGTGGAGTTCATTGCCAAGGATCCCCTATATACCAAATTTCAAAACAACAAACCAGAAGCTCAACCAAGACTCTACCAGCCAAAACAACAGAATCATCGAGAATAAGGACGATGAAAAGAAGAAAGGTAGTGTTCGGAGATGATAGTTGACTTCAAGTCTGATGGCAAGGAGATGCTGAAAATTGGTAAGAAATTCGAAGAAATTGGGTGGAAGAATTTCTTCAAAATCTTTGAAGACTTTATGTATGAAGGACTGATGAGAGAATTTTATTGCAACTTAATGCGCAAATATTTGAAAGACTTGGAAATTTTTAAATTGCGTTTATATGTTGTCTGTACAATTATCCTAGATGTAGTTTCTCTTAGCAAAATCCTGCATGTTCCGTTTAAAGGGAACAAAATCTATTGCTCCAAGAGATGGGATGAAAAGATCACGGGAGTTCCATTTGTTGAAGCTATGACAAAAATTGCTGACTATCATGTTGATCCACTGTGAACACCAAGTCCAAGCTTCATCTTCTGCAACAAGGTCACCAAAACCATGGGGAAAGTTATCAAAGTTGCTGTTGTGCCAAAATTAGGCAACTACTCTGGACTGAATTATAGTAAAATGACCATATTGTACCACCTCAAGAAAGGGATAATGTTGGATCTCCCATTCATCATTCTCAACCATATGATTGAATCTGCAAAGGATACCAAGCACCAGTCTATGCTTATAGGATGCTCCTCACTAGAATCTCTAAGAAAAGAATGATATAGACTTGAGTGAATACACTCGCACCCCAATGCCTCGAAATAATGTCTTTAAGAAGGTGTTGAGCATAAAAGAAGATGTCCCAAAAAAGTTCAAGAAGATACAACACTAGGGAAAGGAAAGAAGCCTATGCTTGGTCACAAGCTTAAGCTAGAAAAAGGAGAAAGCTCATGTTCCACTTCTCAAAAGGAATATGGGCATTGGCTGGAATATCTACTCAAGTGTACAATGCCTTGAGTTCATGTAATGGTAGACTTGGTTGCTGAGACTCCCATGCTTAAGCTACAAACTATGGAGCTGCAAGCAAAGCCAAATCGAGAGGCTGAACCGTTGGGTTAGATGATGAAGAGCCTATTAGTGCCTCAAATAAAAGGAGAAGGATGAGCCCACTGATGAGGACTAGGACTACCTGTTTTTTTTTGCTGCATTTCATATTTTTCTACTTAGTTATTTTGTGATTATGCTTGACTATTTTATGGTTATAGTCTAACTATGATTAATTAATTTACTGTTTTGGATGTTCAGTACCTAGTTACCCTTTTTTTGATGTTGACAAAGGGGTAGATATATATTTTCTAGATTTGTGTAGTGCGTAGGATAACGAATTGATAATGGTATATTTACATGCAGTTTTTCTATTCTGTTTTTCTGATACTAGCATGCAGTTTTCTGTTTTCTAGTTTGGTGGTATAGTTTTCTTTCTTATGCTGTGTTGATATTTAAGATATGATGAATTGATGTTGTTAATTAGCATGTAGTTTTCTTTCTCATGCTTCATTTGCATGCAGTTATGATAGTGGCATTAGCTGCAAGACTTAAATGAATTTGGATCTTTTTTTTTTTTACAATGATCTGTTTGCTTGAAAATTGTAATGTGAAGCTGTTGAAAATCTAGTACATTTTGATACGTCTATTCTGGCTTTCTTCGTTTGAAGAAACCTTTAACTCTGCTTCTATTTCTTTTCTATTGAAGAATGTTGATTGATGGAAAAGAGATTTAGAAAATGATTTTCAAACAATATAATTTCCAATTTTTTTTAAAAGAAACATGATTTAAGGAGGAGAGTAATTTATGCAAATCTCAAAATATTTTTCATCATCAAAATGGGGGAGAATGTTAGCTCAAGAGAAATTTTATCAATCCCCTTAATTGATTTTGATGAATAAAATATTTCAAAATTTGTTGGATTTGTTGAATTCTCTATCTTGTAAAATATACCTTCTATGGTGTTTTAAAATAATACCTCTCCAAGTAAAATTAGTATCATGTTTTTTGGATTCTAAATTTTTTGGTTACTCTAACCAAACCAACATGAATTTTTAGTTTACTCCTTAAAATTATTTTGTGGTTAATTACCTTTTAGAAAGAATGGATTTCTAGAAAAGTTTTTCTACCTTTTAAAAAGTTAATTTATTATTTCAATAAATTATATCTTTTTTAAAGTCAACTCTTTATTTTAATATTTTTTTATATCTAAAATCATCTTTACCCCCTTCACATGTTTCATATGTTTCATTAAAACAGCATTAAGTAACTGTTTAGTTGTTAAATCTATTGACTTAGTGCAAGATAATTTCTTAATCCGATGGGTATAGAAATAGGATGAGGCCCACACCTCATACAGCCGGAGTATACAATCTTGGCCATTAAAATGTTGTCAAATAGGCTTTGATTTTTTAAATATTAGCAAGAAAATCAAATTGTAGGCCCACATGATATCCACAAGATAAAAACCAAGTTGGGCCTTACAGTTTGAAAATAAATTCTTTTGGGCCATTAAATTACCTGCCAAGAGTCTTGTTTTTGTTGACATTTAAATGTCTCCTTAGGCCCTAAAAGTGAGACAAAAATCTACAATTTGTAATAGTAAAATGCAAAAGTTTGAGCAAGCCTAGCTGGCCTACAAACAAGCCATGCTCACGGCCCTCAACATCACAAATCCATTAGAAATGCAACCTAACGTCCTTTAACTGCTAAGCCAAGCAAATTTATCAACACGAAGGATTATTAGGCAAAAGAAAAAAAAAATCATTTTCTATAAGCATGAAAGACAAAGACCAAAAACTCAAGGGTATTACATGCAAGAAAAAAGAAGATTTGTTTAAGTGAAATCTAATCAACAATTTCAAATCTTCTTCCCTTCAATAATCATTTTCTACAAGTCTATATAAAGGAGAGAAAGTCACACATTTCAACAAGAAAAACAAGAAGCAAGCCATATTGCATATTCTCTAAGAGCTCTTCAAAGTTTCCTTTTTCTCCTTTCATCTTCATAGACCAACGCTTTTATTGGGATATTATTTTTGATGTATTGGGCAAACTGAAAATTTGTTGATGTAGCAACAACTATTTGTGCTTGATTGTTACATCTCTAAATCATTTCTTTGTAAAGGTTGTTAGCCTTCATACACGTGATTGTAACCCTTTTGAGAATAAATTTAGTCTATGAGAGACTTAGCAATTGTTGTGAAGGCTTTTGGTGTATCTTAGAAATCCAAGCTCAAATAGAGTTGCTGTAAAAGGTTGCTGGAAGCCTGCAAACAAGTGGAGATAGTCAAGAAACTCTCTCAAAGGTGTTTGAGAAGAGTGAATGTAGGTCATTATTATAATGACCAAACCACTATAAATCATTGTCCTATTTCTCTTTCCTAACTCATTTATTTTCAATATCTACTTATTTCCAACTTATCATTTGTGTTTAAGCTTCATTATGTTATATCACGCTTTACAATTTTAAAGTTTTTAAAATCAAGCTTAAACTGTTTTAAACTAAACTTAACACATTATGCTTGATTTTGTATCATACAAATTTTATTTTGCAAAAGTTGTCTAAGTGTCCTATTCACCCCCCTAGGACACATGTATTTGCACTTTCATTAGAAAAAGACTTGCATGGATGTCCGACTATGAGGTGTCAAGTACTAACCAATCTGAGGACCAACTTACTCACTTTGCTTTGTTTTCAAATTGCAATCCTTGTTAAAGAAGAAAAATGGCAACAAGCTATGGATGAAGAAATGTCTACAATTGAAAAGAATAACACATAGGAGTTGATTGATCTTCCACAAGGACAAAAGACAATAGGTGTCAAGTGAGTGTATAAGACGAAATTGTAAGAAAATGGAGAAGTTGACAAGTACAAGGCGTGATTAGTGGCTAAAGGCACAAGCAAGAGTTTGGGGTACATTATAAAGAATTTTTTGCCTCTGTTGCAAGACATGATACAATCATAATGCATGGTGATTAAATTAGCAGCACAACAATGTTGGCCTATCTTCCAATTGGACATGAAATGAACATTCCTGCATGATGACTTCCAAGAGCAGGTATTTATTGATCAACCTCCTGGTTATGTGAAGTTTGGATGCGAGAATAAAGTCTATAAACTCAAAAAAGGCATTATACAGGCTAAAGAAAGCTCCATGTGCATTCAAAAATGCCTATATGAACATACATTTTTTGTTAAAACTGAAGAAGGACGAAAGATGCTTATTACATGCTTATATGCGGATGATTTGATTTATAAATTTAAGCAATCCAATTGTGCTATTTCAACTGTAGGCCTTTCTTTATGATGTCATGTTTGAAAAAATTAAGCAATCCATGATGCTTGAATTTGACATGTCTGATCTTGAGAAGATGCATTATTCTCTTGGCATTGAAGTAGTGCAATCTGCAGCTGGAATTTTTATTTCTCAAAGAAAATATGCAGAAGAAATTTTTGATAGGTTTCAAATAAAAAATTGCAATTCTGTTGGTACCCCCACTGAAGTGGGTTTGAAACTTGTCCGAGATCCTGAAGGAAGGAAGTTGACAGCAAGCTTTACAAGAAAATTGTAGGGAGCTTGATGTATTTAAAAGCCAAAAGGCCTGATATTATGCATGCTGTAAGTCTTAGCATATACATGGAATGTCCAAAAGAGATGCATCTTCTTGCTGCAAAAAGAATTCTTCGCTATGTTAAAGGTACTGGGAATTGTGGTCTATTTTACAAGGAGGGAGGAAGGTGAAATTTGCTTGACTTTAAAGATAGTGACTATGCTGGAGATTTGGATGATAGAAAAAGCACATCTGGTTATGTGTTCATGTTTAGTTCAGGACCTGTCTCTTGGTCGTCAAAGAAGAAATCAATTGTCACGTTATCAACAATTGAAGCAGAATTTGTAGTTGCTACAACATGAGCCTGTCAAGCAATTTGGTTGAGGAGAATTCTTGATGGCTTGGTTTTCATGCAAGAAGGAGCTACTGTAATTTATTGTGACAGTAGTTCAACAATAAAACTCTCCAAGAATCCCTTTTTACATGGATGTGAAGTATCATTTTCTACGAAATCATAGCAATGAAGGAGTCATTGATCTCATGCATTGCAGAAGTGAAGATCAAGTTGCTTACATAATCACCAAGCCATTGAACATTTCAAAAGCTAAGGGAGTTTCTTAGAGTTTGCTCACTTGATAAAATGAACGTTTAAAATTTTTCAGTTTGAGGGAGGGATTGTTGTGGTTATCCACGTTGGTCAGCAGTTAAATGTGGCTTATCTTCAAATTAGTATGACCTTATGTGGCCTAGACTTTAGGAGCAAGCTCTTTCCCATTATGTTAATGGGGTAAGACTTAGTAAGTGGTCTGTTGAAGTCGGTTTATGTTTTACGAGTTCATAGGCTTCAGCTGTTGTAGTTCTTATTTTTCTGTGATCTTTCTGGTTTGTTTAGCTCTATAAACAGAGCAACTTTGAAGAAGTTTCATTAGTGACCATAATAGCAATAAAAGGCTAGTTTCAGCTTCTATTTTGTGCTTCTTTCGTCTCTTATCTGGCAGCGGCAGCGACCAGATGGTGGCCGAAGATGGTGCAAGTGTGGAGAATCTAGAATGAGAGAGAGAGGGGGGGAAAGAGGAAATTGGGTTGAGAGATGAAGGAAAAAAGTAAGAGAAAAGAATACTGTTCTAGATTTAATAATAAATTTAGTCATCCAAAATTTTTAGTGGCAAAATCAGTGTCTAAATTAAAAAAGAAAAAAAGAATTAATTATGCTGTTATTTTATAAAACTAATCGGTCTCAAATCTAAAAGAAAATTGTTTTGCGACCCAAAATTTTTGGTGGCAAAATTTTTTAATGACTTTGACCACCGTAACCATGTTCAACGATTCCTTTGTAACCATTGAAAAATGTATTTATGATTTTCTCAACTTTTTAATTTTTTCTTCAAAATTATACATATGGTATATTCCATTTATAAAACTTAGGATACGATTAAAAAAATATCAAATAAAAAAGAAAAAAACACACACATACACACACAAAATTAAGAGGTGAAAAGTATCTATTACTTAATGGAAGGCCTAATTGTACTTTACGCTAAGTATAGAGTCCGTTAAGCTTCAGAAATTCAATATTGTTGTTTAAGTTTGCTTCTTTCATCAAGTAAGATTTCCCCACATAGAAAAGTTAGGCTTGAAAGCTTGCTTAGAATCTCTTCCTTTTGTTTATTTTATAATCCCAGCAATTAAAACCAAAAATCCACTATTTTATTCAGAATATGATGTGCTGCTCTTTCACTGTGTCTTCGCAAGAAGACAATGCTGCAGTGGTTTGAGAAAAGAGATTGTTTGTTATAATGTGATAATCCTACTTATTGATTTGATTTTAATACTCCGAAAATGTAAAAGATTTTATAAACATGACAATGTAAACCTAATATAAGAGAGTGAAAAAGTCAAAGGTGAAGTTTTGTGTACAATTACCTCTTTTTTTTAATTATTATTTAAGATTTTTACACTTATATTAAGAAATATAATTAATATCTCATAATTCTTTTAAACTTCCCAGCATACCCTTAATTTATTGTCATAGTTGAGAATAAAAACAATTTATTTTACCTTAAACTATTAAACAAATAAGAGTATAATGGATAAAATAATAATTAATATTATCTTAAACTCTTAAAAGGAGAAACAAATGAAAACAATTTTGCTTAAAAAATTTATTTAAAAAGAAACGGAGATAGTAAAACTTAAGAGTATAATAAAAATTTTCTTTCATAAAATTCTTTGCTTATTCCTTCATGTTTCTTTTCTAAGGATTCCTTTATTCCAAAATATTATAATTTAAGTTTTGGCACATAAATTAAGGAATTTTGAATTAGTGTAATAGTTTGATTATAATACTCTTATATAGTCTATTTATTTCATTAAATAGAAATTTTTTTATCACAAATTAAACATAAAAAATCTAAAATTACAATAAAAAATACTCTAAAACTGTAAAAGATTTAAGATGGATGAGGTACTTTAATCTTTTTACCACCCTAAATATCGAAATGTTGGCACTCCACTCCACCATCAATTAAATTTGTGTTTTTTAAAATTTTTTCAATTCTGTAATACAATATATTCTTTTTAAAACGAAATTAAAAAAAAAAAACGAATGTGGATTCCATTTAAAAAAAAATGTTATTAACTTTTGGTGTTTGGTACTTTTTTTTTTTTTTTAATCTTTTTCCGTAATACCACTAGACATTCTTTTTTCTTGTTTTCACTAGATATTCTTTCTTATTTAAGGTTTGTACGCATGAATTAAGCAATGTAAATATATCATAATTCTCTTTTATATATATATATATATATATATATATATATATATATATATATATATATATATATATCATAATTATTTTTAAACTTCCCAACATATATTCCTTAAATTTATTGTTATGGTTGAGAATGAAAACAATTAATTTAACCTTAAACTTTTAAATAGATAAAGATATACTTAATAAAATAATAATTAATGTTAACTTAAATGTTTAAAATAACAAACAAATGAGACTAAAATTTCTTAGAAAATGATAATTGAAAAGAAATGGAGATAGTACAAACACTATACTAAAAGGCTTTTTTACAACGGTTAAAATATCTTTTTAACAATACTTTCATGCACTTTCTGTTTGATCACTTGTTGTAAATCTTATTATTTTAGACAACAATCATTAATGGGGTATATCTTAATCTGTTTCTTAATTTATAGTATAATTTTTTGACTGATCATAATATATAAAATAAGAAATGAGGTACTGACAAATATTTTCTTTTTCTCTCCAAAAACATACCCTTAACCATGATGATGATGATGATGATGATGATAATAATAATAATAATAATAATAATAATAATAATAATAATAATAATAATAATAAACTTTTGAACTTTGCCACGCAAAAAAATGGGCTTGATGCCAAAGAACAAGCTTTGACTCGTAGCATTTAATGTCAATATAAAATAATTATTCTAAAAGTAAGATTACGCAAATCATGAACCATTTCTTTTTCGCAATTCACAGTTCTCTTATTACTAAACTCCTATAAATCTTTTTCCTCTAGTTGGGACTTTTATACTGTTGCAACTCATGTTGCAATGAATAGCTCAAACAAATTAGGTGTGATGAGCACGGTTGGGTTTGTACTATAAACAACCCAATTGACCATATTTCGAAGGTCTTTTTTTTATTTAACCGATACCAATCAGTTGAAATGACAAATTCAGTAGGTTGGATAAATTTGCATGGTTGGTTGATAATAAGAATAGTACTAAGTGTATATCTGTTTTTATATATTTACTATTTATATTTTTTTTTTATTTATAATTTTATCACTATAAACACTATAAAATTAAAGATGTATAAAACATGTAAAAACCAATTCTGTCTTTTTCCGTTGAATAATTTGCTCGGCCATAGAAGAAACGGAGATTAGAAACCCGCAGTAACCTTGGCCTTACCCATTTAACGTGGAATATACGGTGGGAAATTTTCATGAATATAATATATTCCTTAATGGGGTTATACAAACAAGGTAAAATTTGGACAATTCATTTTTTTTCTTTTTTCATGAAGTTAAATTCTTCAGTAGAATTTCACAAATGCAGATAAATTTATACTTAAAAAAAAAAAAAATGGAATGAAAAGGAAACACTTGGCCGTATTTAACAATTAACAACAAAAAAATTTAGCCATCAACCAACTTGCATGGGTTCTATTTTTTAACTTTTTATGACATCTTCCTACCTAGCCAACACCACCAACTCACTCTCCCATATCTTCCTACAGGGAAAAACCATTTCCACACCTAAAATTTTACATCCAAATTGTATACTTAGTTTTTAAGTTATAATATAAGAATAAAATTGTAAAAAAAAATAAAAATTAAGAAATATAAAAATATAAAAAAATAAAAAAATAAATATATATTTATAAATGTACTCATAACGTGTCTTCTTTTTATAAGAATAATCTCACTCTATAAATTAAGCGCACTACTTTTGGCAAACACACATCAAGACTCTCAACAAAATTGTGAATCTATTCTTTTGGGGTTTCAATACCACAATGAGTTCTGGAGAACCTGGTCGTGGAGATCGTTTACCATCTAAACATAATAGAGGCAAACCACGGCCAAACTTTAAAGCTCCCACTGTTCATCATCGTCCAAAACCTTATTCTCAAGATCCAACACCATTAGAACTTGGAGCTCCCAATGGTCATCATCATCAAAAAACACCCATTCTCAAGGCACATCATCATCAAACCTGCAACCTTCCAAAGTTCATCATCATCCAAAAAATCTTTCACAAGTCACACCACCATCAAACCTACAAGCTCTCAGTGTTCGTCATCCTCCAAAATCTCTTTCTCATGTCACGCCACCATCAAACCTACAAGCTCACAGTGTTCATCATCATCCAAAACCTCTTTCTCAAGGCACACAAACATCAAACCTGCCATCTTTACCATCATCCACAACGTCAACCTCAGGGCAGGCCAGCAAAAAGCCTGCAACCTCGGTAGCGTCATTACCATCCACAACCTCAAACTCAAGGGACACCACCCTCAAGCGCACAAGCTCATCATCGGCCAAGTTGAGGAAGAAAGGCTTAAAAAAAACTCCCTAAGATCATCATCGCCCACTAACTCAATTCAAGACATCCCACCGTCAGACTCGCAATCTCATCATTCACGACCTCAATGCAAACTACCTTACAAATCCGAGGGTGGGCAAGCTGGCTATGCTCTTTGCTAAAATGGCAACAATTGAAGAGGCAATAGATTTCTCAGCTGGTTGTGTTGTTTCTTATATATCAATGAGTATAACTTCATTTGCAATAATTGAAATATTCAACCATATTAAGTGCATTTTCAAGTTTATTCTTCTTTAGTTTCTCATCTCTTCTATGCTATTCTTCCTAGTCTTTTCTTGGCACTATATTAGTTGGTGTTTTCTATTTCCGTAATTTATAACTTGATGTTTGAGATCGCATCTGCCCTGTCCCTCGGCTGCTGATTTCCCTGTCAAACACCACTGTCGAGAAGGGCAAGATACTTAAAAAGGTGTATTCCATTTACATCTAGACATCGTATAAACTAACATCCCATTTGGATTGCTTTTAAAAAAGAAAAAGTAAAAAAAAAATAGTTAAAAAGAGGAAGAGAAATTATTTTGTGTTTAATTTGAAGATTTTTATAAACTTCTTTTTAAAGTCAAAAGAAGAAGAACTTTGTACTTGCTTATAAAAAAAATGAAGTTTTTGATATCTATAAATATTTGTGTTTTCGTATAAAAAAATTTAAACAGTAAATTTATATAAAAATATTTTAAAAAATACATTGTTAAAAGTTAATCCAAATAAGCTCTCACAAGATGATTTTGCAAATAAACATAGCTGATCATTGGTCAAACTCTTAAATATTTAAAACATTAGATCTTATTATATGAGGAGACCAATGCTTTTGTCCATCCTATTCACCAGCTTCATAATTATTATTATTTAATTTATAGTGTAACAAAAAAGAAAAATAAATAAATTATCATTAAATAAATAATAATATAACTCATAAAATAATTTTGTTGAATTATTTTTTGAATAAACATATTTTTTCAAAATTCTGTAATAAAACTAGATATTCATGATTTCAATTTATGGCTTAGTCGTTGGTTCTCTCTAATTAAATTGTCAAAAATCTAAATAATAATAAAAAAAATCCCCATATTGTAAATGCATCCAAAAATCGTAGCCTCCACCGTGATGATGATGACAATAATAAAAATAATAAGGATAATTATGACATAATAAAAATAATAAATAAATAAATAATCCAAAAACATAGCCTTCACCATCATGTTGACGATGATGATTCTGATAATAATACAAATAAACTTATGAACATTGAAATGTAAAATACCTTACGCTAACGAATAAACTTTGACTCATAACATTTAATATTAATTATCAAATAATTATTTAAAAAGCATATATGAGGAGACCAATCCTTTTGTTCATCCTAAGCACCGGCTTCGTAATCATTTAATTTATAGTGTAACTAAAAGGAAAAATGAATAAGTTACCATTAATTAAATAATAATATAAATCATGCAATAATTTTGATAAAACTTAAAATGTTAAAATTGCAATAATTTTACGATAAAATATTTTAAAAATGTAAACATTTAATACGAATGGAGTATCTTAAATCATTTTACCACTTTATATATCCAAAATTTGGTACTCCAGTCCACCGTCAATTACTTTGTTGAATTATTTCTTTTTCATATAAAACTATCTTTTTTCTAAATTCTATAATAGAACCAAATATTCGTGGTTTCGATTTATGACTTGGTGGTTGATTATCTCTCTAATTAAATTGTCAAATGTCTAAATAAAAAAATCCCCATATTGTAAACTCATCTAAAAATATAGCCTCTACCATGATGATGATGATAATAATAATAAAAATAATAAGGATGATTATGACATAATAACTATAATAAATAAATAAATAAAAATCCAAAAACATAACCTTCACCGTCGTGTTGACGATGATTATGATAATAATAATAATAAGTTTAAGTCTTATAAAAGAATAATAATAATAATAATAATTAGTTTATGAACATTCACATGCAAAATGGTGACCCTTATGCCAACGAATAAGCTTTGACTCGTAGCATTTAATATAATTATTAAATAATTATTTTAAAAGTATATCTTTGGTTAGATTATGCCATCAAATCGAGGAAAGACCAACTTGGCAAGATTATGATGCCAGATTAAATCAATCCATCATACCATTGAAAAAATTACGCAAATTTTTATATGGAAGAATAAGAAGTCTTTTGCTGAACATTCAAAGCATATTATGAAAACAGTTATCATGTTATTCAATAGAATTACATATTGGTTAAAAAGTTTCAAAACGTATACATAAGGGTACGCCCATTTCCCCCTCCCTCTCCTTTGTCCTTCCTCATTATTTAGTCAGTATTTTTGATTGACTTTAATCAATATTTTTTGGGTAATAATAAAAATTGGTAAAGAAAGCTTTATTACGCCTAATTTAACTTAAATAAGATTAGTTATAAATTAAAATATTTAATAATAAATTTATTCTTTATAAATATCGATAATTGATATAAAAAGAAAAAAAATCCACACGTTCTCAATAAAAGGCAAGTACTAGGGACGGGCATACGGAGTGAACATGTAGAGCTCAATAAAGACAAGTACCAGGAACGCATAAATGTCAAACTTCATATTTCCTTCCATTTTCAAATCACTTTATAATTACGATTCGTTTTTATTTTTTAGAAAAACAGAAGAAGAAGAGAGAGAACCAGCTTTTGAAGCATAGGTGAGGCAGACTTGATCAACGTCTCTACGTGACATTTTCTGTTGTTTATTTGCTAAACAACATTTATTTTGACTAATTTTGTTTATAGATGTTTTAAGTAAATAACATATAAGTGTTAAATAGAAATTCAGCCAAAAAAAAAAAAAAAAAGCCCTTAGGCAGTATAGGATACGATTTTCTCCCTCTTTTGGGCAAAATTTATTATTAAAATGGAAATAATTAAAAGTTACACCAATTGATGAAAGATATATTTCTATTTGTCTCTGATTTAAAAATTTTTCGAAATTACATATATGGAATATTCCTTTTACAAACTTTGGATACGATTTCTTTAGGAAAACAAAAAAATTGAAGTCAACATCCCCCATATTTTCACTAGTTTTCATCTAAGTTCTTATAATTTATTTTTTTATATGAAAATCTGTATATACTAAAATTCTTTTAAGTGAGTCACCACTACCGATAATTTCTATTATAACACTGTTAATTAAATATCAACGTAGCTAATACTTGTAGCCTCAAATTGATAAGTTAGCAGTCAACACATTAAAAAAAAAAACCTTCACACATTTAATTTTTTTCTTTTATCTCCCTCTTATTTTGTCCTCCATCCTCTGATAAAAGAATTGTTCCGGTTCTTCCATGCTAACTTCTCACAAGGTCTCAAAGAATTAAGACTACCCGATGCACTGCCCAACCCGAAAGATCACTCTTAACCCACGAAAAATTCTTAACCACAGATTTAGTTAAATTGATCATCTTGTTAAATGATTTGCCTCCACTAAGATAAGCTTAGCAAGGTTCAAAATTCTGCTTTCTTAATTTGACAGAAATTACTTTTTAAGTTAAACAGTGACGAAGCCATTGAATGACACAGTCCATCGAGCCCACGTAGAGGTCATGGTGGCTTTCTCGGGAGTTATTAGACTACTCTTTATGTATTCTACTCAACTACTGCAAGCATGTTTTTCCCATGGTTCTGCTTTTCTAGAAATTCATGCAATCTTGTCTGTATTGTTAGAATTTTTGAGATATTTGATTTACTTGAGGATCTATTGATTTGTAAGTTCCACATTATTATTTTTTTTTGTTACAACTACAGAATATAAATAATCCATAATTCTCTTGTTGCAGCTATCGATTATTTATATCGATGAGCTTATTATTTTTTCCATTTCAATTTCTTGTATTTAAATTAAATGAGTTGATATCTAATTTTTAATTCCATATTGATTAAGATATGGCTTGAACAAGAAGACAACACATAGCCTTTGGTGCCTTTGCGAAGCCAAAGCCTGTAGTACGCAAATGGCCCAAAGAATATGCTCGTGCACATGCATATATGCAAGAAAGAAGAGGAGGATCCAAGTCACTGAGGAGTTTAGCACAGCACTTGGGTCTAGCACTGCACCTGATGAGAGCACAACATCCTAGTGATAACCTCTATTTAGTATTTTAAGGTATATATTATAGCATGTATTCTTTTTGTGTGATGGATTTTTGTTGGGGATCACCGTAGTGATAGCCTGAAAAATAGGACTTAGTTAAGTTTATATATTTTCTATTATCCTGACAAGTCAAGTTTGTAGATTCATGCAACTTGTTAAGTCTAAGAAAATAGAGGTTATTATGTCCGTATTTAACTTGGATTTGGGGGTCTTCAAATCTTTTTAGTAGAGTTTTAGAGTCATTCTTAATAATTTTTAGTAAGTAGTCATTTTTAGAATATGTTCAACGGATTTTAAATTGTTCATAGAAATTTTGGAACTATGTATTAGGTCTAAAGGGTGTATGGGCTCAATCTATTTTTATGGTAAGAGAGTATTAATCTAAATTAATATCTATAACATTGGGCAATAAGAAAGAGTAACACCTTATCTAAAAGTCTTAAGAGATTTGGATTTGGGTTCCCTTCTCACTTTGTACACTTTTCTTTTCTTATGCTGGTAAGTCCAAATGTCTTAAAACTTTTTGGACAAGATGTTACTTTTCTCTTATTGCACAATATTATAAATGATAATTTGAACCAATATTCTCTCACCACAGAAATGAATTGAATCCACCCACCTCTTAGACCCAACACTACTTAATAGGTTCTTGTTTGGTTTTATGCAGGTTGGAGTTGTTTTTGAAGGTCTAGCACTCAGCATTGAGATCCGGCACGTGTGGGCAAGGATGGTTGGAGTTGTTGTGGGCAGGGACGGAACTACCACCATCAATAAATTAGGGGCAGCGGCCCCCTAAGGGCAAAAAGGACTTTTTAACATGTATTATTTTCTTTATGTATTCACTTCTTTTTAAATATATATAACCTGTGCATTTTATGTATTTACTCCTTTCCTAAACTTTTATACACCTTTTTTCCCTCATTAAATTTTGCTCCTTACCCTATTTTCTTAGTTCCATCCCTGGCTATGGGCTGACTTTCTATGACTTTTCAACCTGATTTTCATGCTATAAAAGGTTTTTTGAAGAAGTTTAAAGGATCTTTCGAAAAATGAATAATCGGAGGCAGCTCTATGAGGTGGGGATCAAGCTATTCAACCTAGAATTCTTGAAAATTGTACAATAGAGAAACTTCTTGTCTTCCTTTTCTCCATGAGAACAATATTTAATTAATATTTTTTTGAATTTGCTATGTCTTGCTAAACTTTCTATTAGAGGGATCTAAATTAAGAATTGGTACATATAGATTAATGATTTAAGTTTTACAATTGCTTGTTTTGATTCTATGAGTAGTTAATTCAAAATGTATAATAATTAAAAAAAAAATTTAATAAGTGTAACTCAAAATCTTTAATTTTTAAAAATTAGATTATATCTACTTGCAACTCAACCGATATCATCTTGTTTTTGCTACTATGATGCTTGGAGTAGGTCACTGTGGAGTTTGTATGTTAAATTGTGATTAAATAGTCTTATTTAGTCTAGTGACAAGATTATTGATAACGTCTCTTCCTTGGTTTCACTTTCCCTTCTAAATTCCATGAGCTTTTCTATTTTCTCTTTCCACTCTTAAACTAAAATTTCTCACTTTCACCCTCCCTTTGTAAAACTTTTACTTTGGAGAAAATATAATTTGTAATCATTTTTAATATATTAATTATTTAATTTTAATATTATATTAGTATTTAAAATCATAATAAAATATTTTATAATAAATTTATAATATTTTAAAAATACATTTATCAACGTCAATATTTATTATGATAATAAATGAAAATGTAAAAATTGTGTGAAAGTAAAAAGAAAGTGAAAAAAAAAAAATTTATATTATTTATTAAGGATAAAATAAGAAAATTGTAATAAAAAATATAAGTAGTAGGCCCACATATGATATTTAAAGTATAATAAGGTAAAGTAAAGATAAAAAAAAAAATTAATAATTAGACGCGACCAGACAATCTAAGACTATATATAACAAAGTCATCTCTGTAAAATTTGGAAGACATTAATAAGGAAAGAGATTGTTTGTTAATGTCATAACCCTAGTTATTGATTTGATTTTGTTTTTCTTATTGGAGTTATTGATTTAATTCTAATACTCTTGAAATGTTAAGATTTTTCAAATATGACAATGTCACGTTAGATCCTAATACGAGAGTGCGCCAATTCCCTTGGCCATGTTAAGCACGGACTTCATAATTGTTATCATTAATTTATAGTGTAATTATAAGAGAGGACGAATAAGTTATTATTAATTAAATAAATATAATGTATAAATCATAATTTTGTCAAAAGTTAAAAATTTTTAAATTGCAGTAATTTTATAATAAAAATACTTTTAAAATGGCAAAAGATTTAGTGGGGATGGGGTATATACCTTAATCCTTTTACCACAACTAGGAATTCGCTGTTTGGATTTATGGCTTGCTGGTTAGTGTATTATCTCACTATTCAAATGTTTAAAAATGTGAATGAGTTATCATTAATTAAATATTAATATCCTTATATTGTAAACTTATTTAAATATAAGGTGTTTTATTTTTATCTCACTCGTTGTAACATATACGAACCATTTCTTAAGTTATAGTATAATTTTTTCACTGATGATAATAATAATAATAATAAACTTTTCAACTTTCCCAGGCAAAAAGATGGAGCTGATGCCAACGAACAAGCTTTGACTCGTAGCATTTAACGTCAATATAAAATATTCTAAAAGTAAGATTATGTAAATCATGAACCATTTGGTTTCTTCAATTCACAGTTGCTCTTATTACTGAACTCCTATAGATCTTTTTCCTCTAGTTGGGACTTTTATATTGCTGCAACTTCTGTTATAATGGATAGTTAGAAGAAATTAAGGGTGACCATGGTTGGGTTTGCACTATAAATAACCCAATTGACTTTATCCGAAGTTTTTTTTTTTACTTGACCAATACTAACTAGTTAAAATGGCAAATTTGGTGGGTTGAGTAAATTTGGATGGTCGGTTAGTTTTGGTCGGATTGAAGAAATGCAATCAAATACGTTGGAATGGTCAAGTTTAGGTGGGTTGAAGTGTTTAGAGAAAGAATGAGAAGTAAAAGTTATCATAAAACGAGGTAATATTATTAAATGTTGATTAAGTTTGAAAACTTATTAATGGGTATTCACAAGTTGAAAAGTTTCTATTTATTATTAACCCTTACAAATTGAATTTTAATTTTTTTAAATCATTCTTAATTACTTAACTCGACTTTAATCAACTAAAAGCTATCCTAATCATAAGTTGGTCGGTTTTGCATATAGCTTTTCCCGTTGAATAATTTGCTCAGCCATAGAAGAAACGGAGATAAAAAACCATTTAACGTGGAATATGTGGTGGGAAAATTTCATGAATATAATATATTCTTTTAATTATAATATGGGGTTAAACAAACAACGTAAAATTTGGACAATTCATTTTTTTTTCCCCTTTTTCATGAAGTTAAATTCTTCAGTAGAGTTTCTCAAATGCAGACAAATTTATACTACAAAAAAATTTGGAATGAAAAGGAAACGCTTGGCCGTATTTAACAATTAACAAGAAAAAAAATTAGCCACCAACCAACGTGCATGGGTTATAGTTTTTAACTTTTTATGTCATCTTCCTACCTACCTAACAACACCAACTCACTCTCCCACACCTTCCTATTGGGAAAAATCTTGCACAACTAAAATTTTACACTTGAATTGTATATTCAGTTTTTAAAATATAAATAAAAAAACATAAAAGATGCAAAAAATAAAAGGTATAAAATATGGATGTACAAATGAATATATTCATAACATGTCTTCTTTCAATAAGAATAATCTCACTCCGTGAATTGAGCACACTTCTTTTGGCAAACACACATCAAGACTCTCAAAAAAATTGTGAATTTGTTCTTTTTGGGTTTCAACACCATAATGAGTTTTGGAGAACACACATCATCAAACCCGTGAGCTCTTAATGTTCGTCATCATCCACAAATGCATTTTCAAGGCACTTCATCATCAAACCTACGAGCTTGCAGTGTTCATCATCATCGAGAAACTCATTCTCAACACACATCATCATCAAACCTGCGAACTCTCAATGTTTGCCATCATCAAGATGAAAGAATTTGGTATGACAATTATACTCATACTGCAAAAGATCTATAGCATGTATTAGAGAAGTAGGGAGTTTAGAATTATCTGAAACAAGGGTAGATTCCATATGATTGGGAACGAGAGAGAAAACCGTTCCTAGAGAGCAATTATGATCTCTTGCTATAATATAGAGTCACGAATGTGTTACTTAATGGGTAGTAGCACTTGTATTTATAGCAAAAACCAAGGGCTCTCCATGACAACCCTAATGGGCTACTAGGTAGGGGTGAGCGTCGGTCAGTTTTTAATATATTTTTAACCGACCGACACTAACCGATTGTGTAATTTTGTCAAATTAATAACCAACCGATTATACCTTAATACCTACGGTTCGATTTTAGTTGGTTAAGCAGTCGGTTTCGGTCAATTAATAGTTAATGGATAATAACAATTTTTTTTTTAAAAAAAAACTTTTGTTTCCATTTTAGTGTTGTGTCTACTTGGAATATATATTTAATTGTTTTACCGTAAATTAAGAATGTGGCTATTAGATAAGTTAAAATAATTTTTTTTAAAAATATCTATGACATCTTACTAAGAATCATATAAGTAAAAATAAAAATACATAAATTTAAAAACCTAGAAATATATAAAGATATTTATGGAAGCAAACTTCTTTTGGTTCCAAACATATGCACAAATGCTTGGAGAAGGAAAAATTAACATAAACAAATGTCTATAGATAACAAAAGTAACATTTTTTTTAATTTGTTTACTAGAAAATTACTATTTTCAATAAATATATTTACACAAGACTAAAATACATATCAAATTAATAATATATAATTGTTTTTATACATCAAGATGACATAGTATTTGAGTGATTTAATCAATTAATAAAATAATTGAATCATTAATTAACATGGTATATGAAAACATTAAAGTTTATAATGTTTTAGTCGGTTGGTTCGGTTTTTATCGGTTAGAAAAAATGCAAAACCGAAACCGACTGACATTAACCAATTTTTTCAAATTTCAAAACTGTAACCGACCGATTAAACTAATATTAACCAACCAACACTAACCGATTGTTTTCGGTTCGGTCGGTTAATTGAATTTTGCTCACCCCTACTACTGGGTTAAACCTACCCATCATGCCCTAATAACTGAAGTCCATTAAACAAAGATGCAACCTAATAAATAATAAATGATCACATAATTATTTATGGGCTATACAAAATCTCATAATTAATCTAATAATTAAATCTAAGTTTTTAATAAAAGATTATGATTTATGTTAGTCCATAAAATTATTCTTACAATCTCCCACTTGCACTAACATGAATCATCGGTTCTAAAAGAAGGATTTTCCAAATTGAATTTTACAACAATATAGTTATAATATCTTATATTAATTACGAGCATAAGCACCATAACAACAAACCTCAAATCAAAATGAAGTAACAAGCACCCAGCAATGCAGAAGTTATGTTCGATAGGGTCGCTAACATCATATAGACCAATGCACTATACCTCAAAAAGACCTGAGTAAAGTGGACAACTAGGATAAGGACATGCACCACAAAAACATAAAGGTGATCTAGGTGCCAAAATAGCCTAAATATCCAATAAGGATGTGTACTGAGATAACACAATATGTACAGACTCTCAGTATCACAAAATTGAGACTAAAGCAAAATTGTCTCTCTAAGCATAACGAGACTAAAATGTCTCAACAATCCTTATCCTAACAACATATTGTATAAGTATAATTGTAATATTGAGACTACAACACGATTGTTTTTTTTACAGCTTATATCTAACATATAAGCACAATCTGCACACAATTATGTATGGCATCGATCGTATGGCCAATAATATTACTCCATAAATGTCTTATGACAAGACAAACCAACATGTTAACAATAGAAGTTATCATGCTAACAATAATATTAGTCCATTTGCCATACATTATCCAGCTCCCACTAACCCATGACATCATCAATGCTCGTGCAAGTTACATGACTTTAGAAGTTATAGCTATCAAGCCTTTGGGTAGTGGGTTCACAACGACAAGCACCATGCTTATGTGTGTAACATGAGCCATGCAGATCTCAAATCTTCTCTCTTACAAAACATATTTGTTATGTTCAGTTTGTGCAGAAATTCCACTATGAATGAGAGAACAACATCAGTACAATTATTATGGTAGATTATCAGAGGCTTAAAATTACTCCTCATAATTCATGCATCAGGTTCTACAACATAGTGAATCTTATTAAAAAAACCTCAAAGCAACATAAATACCTACCTCACAACTAAAGACAGTCATTACAATCTATTTGGCATTTTCGTAAAGTAGCACTTCCAATGCAAACCTAGAAATGGAACAAGAATACATAGCCATTGATATTTATGAAACATCTCAAGACTATCAAAATTCCATTCTAGTATATTATTATTTGCTCAAGAATCTCCCAAAACTTGAACATATAATAGATTGCCAATAAAAAAAAAAAAGAGACATATGACATGTGGGCTTTCTATTCTTTTGAGGATACTAGGGCTTGGTGAATACTTCACCTTTAAACACAAGTGTTGCACATTAGGAGCATGACTTACCTTGAACTTGATTAGCACTTTCTCTATATACATGTTTTGAGACAAGCCAAGAGGATCGTAGGATCTTTTACAATAAGTATGATAGCTTGACAACATTTACTTTGTCTCACACAACAAGTTCAAGTCATTACTAGCATAAACAACACGGTCAATATACATGACCGTAATTATAAACTTGCTCCTACTCATCCACAGATTCATTTCATAATTAGTTACATTAACATAAGTAACAACATCATAGAATCTTACATTCTATTTCCTCAAGGACTATTCCAAAGCCATATGTGAATCCTCCAAACTACACATTTAGCACTTTATCCCTCTCTAAGAAATCCAACAGGTTAATCTTTATAAGAAAATTGCTAACTAAGAAGGTTGTCGCAATGTCTATGAAGTGAAGCACTACCAAATTCATAGTCTTAATTCTAACTGAAACTCACTTGCATATCTAATATTATTCTCCCACTCAAGTGTGAGTTTCTTAGACATTGGGCTGAGTAGTCTATGACCTAAAGATAACTACACACTCCCCTTCCTTATTACAAACTTATTTACTCCCACTATCAAAAATAAAATAAGGGAACACATATAAGAGTTTAAAATATATAATATCAATAAACTTTTCTTGAAAACAGTGCAACAGAAATCAAAACATTTACATTTCACCCCTTTGATGAATGTTAGTTAGTGGTCTTTAAAGGAAGTCAACCTAAGGTTTTCCAAGTTGGATCCTCTCACCCAATTCAACTTTCATGGTCATTAAATTGTCAAATTCAACAAATGTGTCACTTATAGCCTTCTACTATTCTCATGCATTGTGCATTTCTAAAATACCATTTCTTATAGTTCAATCCATTGATAGAACATCAGCATCAAACCCTATTGGAATACTCCCACTGACTTTATTCAACCCTTTATTGTTTAGAAAGAAAAATAGTGGGTGTAGGAGGTGTGCCATTATTTAAAAGCCATATCCATGACAATAATGCCTAATTTTAAATTTCATGGAATTTACCCAGTCTTCTAATTAGTCCCCATTTAAAATGACCGTTGTATTAGTCTTGTAGCAATTGAAACAACTATTACACATGTGGGAAATTTCTAATCCAATGAATAGATTCACAATTAATGGTTGATGTCATATTAGAGTCTTCATGTCACTACAATTGTGCCGATAGGGTCCTCAACTACAGTGCATGATTCCACTCTCACACCTTAAATACAATATCTCAAGATTTAACACCGATGGGGCATTTAAAATCACAAGACATAGTATTCAAGAATCATCAACTGCATCAACCAAGAAATCATACCTAGCACCACCAATGATACAAAACATAAACACAAAGAATCATGCTATTAATGTCATTCAGATAGGGTATGTCCATCAATAACTAAATCCAAACATTTTTCAAAGCGAAAACTCCAGAAATTACGCACAAACTCCTATCTCAATTGGTCCTGCGATAGGCGAGCTCATAGTTGGGTAAGATAAATTAAGAAAATCATTTCTAGATACTTAAAATGCTTTTCCAAAAATTTAGAAGCAATTTCTTTATAAGAAATTCAATTTTACTAATTAAACATGGTGAAAACAAGCTTCTAAATTTTGTTTTATACCAAAACGGTGCTAGTAGAGAGAGTGAGCAACATATGTGATGCAAAACAGAATCTAGAAGCTACATAAAAGAGGGGCCCAAAATAGGAAGTGGGCTGGTCAACGTATGGGTTAAGAAGTGGGCCGCGAAGTGGGTCGTGGGTCAGGGTAGCATGGCAACTCCTTGGCCTGACCTGCGACCCGCTTTGCAGCCCACTTCTTAACCCATGCGTTGACCAGCTCCTGTTTTGGGCCCCTCTTTTTGTTTGGGCCCATTAGCTGTAAACATAATAAAATAAATTTTGGGAGACCATAGTGGGGATCACACACATGAGCCTTTAACCAAATATCAAACGCACGACCACTGCGCCACAACTCTGCTACCCAACCCAATGACAATATCCAAATCTATCTAAAACAATTTTCAAACCTAGATGGAAACAACTAGCAAATTGAAGCAATTTTGCTTTGTCTAGAAATGAAAAAATAACTTTTCTTCAATTATCATACTCGAAGGACATGGATTAAAGAAGTTTTGATATTCACACATATTTGGTAGCGGAAACATATTTAATCTTAAACATCATGCAACTGTAAATCAAACTAAATTTAATTTTAGGGTTCATAAATATGTCTAAATTTAATTTTAGGGTTCATAAATATGTGTGAAAATCATCCCAAATTTTGCTAATTTTGCATGATAATATTCCATATATACACAAACCATGAAATTAATCATGTAAAGATCATCATAAATTCAAAAGAAATTTGCAACTCTCAACCAGAAGATAATAGTAGGTCAAAAATTGCAGAAAATTAATTGGAAAAAAAATAATTTTCAACATATACAGCCATAGATCAACCTGCATAGGCTCTGATACCAATTGAAAGAATTTGGTATGATAATTATACTCATATTGCAGAAGATCCGTAGCATGTATTAGGGAAGTAGGGAGTTTAGAAATACCTAAAACAGGGGTGGATTCCATATGATTGGGAACGGGAGAGAAAATCATTCCTAGAGAGAAGTTTTGATATCTTGCTATAATACAGGGAGTCATGAATGTGTTACTTAATGGGTAGTAGTACTTATATTTATAGTAGAGATTAGGGGCTCTCTATGACAACCCTAATGGGCTCCTGGGTTAACATACCCATCAATAGCTAACCCAATATCATGACCTAATAACCAAAGTCCATTAAACAAAGGTGCAACCCAATAAACAATAAATGATCACATAATTATTTATGGGCTATACAAAATCTCTTAATTAATCTAATAATTAAATCTAAGTTTTTAATAAAAGAGTATGATTTATGTTAGTTAATAAAATTATTCTTACACAAGAAACTCATTCTCAAGGCCCACAACCATCAAATCTGCCATATTTACCATCATCCAGAACCCCAAGGGACACCACCTCAAGTGCACAAGCTCATCATCCGCCAAGTTGAGGTAGAAAGGCTTAAAAAAAAAGGTCCTTGAGATCATCATCGCCCACTAAATTTCAAGATATCCACCATCTAGATATTCGTGGTTTCAATTTATGGCTTTGTCGTTGGTTATCTCTCTAATTAAATTGTCAAAAGTCTGAATAAAAAAAAAAAAACGCCCATATTGTAAACGCATCCATGAACTTAGCCTCCACCGTGATGGTGATGACAATAATAAAAATAATAAGGATGATTATGACATAATAACAATAATAAATAAATAAATAATAATCCAAAAACATAGCCTTCACCATCATGTTAACAATGATGATTATGATAATAATAATAATAATAAGCTTATGAACATTAAAATGAAAAATAATAGACCTTAGCTAACGAATAAACTTTGACTCGTAACATTTAATATCAATTATATCAAATACTTATTTAAAAAGTATATATGAGGAGACCAATCCTTTTTTCCATCCTAAGCATCCATCGGCTTCATAATTATTATCATTTAATTTATAGTGTAACTAAAAGGAAAAATGAATAAGTTATCATTAATTAAATAATAATATAAATCATAAAATAATTTTGATAAAACTTAAAATTGCAAAAATTTTACGATAAAATATTTTTAAAATGTAAAAATTTAATATGAATGGAGTATCTTAAATCATTTTACCACCTTATACATCCAAAATTTGGTACTCCATTCCACCGTCAATTACTTTGTTGAATTATTTATTTTCAGTTTTTTTAAAATTCTATAATGGAACCAAATATTCGTGGTTTCGATTTATGAGTTGATGGTTGGTTATCTCTCTAATTAAATTGTCAAATGTCTGAATCAAAAAAAAAAAAAAATCCCCATGTTGTAAACTCATCCAAAAACATAGCCTCCACCATGATGATGATGATAATAATAAAAATAATAATGATGATTATGACATAATAATAATAAATAAATAAATAAATAATCCAAAAACATAACCTTCACCATCATGAGGATAATAATAATAATAAGTTTATGAACATTCACATGCAAAATGGTGACCCTTATGCCAACGAATAAGCTTTCACTCGTAGCATTTAATATCAATTATCAAACAATTATTTTAAAAATATATTTTTGTTTAGATTATGCCATCAAATCGAGGAAAGACCAACTTGGCAAGATTATGATTCCAGACTAAATCAATCCATCATCCCATTGAAAAAATTACGCAAATTTTTATATGGAAGAATAAGAAGTCTTTTGCTGAACATTCAAAGCATATTATGAAAACAGTTATCATGTTATGCAATAGAATTACATATTGGTTAAAAAGTTTTAAAACTTGTACATAAGGGTACGCCCATTTCCCCCTTCCTCTCCTTTGTCCTTCCTCATTATTTACTGAGTATTTTTGATTGACTTTAATCAATATTGTTTGGGTAATAATAAAAATTGGTAAAGAGAGTTTTACCACCTTTTATTTGATTTAAATCAAATTAGTTATAAGTTAAAAAATTTAATAATAAATTTATTTCTTATAAATATCGATAATTGATATCACAAAAAGATCCACATGTTCTCAATAAAAGGAAAGTACTAGGGACGGGCATATGGACTGAACACGTAGAGCTCAATAAAGGCAAGTACTAGGAAGGCACACATGTCAAACTTCATATTCCCTTCCAACTACAGTTAAATATTTTGCATTTTCAAATCACTTTTTAATTATGATTCTTTTTTTAAAAAAAAAAAGAAGTGAGAGAACCAGCTTTTTGAAGCATAGGTGAGGCAGACTTGATCAACTTCTCTACGTGACATTTTCTGTTGTTCATTTTCTAAACAATGTATTTCTTTTGGCTAATTTTGTTTTTAGATATTTTAAGTAAATAAGTTATAAGTGCTAAATAAAAATTCTTCGCAATAAAAAAGCTGTTAGGCAGAATAGGATACGACTTTCTCCCTCTTTTGGGCAAAATTCATTATTAAAATGGAAATAATTAAAAGTTATGTTATGAATATTTTGGATGTTTATCTAAAATGTTTTTCACCTTAAGACTTAATTTTTACATTGTATTTATCTAATGCAATTACTTATAAAGATAATTATTCTTTCTAAAGTTTTACTTGTATTAGACTCTTCTTATAACTTATATAAATACCTCTTTGAGAATAAATAAAATATGTTCTATATTTCTCTTCTCCAAATTCTCTCTATTTTACTCTCTTATATTTCTATTTTCACAATATGTTTTCAGCACAATAATTTTTTTCCCCAATGCTTCTCATCAGGCACAAGGCTTTTGACAACCACTATTAGAATTAACCAGGTTTCTCACATCCTATATCTTTTCACTATAATAACATTTGATGGTAGTTATGGAATCAATTTTTTTCCTGTCTATTTTGAGATTTTAATTTGGGTTTGAATTGTTTAATTTAGCCCACCCTCTTGACGTTTCTAAGAAAGTGCCTAAATCAATATTTTTACTGTGGATTCAAATCCATACTCATGAATCAATTAATTAGTCAAAAATTCTTTCGGTAATCATGGGTTATTATTCGGCTAATCTTTCTTTGTCATATTTGACTGTGTTTGCAATTTTTCTTTTGGTTTACCGTGACCTTGTTTGTGATTCAAGTGCACCTCCCAGTGGACGTAAGTCTTTCGTCCTTTCATTCATGGTGAGTAAGAATTTTTTTTCAAATGGAATTGATGAAGTAAGTGGCTCCGGAAGAGATATTACACATAAGTGGCTTCCAACAAATAATTTCTAGTTGCCACAAGTTTGATTTGAACCCAAATTAAAGAAAAATTTTATATACCATTTCTTGGATTATAGTATAATTTTTTATCAATTATAATACATATAATAAAATGAAGCACCAAAATAAAATGACAATTTTTTTTCTCTCCAAAAACATAGCCTTTACCATAATAATAAGGGGGAGTCTAATTGACCCCAAACAATAAATAGGGTTAGACTACCTTATCTTATGTGACTCAATCATGACCATTAATAGTGCAATAAATGGTAAAAATCAACTTACCTTTAACTTGAATATTCAGTTTTATTTCTTTTCTCAAATTGAACTGCATAACTATTAAAATTTACATAAACTCTTACCTTCATTTTATTTATTTTATTCTTATCCTTCTCACTCCCATTCCCCCTCTTCCCTCTCATATCTCCCTTTATTTCTCTTTATACACAATAGGAAAATCATGTACTCAAAAATTAAAAAAAAAAAAAAACAAAAATAATTATCAAAGCCATCCGTTACAATTTTTCTTTATCTAACACTTGTAGCCTTTTTTATTTGCAAACAATATCTTCCTTCAATCAAAAAAATTTCTTTTTTTTCTTTAGATGGGAAATAAAAAAAATTTCTTATTCCTCACACAAACACTAATCTATATTTTTCACTTTTTTCTTTTAGTGACAATTCACAAAAATAGTTAAATCAAAATGTGGTTTGAAGTATTTTTTTCAATATTTGCTCAACTCAAAACTGAAACTTTTACAATTAATCTCTTCAAAATATTAACCTTCAATTATAAATAAGAAGTGTTATATATATATATATATATATATAATTTTTTTTTAAAATTGTCTTAACTCTCAAGTTTTAGTTTGAGAGGGAAAAATTAGAAATTTCAAATGATAATAATTATATTTTAATAATATAATCCAAATAACATATTAAAAGAATTTGTTTTGATTTGAATATATTTGAAAAATTACACTTTAAGTTATATTCAACATTTATCAATTAGTATAAAAAAGTATATTTCTTTTTTCAGATGAGGTATATTTCTCTTTTTTTTATCACATATAAAAAGTACATTTCCTTTGTGAATTAATGTTAATTATTGTTAGTAAAATTCGTAAAGTAGTAGCATAGTTGAAAATTTTCAAAAAAAAATAATGAAAAAGTGAAAATAAGATTTCAAGAAAAAGAATCCACCTTAGAGTTTATTATTGAAGAATAAAGATGAAGTGTTATGTGAATAGAAAAACAGGATAATATTTTATAAAATTAAATACATTGATTCAAATATATTAAAATACTTTTTTAATATATGAAAATAAATAAATACTTCTTTTAACATTTGAGCCTAATATTGGTATATTTCTAATTCACTGTAGTATCTTGGATTAAATAATTGGTACTTGTTCAACTCCTTTAAACCAAAAATATATCTTAATTATTTAAAATCTTTCTTTCAATAAATTTTAATCATTAAAAATATGTTTCAATTACAGTAAAAATTAAAATAATAACATAAAGTATTAATAGGTTGTACAATTAAATTCAGATAAAAAATAGTTATACCATAAAATCATAAAACACACACACACACACGCGCGCACGAAGTTTCATTGTGAGAAAATACTATAGGGGAAGGAAATGAAAGGGAGAAAAATATGAGAAAAGTAAATTTGGTTTTAGGAACTAAAGTTAGGAGAGACAATGAAAGTCTTTAATTAATCAATATAATTTTCTTTATCTAAAGTAACCAATGCAATTTTGTAATAAATTAAAATATTCTTAAGATTTACCTTTCTTTTACAATATACAAATATTCTATGTATCGTTTTTATGTTTAACTAAAAAACTTTAACAGACATTAGTTGTCATTACTAATAACTTTTAAAAGTTATTTTTATATCACATAAAAAAAGAAGTTATTTTTATAAGGTGAAAGAGGAATTACAATAAATTTTTGCATTATTTAAGTTATACAATTATTAGATTAAGATACAAAGGTATAAAATTTCTAATTAGACAATACTTATAAAATTCTTGTAGAAGAATTTGCCATAAAATTTAGAGATTTTGCTTAGAAACTTTTTACTAATAAATTTCAAAATGTTTTAATTGATATAGTCCATACTCAATACAACTAAATTTAGTTAAGCTATCAAATTAATAAGCGCAACACTTGGTATTATTGAAAACATATCTTAAGTGTGGTCTTAATTTAATTATTTATAAGTTATATTTTAGAGGTTAAGTATCTCAATAAAAATTATATTGATTGATTTTATTTTAGTTAAAGAATATAACTTTTCTTTTTTTATCTGTTATTGGTGTCAATTAAAGGATGTGAAATTTTTATTTCTATTTTCTTGAAAAATAATTTCTAAGAAAAAATACTATTGGCATAAAAAAAATTGTTAAATAGTAAATTAAAATTTATTACAAGGAAAGAATGAAGGAAGAAGAAATAGTAGAATTTAAAAAAAAAAAATAAGAGAGGATGAAAATTAAAACCTTAAAAGAAATGAGGATTGATTTATAATAAATAAAAATATTGTTGTAAAAATTTATATTAACTATTAATACTAATAACAAGTTAGTTAAATATGCGGGTCCTATTATCATATACTTTTCATAATTTTAGTGGCTCATTTAAAATAGAGTAATTTAACCCATAAGGTAACTTAGATTTCTCCTAATAATAATAATAATAATAATAATAATAAACTTTCGAAACTTTGCCACGCAAAAAGATGGAGCTGATGCCAACGAACAAGCTTTGACTCGTAGCATTTAATGTTAATATAAAATATTCTAAAAGTAAGATTATGTACACCACGAACCATTTGTTTTCTGCAACTCACAGTTCTCTTATTATTGAACTCCTATAGATCTTTTTCCTCTAGTGGGGACTTTTATATTGCTGCAACTTATGTTATAATGGATAGTTAGAAGAAACTAAGGGTGAGTATGGTTGGGTTTGCACTATAAATAACCCAATTAATTTTATCCAAAGGTCTTTTTTTACTTAATTGATATTAACCAGTTAAAATGGCAAATTTGGTGAGTAGAATAAATTTGGGTGGTCAGATTGAAGAAATGCAATAGAATACGTTCGAATGGACAAGTTTAGGCCGGTTGAAGTGTTTAGGAAGAGAATGAGAAATAAAATTCACCCTAAAAGGAGATAATATCATTAAATGTTGATTAAAAAGTTTGAAAACTCATTGATGGTACTCACGAGTTGGCCTTACCCATTTAACGGGGAATATATGGTCGGAAAATTTCATAAATATAATATATTCTTCTAATTATAACATGGAGTTAAACAAACAAGGTAAAATTTGGACAATTCATAATTTTTTCCGTTTTTCATGAAGTTAAAGTCTTCAGTAGAGATTCTCAAATGCAGACAAATTTATACTGCAAAAAAATTTGGAGTGAAAAGGAAACGCTTGGCTGTATTTAACAATTAACAAGAAATAAAATTAGCCATCAACCAACTTGCATGGGTTCTATTTTTTGACTGTTTGTCATCTTCCTACCTAGCCAGCACCACCAACTCATTCTCAAGGCACATCATCTTCAAACCGGCGAGCTGTCAATATTCGTCATCATCAAGAAGCTCATTCTCAAGGCACATCATCCTCAAACCAGCAAGTTTTCAATGTTCGTCATCATCAAGAAACTCGTTCTCATGGCACATCATCGTCAACCCTGCGAGCTATCAATGTTCGCCTTCATCAAGAAACTCATTCTCAAGGTACACAACCATCAAACTTGCCATATTTACCATCATCCACAACCTCAAGGGGCACCACCTCAAGCGCACGAGCTCATCATCCGCCAAGTTGAGGCAGAAAGGCTTAAAAAAAACCTCCCTGCGATCATCATCGCCCACTAAATTTCAAGATATCCCACCATCTAACTCGCAATCTCATCATTCACGACCTCAATGCAAACAACCTTAAAAATCCAAGGGTGGGCAAGCTCGCTATCCTCTTCGCTAAAATGGCAACCATTGAAGAGGCAATAGATTTCTCAGCTGGTTGTGTTGTTTCTTATTTATCTATGAGTATAACTTCATTTGCAATAATTGAAATATTTAACCGTATTAGTGCATTTTCAAGTTTATTCTTCTTTAGTTTCTCATCTCTTCTATGCTATTCTTCCTAGTCTTTTCTCGGCACTATCTTAGTTGGTGTTTTCTATTTCTGTAATTTATAACTTGACGTTCGAGCTTGCAACTGCCCTGTCTCTCTGCTGGTGATTTCCCTATCAAACACCGCCGTCAAGAGGGCATATTCCATTTACATCTGGACATCATATATCCTATTTGAATTGATTTTTTTTTTTATTTCTACAAGTATTTTTATTTTTATACAAAAACTAATCAAAATAATAAATTTTATATAAAAGTATTTTTTAAATTAAAAACAGCTTATTAAAAATTAATCGAGAGGCTCTCACAGAATAATTCACGAAAAAATATCGCTAGTCATCGCGGACATTAGTCAGACCCTTAAATGTTTAAAACGTTAGATCTTAATATATAAGGAGACCAATCCTTTTGTGATTAGAGCACTAGTGTCATAATTATTATCATTTAATTTATACTGTAATTAAAAGAAAAAATAATAATTTATCATTAATTAAATAATAATATAAATCATAAAAAAATTTTGTTGAATTATTTTTTTTAGATAAAAATATTATTTTCTAAATTCTATAATAGAACCAAATATTCGTGGTTTCGATTTATGAGTCTGAATGAAAAAAAAAAAATTGCCATATTGTAAACGCAACCAAAAACGTAGCCTCCACCATGACGATGATGACAATAATAAAAATAATAAGGGTGATTATGACATAATAACAATAATAAATAAATAAATAATAATCCAAAAACATAGCTTTCACCGTCATGTTGAAGATGATGATTATGATAATAATAATAATAATTTTATGTCCTATCAAAAAGAATGATAATAATAATAAGTTTATAAATATTGACATGCAAAATCGTAGACATATACTAACGAATAAGCGTTGACTGAATGAATAAATTTTGATTCGTAGCATTTAATATCAATTATCAAATAATTATTTAAAAAGTATATATGAGGAGACCAATCCTTTTGTCCATCCTAAGCACTGACTTCATAATTATTACCATTAATTAAATAATAATATAAATCATAAATATAATTTTGATAAAAATTAAAATTTTAAAATTGCAACAATCTTACGATCAAATATTTTAAAAATGTAAAAGTTTGATATGAACGGATTATCTTAAATCATTTTACCACCTTATATATCCAAAATTTGGTACTCCACTCCACCGTCAATTACTTTGTTGAATTATTTCCTTTTCAGATAATTTTTTTTCTAAATTTTATAATAGAACCAGATATTCCTAGTTTTGATTTTACGACTTGGTGGTTGGTTTTATTTATGTGTGAAAATTGTATATATTGGAATACAGTGCAAGTGTACATTAACAATATAGTTAGTAAAGTATCCTAGAGTTGTCGTACCCAAGAGACTGTATAACTGAATATCAAAATACTATAACCACAATATTATTAAGCAATTGTAATGACGGTAGTTGGAATAAAAGCAAGGCAGCAAAGAAAATAAGAATGCGAGCAATGGTGTAGAAAATTTAGTAATTAAAAGCCTAAAGGTTCTGATTTTACCTCAACCAAATATATTAATTTTTCTAATTTCATCAATGTACTTTTAGTTCTATCAATTGCTAGCCAAGATCCCCCTAATCTATTAAAAAACCCATTTCAAAATCAGATTAAATTAATTTCAATTACCATTCCAATCATATCTTTATGTAAATTGTAATAATTGAAATTATTTTAAGTTCTATAGATTCCTTTTAATGGCTACATAAGGTCTTAGGCACATTCCTACTCTAAGCTCCACTATGAAATTAATTATCATGGTCTAGATTAACTAATTTTTTCTTAGGTAATAGCAATCTCCAAATTTCCTAACTAATTAGCCAGATCAATCAATCAGAGAGTAAATCATAGAGAACTAAAACTCAATTGAATAAAACTAAAATTACATTAAATTATTAGTCAAATCAATACATAGGTTGGGTTACATCATAGCCCCTAGAAAGAAACTTAGAAACTCATGTTCAAAGCAAGATACATCAGAGGAGTAAAAGTAAACATGAAGAGAACAAGGAAAAGAAGAAAAACTCTATAAAGTCCCAAGATCTCCTTCGCCTTCGCGCTCTTCTTTCGCCTCCTCCAATTCCCAAGTTGCCAAAAGATCCCAATTGCTCGCCCTAGTTGTCTATTTATAGCTAAGATACAATTTCTCCCTCAAACTAGAATTCCTACTAGCCTTTTAAGCCCGAAAGCCGATGAAATAGCGTGTTTAGACTTCCAAGGCACCACGAGGCAAACCCTCTAACACCATGGCGCCAATCTACCCCTTTCTGTTTTCTACAGCACCACGACGCCATCTCCTCCGCACTATGACACCAGATGGTTGCTTGCTGGATTTTGTGGCGCCACGGTGCAAACTTGGCTCCCAATGCTTCTTGGACGCATTTATTCTCGCAACTTGTGTTCCTTCTCATTCCTTGGGCCTCTATATTCTTCAAGTTGACTTGGTTGATTCCTTTGGTGCGAAAGCTTTTAGAATCATCGCTTTATGCTCCCATTTCCTTGTCTTGCTTCTTTAAGTGCTTGGTTCTTACAAAATAAGTAATTAAAGTCAAAAGTACCCAATTCTTTCCCAAATAAAGATTTAAATATGAGAGATTAAGGTCTCAAATGTCTATATGAAATGCTCTCATCAATCACTCTAATTAAATTGTCAGAAGTCTGAATAAAAAAAAAAATCCTCATATTGTAAATGCTTCCAAAAATGTAGCCTCCACCATGATGACGATGGTAATAATAGAAAAAATAAGGATGATTATGACATAATAACAATAATAAACAAATAAATAATAATTCCAAAAAAATAAGCATTTAATATCAATTATCAAATAATTATTTTAAAAGTATATTTTTCGTTAGATTATGCCATCAAATCGAGGAAAGACTTGGCAAGATTATGATGCTAGATTAAATCAATCCATCATCCCATGGAAAGAATTACACAAATTTTTATACGGAAGAATAAGAACTCTTTTGCTGAAACAATCAAAGCATGTTATGGAAACAGTTATCATGTTATTCAATAGAATTACATATTCATAAAAAAAAAAAATTTAAAACTTGTACATAACGATATGCTATTTCCCCCAAACCTCTCCTTTGTCATTCCTCATGATTTAGTCGTATTTTTAATTGACTTTAATCAATATTGTTTGGACAATAATAAAAATTACCAGAGAAAGTTTTGTTGCCTTTTGTAGTTTTATTAGGTTTAAATTAAATAAATTGAAAGTTAAGAAATTTGATAATAGATTTATGTTTCACAAATGCTGTTAGTTGATACCGAAAAAAGATGAGAAAAGTTTATTTTTGCCCCTCATACTATCATAAAATTCAAAAAAATCTTTATGTTTTGAATTAGATAAAATAAATTTTTACATGTCAAGTTTATAATAAAATTTAACTTTTTATATAGATAAAAAATACTTTAATAAAATTTATTTTTTTCTTAATTTAAAATGTAAAGGTTCATTTTGTTTAATTTAAAATGTTAAGATTATTTTTAGAATTAATAATAATACGAGGAAATAAAAAAAATTAAAAAAAAGATGCTACACGTTCTTAATAAAAGGCAACTACTAGGGACGGGCACGTGGACTTAACATGTAGAGCTCAATAAAGGCAAGTACTAGGAAAGCACACATGTCAAACTTCATATTTCCTTCCAACTACGGTTAAATATTTTGCATTTTCAAATGGTTTTTTAATTATGATTTTTTTCTTATAAAAAAAAAAAAAAGAAGAAAAGACAACCAGCTTTTTGAAGCATAGGTGAGGCAGACTTGATCAAACGACTTTCTCCCACTTTTGGGCAAAATTCATTATTAAAATGGAAATAATTAAAACTTATACCAATTGATGAAAGATATATTTTTATTTGTCTCAGCTTTTAAAAATTTGTTTTCCCAAATATAAATTTTTTATACATATAGATTTGAACTTTTTTTTTTTTTTTTGATAATGCATATAAATTTGAACTTGAGTCATATAATTAAGCGAGTCATATAGTTAAGCGGTTTTAGTTTTCTAACACTAAAATCAATGTCAGTTGGTACATATTCCTTTTACAAACTTAGGATACGATTTTTATAAGGAAAAAATGAAAGTAAACATCCCTATTATTTTCACTAGTTTTTATCTAAATTCTTATAATTTATTTTTTAATATGGAGATTTGTATATACCATAATTTTTTAAGTGACTCACTAACGTTAATTTCTATTATAACACTATTAATTAAATATCAACGTAACTAATACTTGTCTATGTAGTGTCTACATGGCCTCAAATTGATCAAGTCAGTAGTCAATACATTAAAAAAGAAAAAAAATTATTGACACATTTAATTTTTTCTTTTATCTCCCTCCCATCTTGTCCTCCATCCTCTCTGATAAAAAGGATTGTTCTGGTTCTTCCATGCTAACTTCTCAGAAGGTCTCTAAGAATCAAGACTATCCGATGTACTGCCCAACCCGAAAACTCACTCTCAGCCCACGAAAACTTCTTCACAGTAGATTTAGTCAAATTGGTCATCTTGTTAAATGATTTGCCAAGGAGACCGGAGTTGAGTGGGCGTTTCAGACATGGGCGTGAGGGTTGTTTTGGTAAATTCAGTCGGGGATAAGAATATTAAAATAAAGGGTATGAAAAGAAATCACCTTGGTTGTGCTTGGTGCTTTGAATCCATTTAAGTTCCAACCTATACATATTTCCAAATTAATTTTTGCACCAATCCCAAATTAATACTCCCACCGCCCTTGTAGTGTTGGAAACATTTCCAGGAGTGTAATTTGTGGTGGTGCAAAATTATTCTCAATTTTTGGGCCATTACTATTTCCGCACCCACATTTTACTGAACACACTCCTCAACACCTTTTTCTAAATTTTATTCATGAATTACGCTTGAAAAAACGATTAAGATACTATTTTATTCCTCCCAGCTAAAAGTGGTCACAAAATGATCATTTTTAGATAAATAATTATAAAACAAACTCTTTTAAATTTTAAATAATAATAATATGACCTATATCTATCATTATATCGATAAATATTTATGGATATGACTTTATATTTTCATGCATGGATTAATACAAAATGAAATTTTGACGATGTGAAGTATACTGTACATGTGAGTCAGCATCCTAATTTTTCCTGTCACCCAAAAATCCTTCTCTTCCTGCGATGCTCACTCATCTGTTCAGCAGATAAAGATTCTTCTCCTACCAAGTTAACTTTAACAGGGCAGCGTTAATCTGGATTTTCACTTTTAGATTAAATAGGAGAAAACAAAAATAGGAACAGGGATGAAAGCTTTTGTAAAATAGTGTATGACAAATGGTAAAACCCTATCTCCACAAACTTGACCCCTCCTTGAAAATTTGCAAAGCAATCTAACTGAACTTTAAGTCATGCACCAACAGGATAGTAGCCCATGGCCAATACATGAAAATGAAGAATTTTGGGTAGGGGTAATTTTGGAATATAATATAGGGGAAAGAAAAGGGTGTTGGGGTGTGCAAGAAGCAATGACCTCTTTTTTTTCAAAAACAAAATTCTGAATTTATCTTTGGAGAAATCCGTCTCACCTTGGCCCAATCTAAAATTGAAACCTTTTTTTTTTTAATCAATAAAACTGAAATACTTTTTTAAGACATAATTTTTTTTGACTTTTTATTTTTTACATATTAAAAATTATTGAGCTATTCCAAAAATAAAACTCACATACGCCAAGGTCGAGAATTATTTTGACTTTATTTTTTGTATAAATTCAAAAAAGAAGTACAAGATATAATGTCTACAAAAAGTAAAGAGATTTTTCTTTATAACAGTAAGGTTTTTTTTTTTTTTTCTGAGTGCTTATAGTATATATATGTGATATATCATACACAGTCAATGTATATATATATATATATATATATATATATATATATATATATATATATATGTATACGTATGTGTCTGAATAAATAAATTATTTTTAGATTTTGAAGAAAATAAAAGTACATTTTATGTTCAATAAAAATCATATATATACACACACATAAGTATGATACGACATGCTCATATTTATACATTATATAAAGAAAATTCCTAAATTAGCTCAATTAAGCATGTCACATCAACAATATGTAATTGTGTGATAATGGGAAGAAAAATAAAAATAATTGTTTAAGGGAAATTGATTATTTTAATATACAATAATGGGAAGAAATAATAAGGGTTGTTTTAATATGTAATAATGGAAAGAAATAATAAGGAAAATTGTTAGTTAACTATTGAAATCTAAAGCGATTATAACAAATATTATAACTCTTCCCAAATAATAAGGGAAATCTTTAGCTAACTATTGAAATTTAAACTGATTATAACAAAAATTATAACTCCTCCCTAAATTTGATCAATTAGGGGTCCAAGTTAACAATTAATTAATTTTTTAAAATAATTACTTAATTTATATCCTTATTAATATCATTATTAAGTTGTTTTAAATACCATTATAATAATAATTAATTATGTTGTCTATACTTAATTTAAAAAAGAGTGTCCAGAACTGAGAAACCAAATTAGTATATTTATAAAAAATAAAAAATTCAAAATTGATCAATTAAATATTATAAAAATTAATTTTGTTGTTGATTGATATTTAGTATCCATCCGTTTTGTGTATGACTTAAATATTTTTAATTGTTAAATTTTAAGAGATAATTCAAGTAGCTATTTTCAGCATGCTTTTAAATTTTAATTAAATAAATAAATAATTAATGATTCATTTCAAAGATAATGAATTCTTCATTTATGGTTTATGTCCCGTAGCACGGGCATTGAAAATCTAATTTATAGTTAATAAATCCCTAAAAAAGTAATTAAACCCGTGATTTTAGATTTTTTGCACTTTAAGATGAAAAAGGACTATCTCATCTTGAGGTCATAATACATCACTAGTCTAAGTAGAAAATTATAAGAGTACTTATAAATTATTTATTTTAAAAAATACTAACAGTAGGAATTGATGAAGTTGAGAGAATTAAACAGTTTTCGAATATAAAACCTGAATTAATTACTTACATGCAATGAAGCAGTAGAGTATTGGCGAGAAAGAAATTTGTTGGGTAAATTACCTAATGAATACAATTTTTTAAACTAATTACCTAATTAACACAAAACTATATTCTCATGTTATATTAGAGTTTTGTGTTAATTAGGTAATTAGTTTAAAAAATTGTATTCATTAGGTAATTTACCTAAATTTATTAGTTTCTATAAATTTTTAAAATATTTATATAAATATGTAATTATATATAAAATATAAAAATATAATATATTGTCTTCAGTTTTTTTTTTAAAAAAATTTATTTTTAAATCCAACCCCTCCTTTAAATAAAATAAATAAAAGAAAAAACAAAAACAATAAGACAAGACATGGCTTGTTTTTCGTGTGTCTCTTGGTTAAAAACTATATACATTTAGGGTTCAGATCAGTTGAATTAAAGTAGCCTATGTCTATTAAAAAATAATTAAAAAAAAAAAAACTTGTATACATATGTTATTAGTATATATTGACTATTCCCATGGGACGCGACTATTATTATATGATTTGGTATACCAAATAAATAAGAAAATATAACTAAAGAAACCACCATTCACATATCATCATTGAATATAAAAGACCGCATAAAAAGTCGTCACTTATCAAATGGACTGATAAAAAAAAAAAATGTTATCACATGGCAACACACAAACACCTTCCACTATGGTATCCAATAAATGTTATCACATGCTAACATACGATAAAGGTTTGTTACATGGGAACAAATAAACATATTACATTATTACTTTATTTTTTATAAAAAAGTCATTAGAGGTAATGTGTCCCTCAACATTTTACCTTTTATATTTTGGGATCAATTTATTTTTCTCTAAGTTAAAATCTATGTTTTAGCTTCCAAAATTTTTTATAAACTGTTAATGAAGAAAAAGTAAAAAAATTTAATTATAAAATTTTAACTTTTAATGACACTATATGAGTTCATTCTTTAGTTTTCCTAAACCTCTGATTTAATTTAGGAGAACTACAAAAGTAGCTATAGGAGAGTGGGAACTTTAAAAAAATTTCCAAGTGTTTTATCCTCCTAAACTAGTACTCACAAACAAGGGGAATGACTTTGTATGAGAAGTCATTGCAATCATTTAATAAAGGTTAGAGCAAAACTTTATTTTAGTTCTTGACATTTAGAATTTAGATAATTTGGTCCCTTACAATTAAAACTTCTCAATTAAGTCTTTGACATTTTAAAAACACACCAAACTCATTCCTCCATCTATGTCCCTTAGGTTTTGTTAAATAAAGTATATTAATGTGTTATGTTAAGTGATGACATGCATCATTATTTATGCTACAATGGAACCTATGTTCATTATTCTCAATTTTAGTCCCTTGCATTTTAAAATACCGCCAAATCAATTCTTCTCATCCTTTTTCACTCTCACGGTTTCTTCTTCCTCCAATCTTTCTCTGATGAATCCCTTGGATTATTTCATAGGATTTGGTCATATATAAAAAAAATTAAGTTTTGATAATGGAGAAGTGATGAGCAAATGAATGGTGAAATAGTATTAGTTGTTGGCTAAGAATAGCTTGGCTTAAAAGTGAGGCGAGGGACAGGAATAGGGCTCTGTGCCTCCAAAAAGTCATTTTTCCATGGGAGATGCGAACGGTAAAGCTTGCATTACTGAATGATAAAAAGAAAAAGAAAGAATAGAAAAAGCCTTTCTATTATAAGATAAAAAGGCAAAAGCAAAGAAATATAGCATGAAACAAGGGAGGATAGGACCCTATTCAGCGACCTCTGGTTTTGAGTAGAGAACAAGAATTTATTTAAGACAATACCATAACACTGTTGAATATATATCAACGTCTCTACCCCACACTCCCCGAGTTTAGTTATATTTGTCGATGGGGATTACTGAACTCACTCCCTTTGTCGATGGTGATGCAAGCACCTTCCCGTTGTTTCTTAGCATTTCTTGATGGAAGACACAAGCTGGATATGAATTCTCATTGGACCAGAAAAATCAAAGTTGGAAAGAGAAAATTTCTTTATCATTTTTTCAAATTGCATATGGGCATTTGGAGCAGTGTTGTTGTTTGAACGTTGGATGGGCAGATGATGTGAAGGAAAAAAGAAAACAAAAGCGGCCACTTGTGTGCTTGCGTGGTGGTCTGTTTCTTTTATCAAAAGAACATAAACAAGCATAAGTTAGTTCAATTTTCTTGGATTATGATGCAGAAGTTTTGTTTGATGTATATAGTACAAGATCTCATATACAATAATGAGTATGCAACTTGGGAGTGTGAAGCTCTTAATTGTAGGAAGTGACGTGTAAGTCTAAATATGAGAAGAGAATCCACGTGCTCTTTCAATAACCTTCATGCACTTAAATAGCTTTCATCTATTTTGTACCGAACACTTATAAAATTGATGAAGTGGAATAGATAGAGAAAGAAATAAGGAAGAAAACACCATGAGAGAAAGGAAGGGAGAATGATCAATTATATCGACTTTTAAAATACGAGGAATTAAAATTGAGAATATTGAAATATAAATACTAAAATGGCATAAATAACAATACATGTATGTCATCACTTAATACGACACATCAGTATATTTCGTCTAACAACTTTAAAGAACATGGGTGGAAAAATGGATTTTGTGTTTTTAAAATGCTAGGGACTACATTGTCAAGACCTTCAAATGTGAGAGATTAAAATGGAGTTTTATTCTAAAGGTTATGAGTGTTATAAAAGTTAAGATTTTATAGATGTCCATTTGCTAGAAACTTTCAATACCTTAGGGCTAAGTCAAATATTATTATTCCCTTCATTTAAAATTATAAGGCTAAGTTATGAGTGTCTCTTATTTCTTTTACTTAATTTCATGACACGTTATTAGTACGAAGCTTTACTATTTACTATTTCACTTTTTCAATTTCAATTTGTTTTGGTTATCAAAAATCCTTCTCCCTCCACGTGTGTGTCGGGTTAAACCTAGGTTATATAGATAAAGTCATAAAGATGATTATATTTATGCTCGACTAGATTAAATTTTGATAATGATGTCTAACCTAGACAAAGTTGATTAGTTTTATGGAAGAGATGAGAGTATAATAGGCACAACACCAAATTTTCTAATGAAAAGTGTTTAATAGGCATGCACAAAACCAAAGTTGTCCCCGTCAGATTTCAGCTATGCACAGTCATATGGGATGGCTTTAAGAGCTAAATTAAATAAAGAGTCAGTCAAGAACCAAAATAAGATTAAATGGAGGTGTTTGGTTTGACCTAAATAACTGACAGGGCAATAATATAAAAAAAAATGTGAAATAATTTATCAAAATATACCGCATTTTAAAAACATTTTGTTTTGAATATATTGTTTTTATCATACTAGTTCTAGTCTAAATTTTAGTCGAAGGGTGTCATTTAAAGCGTTACTATTAAGAAGAAATTGTGTAGAAGAGTGGCACTTGAATTTCGATAGGATTAAAATTTATTGTCCCATTATCATATTTCAGTTTTTATCTCACTTTCTATAATTGATAAAAAATTAATATTTTTGTTTTATTATTATATGCTTTAACCAATCTAATAATTATATAAAATAATATATGAGATACTATATACACCAACTTATTAGGTTCCTGAACTGGCCCTCTTCAGCCTAGTTTTCTAACAAGAGTGCTAAACAAAGTGGTCCCCCTCCAACAGCCATTTAACATAAGCATTTTACAGTAAGCAGCAGATCATGTAATCCAATGGATGAATAAAAAAATGGGAAGTCTAAGTTACCCCATGGGTTAAACTACCCCATTTTGAATGAGCCACTAAAATTATGAAAAGTGTATGATAGTGGAACCCACATATTTAACCAATTTGCTATTAACATTAATGGTTAATATAAATTTCTGCAATAATATTTTTATTTATTACAAATCAATCCTCATTACTTTTAAGGTTTTAATTTTCATCCTCCCTTATTTTTTTAAAAAAAAATTCCACCATTTCTTTTCCCTTTATACGTTTTTTATAATAAATTTTAATTTATTATTGAATAATTTTTTATCCCAATAGTATTTTTTTCTTAGAAGTTATTTTTTAAAAAAATAAAAAGATAAGTTTCACATCCTTTAATTGACATCAATAATAGATAAAAAAAATTCATTTAATTGATAATTATTTTTGTTTTTTAGTTGTTTTTTTTTTTAATTTTTGAGTATGTAGTTTTTCTCTTGTGCATGAAGAGAAATAAATGGGAGATATGAGAGGGGAGATGGGAAATGGGAGTGAGGAGGATAAGAATAAAATAAAACAAAATGAAAGTAAGATTTTATGTAAATTTTAATAGTTATGTGGTTTAATTTGAGAAAAGAAATAAAACTAGATATTCAAGTTAAAGGTAAGTTAATCTTTACAATTCATTACACTATTAATGGTCATGATTAAGCCACATAAGATAGGGTAGTTTAACCCTATTTGTTACTTAGAGTCAATTAGACTCCCCATAAAAAAATGGTAAAGAAGCTTTGTTTATTAATGCAGAAAGAGAAGGAGAGATTCCTTTTATCGTACACTAAGCAGTTGGAGGTTTCTTAAGAGAGGACGTGATTGGGGTATGAATTTTTTTTTTTTTAAATGGCAGTCCAAGGGCGTCACCGTGTTTGGTGTCTTTGTAAAAGACGATAACCTTAGATGATGCCCTTCAACATAGATTCAGACTAGAATTGACATAGTAAAAATAATTACTAGCATATTAAAAATAATTTTTAAACTATAATAATTTTATAAATAGTTTAAATTTTTATATATGTATATACACACACATATATATATATATATATATATTTGTGTAAAAACACCGTGGGAGAGAGAGTAGACATCTTTGAATAAACCACTTTGCATTGTACACATCTTTTTGTTGTAAATTTTTGGAGCCAATATTGATTTAATCATGACTGTGATAAATGTGTTTTTTAAGAATTTAAGCCAATTGTGAGTGTATTACTCTTTTGAGGTTGATTTCTCATTTCTATTGCCAAATAAGTCACAACCCCTTAAACTGAAACACACCGTTTTGTTCCTTTTTCACAGTCATGTTCTTCATTTCTTCAGTGCAGCTGCTGCACCTGCTTGGAGCCAAGCATAAGTGGAAGGACACACTATAACTTTAATATTGATATACGTTATTCCACTCAAATTTTCATCTCATGTTCTCTAAGTTTTTATTTATTTGAGTAAAACATCATTTTAGTTCTTGATAATTATAACCAGCATCAAATATACCTATGACACTTCAAACTTATTAAAATATTTCTTAACACTTAAAAAAATTATTACCAAAAACACCACTAACCATTAATATAAATTGTTGACTTGTATTGTTTATTACTTATATGATTGTTATCGGTTGACATTATCACATATATTTTACTAAGTTACTTTAAGCATATAAAAACAATGATTTTATCTTATCAATGCATCAAAAATAAAATAAAATAATCATTTTTTTATATTTTTAAAATAACTAAACATAATATGAGTGATTGAATCAATAAATAATAGTCATATAAGTAATTAACAATACAGATGATCAACAACTTCTATCAATGGTTAATGATAGAAGGATGTATAGTGTTAATGACTATTTTATTAAGATTGAAGTTTTAAGCATGTATTTGATAATGATCATAAGTATCAGAACAAAAAAATAATGTTTTCTTCTATTTAATTTTTTCTTTTCTTTTCCACCCAACGAAACAGTTTAGACATGAGAATCCCAGTGACAGCTTTGGAAGATGCTGTTTGAGCAAAATGAAAGTGTTATTTGGTGACTTGAAGATATAAGTGGATGCTCACGAAAGCACTATACCTAACACATGATGACAATTATGCCATGATATTGCTAGAAGACATGTATATAGTTTCATTGTGGTTTGTGGAGCAGGTGCAAGTTGGGAGCCGACTTCCATATATTGATATATAGATATAGATGCAAAATGATAGCCGTCCATAATCAATCAAGACTAATCAATTTACAAATTTGTTACTGGAATAGTTTTTTTAATTGAAAAAAAAAAAAAAAAACTTAAGAGATATTATCAGTCATGCTTTTTTAATTGGGAAATAAAATTATTGATAAACTGAGATTTGGGGAGAAGAAGGAACTCAGTCGCTTTCTTTTGGTTTGATATTTGTTCTTGTTATCCTCTTCGTGGATCTGAGGTTGATAGAAACCAGATGTTTTTATTTATTTATTTTTACATGTGCGTGTACAAAATACAAATTGAACTCTGTTTCTGTACAAAATCAAAATTCATGGATACCTGAATTATATGTCCACCATATATGTGTTTTTGATAAAAGAAAAAAAAAAAAAAAAAAAAAACTAGTGTAAGAACATCATCTTAACTGATGGCGATTTTTATGTTCGAAGAACTGCAGTCAGTCTGATGCTCTTTCAGCTTACAGAACACAAGTTAGTTCTCAAATCAGCAGTATTTTGATAAATAATTTATATTTTTATATTTTTGGTATTTTAAATATTTTATAAATTAAATATAAATATATTTTATATTAAAATGATTATATATATTTATGCTATTATTTTTTATTTGTATTTATACCAGCTATTATTAAATTTTAAAATATTTTATTCTTATCTTATATTTTGAAATTTTTGTATTTCTTTTTATGAAATATACTTTTATTTAAAAACACTGGTCACGCCATGGTTTAACTCTGATTAAACTATTAAACTACGAATTGTTTTTACCAATTTAATATTCGATCTAGTTTTTAGAACATTGCTAAAAAGTGTCTAATATAATAATAAAAAATTACATACTTTCCTCACATAAAAAAATCACATCCAACTAAAAAACTTGGAATAAATTTTATATTTAACAATAAAAATAAAGGAATATATTAAAAAATAAATATTTATCGAGCTTAATGAGAAAATATTTTATTAATACAATGACAAATATAATCAAATATTTTATGTCTTATCATTAAATATGTTACCATATAGTAATAATAATACATAAAAAGATATTCTTAAAGAATTTTAAAAGCGTGCACTAACATTGAATGCAGATTCATATTTTAAAAATTACAGTTTCTTTAATGTGTGCCTATGAGCATATAATTTGATTCTATTGCCATTGTAAAGTCTCAAAAAACCCTAGATATTTTATTTCTTCCCTTCTCATATGATCTCCCACTAATTTAGGGATTAATGTTTAGAGTATGGTGTTTGAGCTCTAGAGTTTAGAATTTTACAGTTAGGTTTAGGGTTTTAGGTGAGTTTAAGGATGAGAGGTAAAGGCAATTGAAAAAGGCAAGGGCAATATACACAGTCAATTAGATATATTTGTCATATTTTACTAAGTACAAAATAATGTTTATCATAATTTCTCAGTCAACTTAAATGGTTGATTTAAAATGATCAACTACATGAGTCACTTATATACTATTATGCATGTACCATCAACTGTCAATGCTGAAATTAAGAAAGAGAGAGAAATGGACGAAGAGATAGAAACCATGAAAGAGAAACAAAAGAGAAAAAACAAAATTGCTACGTTATTTGTAGTTGATCAACTTTTTATACTAGTTAGCAGTTACCAGCTTGCAATTTCCTTGCTAAAGCAACACGTGAGGCTTATCTTCAAGACTGCCTAAATACATTCTCTGCATTTTGCCACGACAAAGGGGCAAAGGATTATTCTGTTTAGGTCGCGTTTGGTTTGGGGCAAGTACTCTTTTTCCAAGAAATCCATTTGAGAAATTAATTAGTTTCTAGTAGAAAATATAAAAAAAAAAAAATGTAAAAAGTAAGTGTATACAAATAAATAAGCATATAGTTATTAGATTCGTGATATGTTTTGGTATGTGGTACGGGAATGGGCACATGATTCATGAGCTAAAAAAATAAAATTCAGTAAGGATAGTCTTATTTAGTACATTAGGATACATTATGATTCATATTTCTTTTTATGATTTTCTTTATTTTTTTTCTTGGTGATAGTTTTTAAAAAAAATAAAACTTTTGTATAAATCTACTTAAGATTGAAAAAAGGTTGAAAAAAGATACAAACCGAAGAATATTTTATTTCTTTATATTTGATTCGCTTGTTTAGTGAACCGGTAGACGAATTGAGGCATTCGAATCGATTTACGGTTTGTCAGGAAAATCATAAATCTGGTAACTATGAGTTTGCATATAGCACCCGAGATAATGCTTTAAAAGTGCTGGGTAGCGCCTCAAGTACCTTGAGTAAGTAGCGGAAGGGGCACCGTCAAGTGGAACATAGGGTGACTGGCTTTGCACTTGCTTCTTCTATATATTCTGGTTAGTGTTATGAGTTATGACTCTTGCAGTGCATTCTCTTTTGAGTTGTCATCTTACATCAGGCATATAACTATGTTTTTTTTTTCACTTAATTGAAATTCTAGATTGAAACATAACATGGAAACAAGTAATTTGGTTGGGGTTCCTATTGTGAAGGAACTTCTCACAAGAGAAAACTACAAGGCATGGCGCGTGTGGATGAAAAACTATCTTTTAGGTCAAGATCTTTGGGAAGCTGTTGAAAACTTTACGGAGGCTTCCAGTTCTGTTAGCATGAGGAAGAATGCTGCAACTTTACATGCTATTCAAATGTCATATGGCCAAGAAGCACTTTCCATTGTTATGGATGCTCTTTCGGCCCAAGTTGCATGGGATCGCTTGGCCAACGAGTACGGTTCATCGCGTTCTTCCAGTTTAGAGAGTTCTGGTAAGTTCTTCATTTCATTCTCTTTCTCTCTCTTTCTTTAGAAGTGATTCAGATAAGAACTTCATGCCTAAGTTAATTATATAATACAATCTTTGAAAAAAACAATTGTCAGCTAGCTAAACACAAATGTCTGAAAAATGGTTTTCTTTACCCAGAAATCACATCATTATTAAAGCTAAGCAGAATCTTTTGGAAAATGGCAACAGATTTTGCTGTGCAATTTGCACCATCAATATACCAGGTTGTGCAACGTGGAGAGTGGACATTAGTGAATGCGTTACTTCAAGCTTGTTCTGCTGATAGTTTCACTGAAACAATTTCGGTTCTCAGGAACACAGCTCTTCATGCTGCCGTTTCATTTGGGTATTTGAATATTGTTGAGAATTTGGTAAATTTGATGACAGAAGCAGAAATGGAAATGACAGATACGGATGGTTACATAGCTCTTGCAAGTGCAGCACTCACTGGAATAACTGAAATAGCAGAATGCATAATCCAAAAGAACGAAAATCTTGTCATAATCCCAAATAATTCCGATGAGATTCCTGTGACACTGGCTGTTCTCAGTGGTCACATAAAAATGGCTCACTATCTTTATTTAGTCACCCCTTTGAGATCATTTTTTCCTGAAAATGGACATCATGGTGCTATGCTACTTAAGCAATGCTTTCTCAGCAACTAAAAATGGACATCATGGGTGTCATTGTAAAGAAACTAAAAAATTTAGGGCATGTTTCATTTTTCTTTTTTGTCAAAAATAAGTATTTTATTGATATGAAACTAAGAGAAGCCTTACACCATGGACACAGACAACTCTGTACAAAAGAATCATGGGAGGACTCCCAAAAAGAATAACTGATTCACAGTCATTGACTTTTCCTATACAAGACTACAGTCACCAAAAGGAAAGACATAATGTTTACAAGGAAACCAAGAATTCCATATGATCTGATTCAGCTTTCTTAACAACTTTATTACTAGCCCAGCTTGTACCATTAAACAACAAATAATTTCTTCTCTTCCATATTCTCCACAAAGTAAATAAATGTTTTGGACTTTCTTATTTTCTTGTAAAAGTATTTGGATACAAAGTCATACATAGTTTAAAATTTCTTATAAAAATATAAGCTATATTTTATTTTAGAAAAAATAATATTACCTTTACGTTGACAATGATTTTATACATTATTTTTGTTCATAATAAGAGATTAACGATACAATCTAATTAAATAAATAAAGATAATAAAAATAAAATTTATTTTTATCTAAATAATATTATTTTTAAATAATTTCAGATTTAAATAAACATTTATTTTAAAATTTCATAGGGATTATGGAGTATAAATAAATGAATCAGAGGAGATAAACTAAAATAAGGTGAGTTACGTATAAGTAATTTTGTCATATTCTTAAAAGAAAAAGATCTAAAGAGAATATTTTTAACAGTATTAAAAAAATGGGTTTAAGTGTAAGTTTTAAAAATAGAGAAGATGTAAGTAAAAAAATAAACTAACTACAACAATTAGTTTAGGCAATTTGATTAATTTATTTCCTTACTTAGTCTCGACTAATCTGTATGTATTTTGTAGCCCACTACCTTGATGAAATACACTTCTTTCTATCAATTTTGTTCTCACTACATGGTATTAAGAGCCTCACTATCTTGAGCAATTTTTTTTTCCTTTTTCTGCTATCTGCTTGTTAGGAGTGGGTTAGGGTTTGTTCTCCACGACAGTTTGTGGCCTTTTCTTCTTCTCACCGCCCTTCCCTCCTGTTTCTAGGGCTGAGTTCAGCCTGCCCATGCTCCACGTGCTGGCGTATGAGGGTGCGTGCGCCGCCTGTTTTACCGCCACTCTCAGTCGCTACCACTCTGGACTTCTGCCGGGCTACCTCGCCTATGTCGGAGTGTTTTTCTGCTGTTCTGCCTTGCTATCTTTGCTGCTTGGTTTTTTTTTTTTTTTTTTTAGGGCTTTTGCTCTTGCTGTTCTATTTCTTGGTGCTGATTTGCTTTTGTTTGGAGCTGTTTGGTATTTATGGGTATTCCATCTTCTACTTGGCTGCCCTCTGCATTGGTTTGAGGTTGTTTAGTACTGGTTGGCACTTTGTTTGGTTTAGTTTTGTCTCCTTTTGGTTCTGTTTACTCCTCTTCTCCTTGTGCCTTGTTTTTTGTTTGCTATCCACATCTACTATGGCTTATCAGAAGTCTTCCTCTCTTGATTTGCTACCTCCTACTACTCACATTTTTTATGCAAAGTACAAATGCTTTTTATTGCCTTTGGTGGTGAGCCTCGTGGGCAACCTATTGAAGAACCCGAATGCTTTTTATTGCCATGAGATTGGACACACCAAGTACAAATGTCCAAAATTTCAAGCCAAGCACCACAAGGGAACAACTGCTTATTTAGCTTCCGACTAGATAGTTACTATTTCAGTTGATGAGTACGCCCAGTTAACCAATTCTACAACCTTTCTACATCTTCTACCGTCTTTGTTGAGACAGGTAACTCTATTACATGTCTTCTCTCTTCCGCCTCCACATGGGTCATTGATTCTGGTGCTAGAGACCATATGAAAAGTGATCTCCATCTTTTCTCCACTATTAATTCGACTACCCCCTCTTCCCATGTTAACCTCACCGATGGATCTCTATTTTGCATCCTCGGCTTTGGTATTGTTGAATTGAACCGTTTCTTTCTTTGCACTCCGTCTTGCATTTACCTAAGTCTGCATTTAATCTTCTATCTGTAGTAAACTCACCAGGGCCTTGAATTGTAATGTCTTATTTTATCATGATTCGTTTATTTTTTAGGATCTTTTAACAAAGCGGATCCTTGGTAAAGGACATGAATATGCTGAACTCTATGTTTTTGACCCTCTAGCGCCATAGTCCCTGGCTTGCTCTAATTCTCCAACCCCATTTGAAGCCCACTATTGTTTGGGTCATCCTTCTCTCTAGAGTCTCAAAGCATTGTGTCCACAGTTTCATAATGTGTTATCTTTAGATTGTGAGTCGTGTCAGTTTGCCAAACATCATCGTGTGTCTTTGAGTCCTCAAGTCAATAAGCGGGATGTGTCCCCATTTGTGCTTGTTCATTATGATGTTTGGGGTCCATGTCCTATGATTTCTCAAGGTTTAAAATATTTTGTTACTTTTGTTTATGACTATTCTCGCGTCACCTGGTTATATTTCATGAAAAACTGTCTTGAAGTTTTTTCTCATTTCTGTGCTTTTCATGCTGAAGTTCAAACATAATTTCATACCTCCATTCAATCTCTATGTAGTGATAATGCCACGGAATATATGTCTGCATCCTTTCAAGCTCACATGCTCCAGCATGGAATTCTTCAAGAGTCCTCTTGTGCTGACACACCATCTCAGAATGGTGTTGCTAAAGGCAAGAATCGGCATCTCCTGGAGGTTGCCTGAGCTCTTTTGTTTCAGAACGAAGTTCCTAAACCATTCTGGGCTGATGTTGTCTCCATTGCTTATTTCCTGATTAATCGTATTCCCTCGGTGGTTCTCAGTGGTAAAAATCCTTTCTCTATCTTATTCCCTAATAAGCCCTTATTCCTAGTTGAACCTTGTATCTTTGGTTGTACTTGTTTTGTTCGTGATCATAGGCCCCAGGTGACAAAATTGGATCCTAAATCCCTTAAATGTGTCTTTCTTGGCTATTCTCTCTCCAGAAAGGGTATAGTGTTTTCCTCCTTCTTTGCATTGATATTTTGTTTTTCGTGATGTCACCTTTCATGAACAGACTTCTTTTTCCCATCTTCCCCGGCTACTCCTCAAGAAGAGTCTTGTGAGGATGGCTTGCTTGTCTACCTACCACCTCGCATTGCCCCATCTTCTACAGAGTCATCAGTCCCGGTGCCAGCTTCTACTTCAAGTCCTGACCTAGCTCCCACATTGCCTCGCCCAACCATTGTTTATCAACGGCGCCATTGTCCTATTCTAGAGACTGCATATTCTAGTACTTTACCGCCACCGCTATCAAAGATCCAACTTTGAGTCCTCCCATCCCTGCTTCCCCATCAAAGCAGCCATCTGGTTCCCTCGACCTACCCATTGCTCTTCGAAAAGGTACACACTCCTGCACCTATCCTCTTGCTTCAGTTATTTCTTATGTTGGACTTTCTGCTCTGTCATCTTCCTTTGTTGCCAACCTAGACTCTATCACTGTTCCCAAGACTGTCAGAGAAGCCTTGACCCATTCTAGTTGGCATACTGCCATGTGTGAAGAGATGGATACCCTTGATCGGAATAACACTTGGAAATTAGTTGATTTACCTGTCGGCAAAAAAGCTATTGGATGTAAATGGGTCCTTACTGTCAAAGTCAATCTGGATGGCTCTGTGGCTTGTTTGAAAGCCCGTCTCGTGGCCAGGGGATATGCTTAGACATCTGGTGTAGATTATTCAAAGAATTTTTCTCCCGTTGCTAAACTCACTTTAGTTTGGTTACTTTTCTCTTTGGCCGCCATCTTTGATTTGCCCTTGCACCAGATGGATGTTAAAAATGCCTTTCTACATGGCTCTCTTCAGGAAGAGGTCTACATGGAGCAACCTCCTAGTTTTGTTGCTCAAGGGGAGTGTAGGAAGGTATGTCACCTTAATAAATCTCTATATGATTGAAAAAGAGTCCTCGGGATTGGTTTGGTAAGTTCACATAGGTGGTCTTGCAATATGGGATGCAGAAATGCAAGTCTAATCACACAATATTTTACCGACATTCTAAAGGAGTTATTATCCTTCTTGTGGTGTATGTAGATGATATAGTGGTTACTGGGGATGATCATGGTGGTATCTTAGATCTGAAGAAATTCCTCCAGTCGCATTTCCAGGCTAAGGATCTAGGTCCACTATAGTACTTTTTGGGAGTGGAGATACTTCGGAGCAAGAAAGGGATATTCCTAAGCCAAAGGAAGTATGTTCTTGGTCTTCTCAAAGAAACTAGCAAGCTGGGGGCAAAACCATGTAGTACTCTGATGCCTCCCAACCTACATCCAGAGAAGGATGACAGTGAACTATTTGAAGAACTAGAGAAATACAGGCAACTAGTTAGGAAATTAAATTATTTAATAGTCACTTGACCTAATATAGCATTTGCGGTTAGTGTTGCCAGCAAGTTCATGTCATCTCCCACAGTCAACCATTGGGCACTCTTAGAACAAATTCTATGTTATCTGAAGGTTGCACCAAGATAGGGCCTCCTATATGGAAAGCATGGGTAGGCTAAGGTTGAGTGTTTCACAGATGCAGATTATGCAGGGTGTAAGGATGACAGAAGATCTACCTCAGGGTATTGTGTATTTGTGGGAGGAAACTTGTTTGCTTGGAGAAGCAAGAAGCGAAATGTGGTATCTAGGTCAACAGCCAAATCAGAATACCGAGCTATGGTCAACTCAGTTTCCGAGATTGTGTGGATACACCAACTACTCAAGCAAGTTGGTTAGAAGCTCTCTCTCCTTGCACAATTATGGCGTGACAATTAGGCAGCTTTACACATTGCCTCCAATCCAGTGTTTCATGAGTGCACAAAACACATTGAGATTGATTGTCATTTTGTCCAAGACAAAATAGACAACGGATTCATCAATACTAGACATATCCGAACAGAGGATCAGCTTGGTGACAACTTCACCAAGGTTGTGAATGGAGTATGCATTAACTACATCTGTAACAAGTTGGGCATGATTGATATGCATGCTCCAACTTGAGGGGGAGTGTTGACTATGTCAATACTAAATGTAAATAAATGTAGATTTCCATTTAGAATTAGTTTAGGCAATTTGATTTATTTGATTGATTTATTTCCCTACTTAGTCTCGACGTATCTGTATATATTTTGTAGCCCACTACCTTAATGAAATACACTTCTTTCTATCAATTCAGTTCTCACTACAATAACATATTGAAAAGGTATGGGATTTAGCTTAATAAATTTCCTTCTTACAGATGCAATTTTTAGCTCTTTTTCTATGGGGATATGAAGATTTTGGGATCATCTGATATTTAGATAGATCTCTCCTATAGTCATATTTGCCTAAGTTTCCTTCTTTCTTTCATGGGATTTAGCTGTAACCTAGTTGGGATTTTACAATAAGCTGTTTAGCCATACTGCAGGTTGAAATCACACGAAGACAATGAAATCAAGGCTGTTACTGCCTGCCATAAAGTTGTATCAAGGCTGCTGCACAGCTTATATGCTAATATAGGTTCTTCATTTATCCAAGATCTCTTATATAGTATTGCAGCACTTTCCATATACCTATGAAGTTATGTCAAAACTAATTTGTTTGGGAAATATATTAAGGATACATCTCCAAGCTGATTCTTATCTTTCAAACTGGTTTGGAAATATAAAAGAATGTTTATCAAGGCTGTTGGTTGCTGCCACGTTTTCCTTCTTCAATTCTTCAAAGTTGGTGTTGTAACTTTGCTTTACAAGGCCTAGTCATTCAGTAATCTTAGTGGCCCCACTGGGAAAATTTTAGCCAAAGGTTATAGGTTAGATATTTAGTGCAGAAGATTTTACTTTTGCTTTATCTCTATCTTTTTCCCTTAAACTGGATAAGGTTGGTAAATTTATTCATTTCTTGCTCCCAATCCACAATTACTTAGCTTGGTCTTTATATAGGTCATGCTAGTTTCGTTTCAACGTTTTCTGCTTATGTCATTTCTTCACAGTCCCTGCTGTAATTTGGAATATTGTTTTCTGATGCATCTGCATTTGGAAATTTAAGAGTCCCCAATCCTTACATTCCAGTTCTAAACATAAGATACTACAGTAGTAGATAAATTTGACAATGTACTTGCTTTCAACTACTAACTTTTTTGTCTTTATAGTTTGTGACGGACTGACATGGACTTGATTCATCACTGGTATTTTTTCAAATTTTGCTCGCCATACATATTTTTTCTGTAGCCATACTAGATTATTTGTCCTTGGCACGGATCAGTATTTTCAATTTTTTTCTTTTTGCTACTTTTCTCGAAGAACTGAACATAGATTGTGATTTTTTTGAGTCTAATTTTCTTTACTAGACCTTAGTTGAAAGTTGATTTAACATATGATGCATATTTACTTCTGTAAGGGGGGGCGGCTTGGAGTAAACTTGTTGGTTCTACTTGTCTCATATGGTCTGATTATATAATCCCACCTTTTGATCTAGTTGCTCTGCAAAAACCAAAAAAAAAAAAAAAAATTGGCCACTAAGGTTGCTGCTTGGGATTTGAACAAATTCTCATGGTAGCTGGTTTTGATAAATATTATCAAATAGCAAGGCAAGATTTTCTTTTGTAAGACGCTTGAGCCTTCAGCAATTTTATATAATAAGGAATATAGAATATCTTTTTAATTTGTTTTTCGTTAGGTATATATGGCTATTGTGATGCAATGATTACTTTATTTTTTGGCAGATGTTTTTGGATTGAATCTTTATTGTCTTGTGAGTTGTGATAAGGATTTTTGATTTTCATCTCCATCTGAGTTGATGAATCTTATATCATTGTGCTGCAGCTTGCAGGTAAATGATATACCTTTTTTTTTTTTTTTTTTTTTTTTTGGCTATAGTTAAGAAGCGGAGGAGATATATGGGCAGATTTTAACATGTTCTTAGAGATTCAAACATGATGCCAAGCAACTACCTTAGGAGTCGGTAACCAATTCAACTAGGACCCCATTGAAAAGTAATTGAGACTTTTAGTTTTTGATGAAAGTGTAAATAAGATAAACATTCTTTTATCAGGAAATCTTGGATATATCAATTCTTATTTTTGCTCACATCTTTGTCTTTCTCATTATGCTAAAAAATTTACTTTATTGTAGCCTTTGCACCATCCTTTGACTGGCCCCCAAAGGCCCAAAGCCCATAGATACAAATGATTTGCATGTACTAGTGCCTTGCCTTATGACCTGGTTTACAACGGGATAGTGGTAAGTAAGTGATCTTGTAGTCCGTGCCCAACTTTTCCATATGTAGGGTGGTAAAATGATTCGGATGTCCATCCATCTTAAATAATTTGAAGTTTTAAAGCAGTTTTTGTTGAAACATGATTGTAATTTTTGAATTTTAAAAGTTTTGTCGAAACTATTTTAGTATTCACACCTTTATTTCATTAATAATAACTCATTGATCATGTATTTTAATTATAATATAAAATAATGATAACAATTATGAAGCAAGTGCTTAAATTGGTTAAGGGAATTAGCACACTCTCATCTTAGGATCTAACACCACATTATCATATTAGTAAAATCTTAACATTTCAAAAGCATTAAAATCAAATCAATGACTAGGGTTATAACATTATAATAGACAATCTCTTTCCTCATTAAAACCTTGCAACTTTTAGAAAGATGACTTTGTTATAGTCTTAGAATGTTTGGTCCGCGTCTAATTTTTCCTTTTTTATCAGTCTTTACTTAACACTACAGCATTGTCTTCTTAGGAAGACAGAGCAACACGACATATGTATTCTGAACAAAATTGAGATTCGCATCAAGGTGGTGTTTAGAAATCTTTTTATGAATGTAGCTTTAAGTTTCCAGTCGTTGACATGAATAATGGATTTCTTTTTATTTTGCATGAATAGTGGATTTTAAACAATATATGGTTTAGACAGCGATGAATTCATAAAATAAACAAAGAGAGCAAATTGAATGCAGAAGTACTTCTCCATGTAAGGGGCATGAAGGGGACAGCAAAGCAAATCTTACTTCGTAGACAACAAATATGCATGTTACGTAATTTATAGTTCCTCTAAAATTATGTAATGCATGATAAATATATAGAATCTCTCTCTTTGTTTTTATTAATATTTCAACCCTTCATCACGCACCACAACAGCTCTGCATGTTAAGTCCACATGCCTGATCCTAATACTTGGCATTGCAGATAACTTGTGCGGTTTAGGTTGACTTAATCTTATTTAAAATGATACATTTTAATTACAGAACAAGTAATTTTAGGAATAAAAAAAAAATTACTACTATTGATTGAAGTCAATTAACAATATGATTAAATTGTGATTTCATACAAGGTAGAGTGTAGAAATTTTTATATGAATGTAGCCTTTCAGCTTACATGTTGTTCACATGAATAGTGGACTTTTCTTTTTTTAATTTACCTGAATAGTGGATTTTAAACAATAGTTTTGACAGCGATGAATAGGAAGAGATTCAATATCCTAAATTTTGAGATAAATCAGATATATATCTTTCGAAAATAGGTATATAGAATCTCCCTCTTTGTTTAACTCATTTTTTTTAAAATGACTTCATGACCCTCTTTGTGTGTTAATGTTATATATATATATATATATATATATATATATATATATTGTTGCATGAAGGGAAAGTAATAAATATAATTTTAAAATTCTAAAGAGGATACATGAATATACTTGATACTTTTCTTTCTATAACTCCTCAATATAAGGAACTTAAAAAATGACTTTGGGAGAGATTAGGAAAAACTATGAAAATTCCTTAAACTCTTTTCCTCCTCAAACTAAAACTCCTAAAGCAGTGGAAATGAAATGGAGACTATGAAATTTCATCACCCGCTTAATGCAAAACAGAGTGCAAAAGAAGGAAACCCTAAGTCATTTTTTCTTTAAAATGACTTCATGACGCACCACAACAACTCTGCAAGTTAAGTGCACATGCCCGTTCCTATTACTTGCCATTGCAGATAACTTGTGCGGTCTATGTTGACTTCATCTTATTTAAAATGATACGTTTTAATTACAGAACAAGTAATTTTAGGAATAAAAAAATTACTACCCAAACAATTATTGATTAAATCATGAGGAAGGTCGAAGGAAAGGGAGGGGAAATGGGGTAGGGTTATATACAAGTTTTAAACAATTTTTATTACTCCATTAGGTCTTATTCATAAGGTCTTTTCTAAATGTTTTTGACTTCGTATTAAGACCTTTTATAAATTTTGAAAAACATTTATTATTATTTCGTCTCATATTTGTCATTCATTAGTATTGGTACTTTTCAATTTTAATATATTAATTAATATCAAGTTTAACCTTAAATAAGAATAAAATTAAAAGTTATGATAATATTTTCAAATACTAGTATATTAATTAATTTTAATATATTTTTTTAAACTATGTGATTCTGTTGAAATGACCATATAAAAAGAACTGGAGGAAATAATATGTACTAAATCAGTTGAATGAGTTATATTTTAATAATATGTTTTTAATCTTGTAGATTTCTCACCAATTTTCATCTCAATGAGCCATAGAATAACACGATAACCATTTCCATAAATTGCTTTAAACTTAGCAATTTTCTAACTCCTGATTTTCATTTATGCTAAATCATTTTGAATGTTTCAACAAAAAAATTAAATTATTCCTTTGTTCCTTATAGTTTTTAATCAGTAAATTTTAGTTTTATATCTTTCAAATTTATAAAATAGTTCTTATAGTTCTAAAAAAATTAAATTTTCATCCTTGCCATCATTTTCCATTAAAATTTTTGTTTTCTTCAATTTAATAAAAAGTTAAATTATTCTTTTAATCCTCATAGTTTTTTAAAAGTTAAGTTTTAGTTTATACACTTCATATAGTTTTTTTAAAAAATTAATGTTTCCTCCTTGTCATCATTATCCTGTACAAGTTTCCTTTTTATGCAAACCTAACCCTCTATGTACAAGCAAACACCTAAGCTATAATATTGAACACTAAAGAAGAAGGGTTTGTTGGCCTGAATAGTTTCTATTTAGTTTTCTAACTATTCATTTGTAAAGTATATTCGTTAGGATTTCATTCTTTACCCTAGACAATAAAGAAACTTCTTAAGTATTCAATATTATAGTTCAGATGTTTGCTCATACACAAAAGGCCAAGTTTGCACAAAAAGGATACCTGTATTAGACAATAATAACAATAATAAAACCTTAATTTTTAAAAAACTATAAAAATTATTTTATAAGTTTTGAAAAGTATAAGACTAAAACTTAACATTTTAAAATTTTAAAAACTTTTAACTTCTTGTTAAATTTAAAGAAAATAAAAATTTGAACAAAAGTTGATGGCAAATAGAAAAAAATTAATTTTATAAAAATAATTTTATAAATTTTAAAAGTGTAAGAACTAAAACTTAACTTTTAAATTATAAGAAAAGCGTAATATAAAAAAAAAAAAAAAAAAAAAAAACCCCACAAGTATGCATAGTAGCAGTAAATGCATGGTCCAAATCGAGAATGTTACGAAATTGATAGTTCCTCTAAATTTATGAAACCACCGAAGGAATAAGACAAGAGATGCCTTTTCTTGTCAAAAAGTAGAAGTAGGTGCTAAAATATATGGAATCTCTCTCTTTGTTTTTATCATTACTTTAATATGACTTCATGGGGCACGACAAGAGCTCTTCATGCTAACTCCAAATATAGTGGATACGTCTTTATTGAGAACACGTGGGGTCCAAGTTAAATTTTTATAATTAAATAATTAATACTATACTAATAATTAAAAAACAATGGAAATAATCTCATTTTTAATTAAATAAATATATTATCTATTCATTTGTTATTCATTTGTTTGATTAATTAATAATTTATTTTATTTTATTTTAAATTATTAAATAGTATTTGAATTAATAAATTTTTTAAAATTGATCTATGATAGTACAAAAATCAGGGTAAAAAAAAAAGGAAAGAAGGGAAAATAGAAGCTTCGAACAAAATGGGGCTGATTTGTTATAGAATTTTTTAAGATGGCTCATTTAATTCCTTGTAGCAAGATTGCAAATACTTCCCTCACAGCTACGTTGTTTTCTTAAGGGAGTTTTTGGTTCAAGAGATCAGAGGAAGAAAATTTGTAAATTACTATTAAAATCTTATAAGTGAGAGAGAAAAGTAAAATATAAGTGTATTTTTGTCCAAAAGTTACAATTGTTTTTTCCTTCTAAAACCCTTCAATTTTGGGGGTGAAGAGGGGAAGGGAAAAAGGAGAAAAAATGAGTGGTTAAAATTCCTCCCCTCCCCTTATATGGGATGAAGCAAACAAGAAAAAAATATTAAGAATCTTTACTCTTGTTTTTATTTCAACTATAATATAACAATAAATTAAGGGTACGCTGGGAAGTTTAAAAAGAATGATGAGATATCAATTACATTTCTTAAGTAATATGTAAAAACTCTTAACATTTCTAGAGTATTAAAATCAAATAAATAACTAAGATTATAGCATTATAACAAACAATCTCTTTTGTCAAACCACTCTAGCAATGGATAGAAATGAGTTAAGTTGACCCAAGTTAGATTAAGCTCGAGCTCAAATCTCATGAAATTTAATGAGCTCAAGCTTAACTCTTTTTAATTAGCAAACCAATTTTTATAGTTTAAATTCTGCGTAATAAAATTTAAAAAAATAATTGTACAATCTCTATAAACGTTATAAAATAATCCAAAAAAAATGTGTGCTTTGCAAAATAACATAAATTATTGTGTGCCTATAATATCAAAGAATATAAGAGAAATAAAAATGTATAAATCTATTATTTAATGTGCCGAAACTTTTTAGAACTAAACAAATTGAATTGCTTGGTAGTCCGTAGCAGTAAATTATCAAAGGAATAAGACGTGAGTTGCCTTTTCATGTCAAAAAGAAGGATCAATCTCTTTGTTTTTAATTATTATTTCAATTTCAACACTTCATCAAGCCTGTTATTGAGAACGTGCGAGGTCTAAGTTGACTTGATCTTATTTAAAATGATATATTTTAATTAAAGGACATATAGTTTAAGGATTAAAAAATGTTATGACCCAAAAAATTATTGATTAAAGTCAATTAACAATATGCATGAGGAAGGACCTAGGGAAGGGAGGGGAAATGGGGTGCAGTTATATACAAGTTTTAAGAAAATTTTATCCCTTCTTGTCTTATTTATAACTTCTTTTTTTTAAGAGATTTTTCATTGTTTTTAATACAAGATCTTTTACAAATTTTCAGAGACATTTATTATTATTTTTTTCATATTTGTTTTTCATCGTCAGTAGTCCTTTTATTTCTAAAGTATTTATTAATTAATGTAAAATTTGAGTTTAAATAAAAGTAAAATTAAAAATTATGATAATTTTCAAATATCAAAATATTAATAAATTTTCAAATAAAAAGTAAAGTATTTATTTATCTCTTTAAAAAATTATTTTTACTTATTTAAAATGATATATTTTAATTAAAGGACATATAGTTTTAGGATTAGAAAATATTATTACCCAAAAAATTATTGATTAAAGTCAATTAACAATATGCATGAGGATGGACCAAGGGAAGGGAGGGGAAACGGCGTGCAGTTATATACAAGTTTTAAACAATTTTTATCCCTTCATTGTCATTGGTCCTTTCTATTTCTAAAGTATTTATTAATTAATGTAAATTTTGACTTTAAATAAAAATAAAGTTAAAAAATTGTGATAATTTTCAAATATTAATATATTAATTAATTTTAACAACTTTTTCTCATTATATGTACTTAGATCAGAAAGACTTTATAAAAAGAACCAGATATACTCCTTCTATTATTTTTTATTTATCTCTTTGAAAAAAACTTCATATTTTTACTTATCTGTCTTATTACCAGCCGATCTATATGATGTACGACATGGACATGAGGTCTGCATGTTGCATTGAAGGTGCCTTTCATGTCACATCCTAAAAGAGTAGCAGTGTTGTGCAGAGAAGGGACGAGAATCTAAAGAAGAATAAACTTGGAAATACGAGATAGTACAACCAGCTCACAGAGCTATTATTTAGATATATATTTGAACCAAACCTTATATGAAACAGTACAAGCATCTCAGAAATCTATAAATTTAGATAATAATAATTCATACATATATATATGTATGAAACAAAGCTTATATGATAGAGTACAAGCATCTCAGAAATCTATAAATTTAGATAACAATAATTCATACATATACATATATGAAACAAAGCTTATTTGAAACAGTAGAAGCAACCTGAGAAATTTAGATATAGATGAACCAAACCTTATACGAAACACTGCAAGCAACTGAGAAATAATTTATTTAGATATATATATGAACCAAACCTTACATATTGCCCCTTCAAAGCCACCCTAGCTTGGAGTTTCCACCCGATCAGCTTTGATTAAAGTTACTATTATGAAAATGGCCAGGTTGGGTATGGTCGCTCCCTCCAGGCCCGTCTTGATTGTCACCTTGGAGGATTTCATTAAGTGTTTTTTCTAATTGATGAGCTTGCACTCTTAAAGTACGAACCATTTTTCTTATGACATTTACAGTAGTTGGATTGACATCACCAAGCATCCAGTATGGAAGACGAAGAATATAATTTAGCGTGGTTTCAAACTCATTTCTAAGATTTTGGAAATCCATTATGGTATTGAAACACAAAAAGATGGGATTCACAATTTGTGGAGAATGCTGCTGCGTCTTAGCTAGAAGCCGGTGTACTCAATCCCTGAAGTGAGCTCACTCTTATATAGAAAAGTGGTTCACGCAAACTTGATAATTTTAGAATTCAAAAAAGAAAAAAAAAAAAAAAGTCATTTTAAAACTTGCTAATTAAAATGACCCCATGTGTAGTAATTGAAATAGGGCAGTGGTGGATGTGACATAATTTGGGAATGTGGAACGTTTTTGTTTTGGGGTTTAGGGCATGCTGGGAAGTTTTAAAAGAATGATGAGATATCAATTATATTTTTTAATTAACGTGTAAAAACCTTAGATAAAAATGGAGGTAGTAGTTTGCAAAACTTCTTTTCATTCTCTCACATTAGGCTCACATTGTAATATTTATAAAATCTTAAAGTGTTAAAATCAAATCAACAACTAGAATTATAGCATTATAACACATAATCTCTTTTTGTCAAATCACTCTAGCTATAGAATTCAAAAATGTGTGTTTTGTTAAAATAAGATAAATTCTTATGTTTGTATAATATTAAAAACTATGAAAGAAATGAAAGCCTATAAATCTATTATTTAATGTGCCAAACTTAAACTATAATATTTTGGGACAGAAAGAATACTTAGAAAAGAAACACGAAGGAAAATGCATAGAATTTTATGAAATAAAACTTCTACTCCCTTCATTTTTAAACTTTAGTTATTTTATAAAAAAATTTTATCTCTAAACTTTAGTTGTTTTAGAATTCTAATATAGTATCGGATTTACTTATTTTTTATGTGTACCATTATTTAACTCACTTCTCATTATCTTAATTACAATATTTGGAATTAACTAAAGATAGATGAAATAGAAAGTGACATTATAGTCAATTTACTCTACTAAATAATAAATTCTATATATTTGTAACTTCACTTTTGACTTTTCTAACACACCGTTGGCGTTCACAATTATGAAGCCGGTGCTTAGTAGGGCAAGGGGTTAGCATTCTGTCGTATTAGTCTCTAATATGACATTGCCATATTTATAAAATTTTAACGTTTCATCTAGAGTATCAGAATCAAATCGATAACTAGGGTTGTAATAATAACATAATAATAAACAATCTCTTTCCTATTAAAGTCATTCATATTTTACAAACATCACTCTGCTATTTTTTTTTTTTTTCTCTTGAAAAAAGAAAACCGCTCCAGCATTGTCCTCTTCTTGCGTAGACATAACAACACAGCATATATTTTCTAAATAAAATTGTGATTTCATACAAGGTCGAGTTTAGAAATTTTGATATGAATGTAGCTTTCAGCTTACCTGTTGTTCACATGAATAGTGGACTTTTTTTTTTTTTTTCATATACCTGAATAGTGGATTTTAAACAATAGTTTTGACAGCGATGAATAGGAAGAGATTCAATATCCTAAATTTTGAGATAAATCAGATATATATCTTTCGACAATAGGTATATAGAATCTCCCTCTTTGTTTAAGTCATTATTTTAAAAATGACTTCATGACCCACAACAAGAGCTCTACACGTTAAGTCCACATGCCCATTCCTAATCATATAGTTTTAGGATATTGATTAAAGTCAATTAACAATATTGATTAAATCATAAGGAAGGATGAAGGAAAGGGAGGGGAAATGGGATACGGATACGATTATGTATAAGTTTTAAATCTTTTGAATGAGCTGTTGAATAACCTGACAACTATAGTTATGTTTGCGAGTTTGGAGAGATAGGAAGGGAAGGGAATTAAAGGAGAAGGCAGGAAAGGAATACGGAAGGTTTATCCTTTTTTTATTTGGGAGCTTAAATTTTGTAAAGGAAAACAAATGGGAAGTTTATAATATCTATAGACCATTATATCCTTATTTAATAGACATATTAATATAATTTTTGAAACCATAAACATAAACATGTATATATAGGTGTTTGTTACTGTTACAGTATATATATATATATATATGTGTGTGTGTGTGTGTGTGTGTGTGTGTGTGTGTGTGTGTGTGTGTGTGTGTGTTGTTATATGAAGGAAAAGTAATAAATATAATTTTAAAATTCTAAAGAGGATACATGAATATACTTAATAGTTTTCTTTCCACAAGTCCTTAATATGGGGAACATAAAAAATGACTTTGGGAGGGATTAGGAAAAACTATGAAAATCTTCTTCATTGATCCATAGAGCATTGGAAATAAGGGGGTGCTTCCACTTCACAAGGTAGCAGTGGAAAGGAGTAGTGCAAGAATCATCATCGGTGAAACAAGAGGCACGAATGGAGTTTGACAAGCCCTGACACTTGCAGAAACAAAAGGAGACAAAACAGTTGGCTGAAAGGTACCCCGTTAAGGTGTTAGAAAATAATATGACAGATGCAGAAGTATTTTTTATTGAACTGTAGTTTTAGGGTGCAAAAATTATTTTAGTTACATAAAATAATAGAAAATAATATGATATTAGGGGACTCAATTAAAAATTATTAAAAAAAAAACTTCTGATTCAATAAACTAGTTTAATAGTTGTCCACACTCAAAATAATGAATCATGAATAGAAACATTGTATTTTTCTTCATAATGTTACTATTAATGGATCATGAATAGGACTTGCCATATGCAAATTATTATTATTATTATTATTTCTACTTTATATTTAAGCTCAAAATAAGTATCTACATCTGTTTTTTTTTTTTTTCCCTGTTGTTTCACATAGACTTAGCTCCAGTTCATCAAACCGCAGGTAAAGGACTTAGCTTCGAATTTTTAAAGTTTTGTCAAAATTATTTTACTATTCATACCTTTATTTTATTAATAATAACTGATTGATCATCATCTTAATTACAATATTAAATCATGATAACAATTGTGAGGTTAAGGGGACTCTCGTATTAGGATCTAACACCACATTGTCATATTTGTGAAATCTTAACGTTTCGAAAGCATTAAAATCAAATCAATGACTAGGGTTATAACATTATAACAAACAGTCTCTTTCCAAAACCTTCCAATTTTACAAAGATGACTTTGTTACAGTCGTAGAATGTTTGGTCCGCGATTAATTTTTCTTTTTCTTTTTATTAGTCTTTACTTAACACTACAGCATTGTCTTCTTACGAAGACAGAGCAACACAACATGTGTATTCTGAAAAAACTTGAGATGAATAATGGATTTCTTTTTATTCTGCATGAAAAGTGAATTCATAACATAAATAAAGATTCTAAGCAGGTTGAATGCAGAAGCACTTATCCATGTAAGGGGCATGAAGGGGACAGCGAAGCAAATCTTCTTTTGTAGAAAACAAATATGCATGATATCAGTAAATGTGTGGGTAGACAACAAAGCAAATCTTATAATGATAATAATTATGAAGTCGGTGCTTAAAATGGACAAGGGATTAGAATTTAAGACGACATTGTCATATTTGTAAAATCTTAACATTTCAAAAGTATTAAAATCTTATAATGATTGTTCCTCTAAAATTATGTAACCACCAAAGGAATAAGACGAGTGAGGCCTTTTCTTGTCAAAAAGTAGAAGTAGGTGCTAAAATATATGGAATCTCTCTCTTTGTTTTTATCATTACTTTAATATGACTTCACGAGGCACGACGAGAGCTGTGCATGCTAACTCCACATATGGTGGATACTTGTCTTTATTGAGAACACGTGGGGTCTAAGTTGAATTTTTAATTTAATAATTAATGCTATATTAATAATTAAAAACAATGGAACTAATCTCATTTTTAAAAACATAGATCAAATTTTAATATCCAAATAAGACAAGAATTTTATACCAACCGACAGTAGATAATTTAGTTTTCTTATTGGACAGCTTATGACAGCTATTTATTGTTTATCAATATATCTTATTTACTATGTCATGTGCTGCTATTTTGTGCACTATCAACACATTTTAGCCTTGATTTATATTTTGAAAGTCTAAGATGGATTGATTCTGATTATTATTATTTTGCTCACTTTTTGTGTCAGAATTAATAATTAATTTTTTTTTACTTACAGGATTGACTCCACACTTGGATGCCTAACATTCCATATGACTATAGAGGGATTTTCAAGGATTCTTCCCTATTATTCCCCTAACATTCCATAAATGTAATATACTTTCAAGTACAATCATGTAGCAGATAGTAATTTAAAAAAAAAAAAAAATAGATCAAATTTTGATATCAAAATAAGACAAGAATTTTATACAAACCGATCGGTAATTTAATTTTCTTATTGGACAGCTTATGACAGCTATCTATCTATAAGGCAGCACCTTCAACTCCTTCAATAGCGTACTGATAAACGCTATATATATATATATATATTTAAAAGTAACTTAACTGTCTTTTCAAACAAAAAAAAAAAAAAAAACTTAACTATACATATTAATATTGTTAGCATAAGGGTATAATTCCAATGAGATTTTGATTGATGACAAAATACAATTAGATTTAAAGTTATCAAAGGAAAATATTTTTTAGATTTTTTATATATGATAAATTGACTTTAAATAAGAAATGTTTTCAAAAAGGAATTAAATTAACCAAAGTTAATTTGATCATAAGTCATTTTCGAAATACAATCAACCACACAATTATTACTTGATTTGATTGAAGATATTTCAAGAAAGAATCAGACTGTATTGCAGATAACAAACTGAAGATCAAAGTCAAAGCTGTTGATCGTGAATTAACCTTAAATGAAGAAATTACAACAACGTGAAGTTGATTGAATATTCAAATGGATATTACAATGTGATTCAAGCAATCAGATTAAAGTCAAACACGAATCTACATTCAAAGCTCTAACAGCTAGATGGCTGTAAAACATTATAAATAGAGCCATTTGCAAACGAAGCAGAAAACATACGAGAAGACAAGAATATATACTTCTACAGTCATGCTACGTAATCGAGCTATCACTTGGGATTACATACTTATAGTGATTTATGATAAATTGGGATTATCTATTGTATAAAACAACCTATTTTCTTCGAGCTTGCGCTCCAAAACCTTCTTCGAGCTTGTGAAGAAAATCAAGTGAGCTAGGTCGAGTGAGTCGATCTAGTGGAGATTATTGTGCTTGATTGTCTATAAAGGAAATCAAGTGTGCTAGGTCGAGTGAATTGATCTCGTGGTGATTGTATTGTTTGGTTGGCCATGAAGTAAGTGAAGTGGAGACTTTGTAAAGGTTGATTGGTCAACCTGAAAACCAATACTTAGAGATAGTGAAACACCTTCACGGAGTGTGAAGAAGTACTGTGGCTTAGCCAAATCACTATATATTTCTGTGCACGCTATTCTCTCCCTATCTCTATTTATTTTTATTGTCAAGCTATTTTACTGCACATTAAACTGTGTAACTAAACTGTTAGCTTAAGTTGTTCTGATAGCTTGAGATTACAAACAAAGTTAACAAATTATAGGTTGTTTGTATTAAACATTTTCATGATTAAAATACAAGTTTTTGAAACAATCCTATTCATCATTTAGGACACATTTTCTGCACTCACAAATATTTTAAAATTAAGTCATTACATATTAATATATACTCTCTTTTTTTCACTCGTTGAAATATTATAACTATGCAGTCAGACTGTCAGAGTGAGGTGTAGCCCGTGTGAACGTTCTAATACGCACTCGTCTATTTTTAGAACTAAATAAATTGAATTGATTGGTAGCAGTAAATGATCAAAGGAATAAGACGTGAGAAGCCTTTTCATGCCAAAAAGAAGGATCAATCTCTTTGTTTTTATTATTATTTCAATTTCAACACTTCACGAACCACAACAGCTCTGCATGTTATGTCCACACGTGCCCGTTACAAATACATGCAATTGTTGAGAACGTGTGAGGTTTAAGTTGACTTTATCATATTTAAAATGATATATTTTAATTAAAGGACATATATTTAGGATTAAAAACTATTATTACCCAAACAATTAGCAATATTGATTATATTATGCATGAGGAAGCACGTAGAAAGAGAGAGGAAATGGGGTACGGTTATATACAAGTTTTAAAAAATGTTTACTTTCACTAAGGGTCTTATTTATAAGGTCTTTCCTCTACAAAATTTTAGAAAACATTATTATTTTATTTTCACATACTTATTTTTTATTATTACTGGTCATTTCCAATTTTAAGGACTTTATTAATTAATGTAAAGTTTGACATTAAATAAAGATAAAGTTTAAAAAAATTATACTTTTTCAAATATTAATATATTAATTAATTTTGACAACTTTAAACGAGGGATAAAAATGAACTAAGAGAGTAATAAATCTATTGAATGAGCTACTGAATAATATGATAACTGTTTCCATAATATGCTTGAAGTTTGCAGTTTTCTTACTCTTAATTTTCATTTATGCTAAATATTTTTGAATGTTTCAGCAAAAGACTTCTTATTCTTTTAACATAATTTATACCTGTGAAATAGTTGTGAATTCCATAGAAGCTCGTGTGTAGAAAACTTTTTTTTTTTTTTCTGAAGGTAGATTTAAGTGTATGGTTGTTGACATCAATAGTAGATTTTAAACAATAGTTTAGACAGCAATGGATTGTAAAATAAACAAAATAAAAGATTCTAAGCAAGTTGAATGCATATCTTCTCATGTACTTTGCATCATTTGCATTAGCAAACAATCGCTTCAAATGGGAAATAATTGGAACATACCACAACACTTTCGTCTGAGATCCCTTAGTGCTCACATCACTACTAGAAGCACGATCTTTTTGTTTGTACTGTGACACCCCACATATCGGGCACTCATGCAACCATTCAAACTCTCTCTTGTATAATATACAATCATTAGGGCTACTCCATATCCATTGAATACTATATTTTCTTTGCATCATAGTTGCGATCCGATAGTGTATTACCATCCGAAAGTATATCTTTCAATAACTCAAGTAATTCTGTGAAACTCTTATTTGTCCACCCATTTTTAGCCTTCAAGTTAACGAACTTCAACATCCTTGACAACCGGGTGAATTTGGTGCAGTCCAGGTACAAAGGCTTATCCGCATCATTTTATAATTTATCAAACACATATATGATCGCTCAAAAGGCTCTGCTCCAATATCATGAATCATATCCTCTAGTCGATCATTGATATCCACGTCAACCTCATTTCTTTGGGACATACGTGGCATCTCCAATTGTTCAACATGCCATATCCAACTTGTATAACTCTTACAAAACCCCTCACAAAGTACATACTCCGGGTGGATTACAACCAATGTAAAAGGCTACTCTTAAATCTAATTTTTCCACTAATGCCACACACAAAATAATGAGGCATGAATAGAAACGTTGTCTTTTTCTTCATAACGTTACTATTAACGAATCATGAATAGGATTTGCCATATGCAAATTATTATTACTATTACTATTCCATCTTAAATATTTTGAAGTTTTAAAGCAATTTTTGTTGAAACATGATTGTAATTTTTGAATTTTTGAAGTTTTGTGAAAAATATTTTACTATTCATACCTTTATTTCATTAATAATAACTCATTGATCATCTATTTTAATTACAATATGAAATAAAGATAACAATAATGAAGCCAGTGCTTAAAATGGTTAAGGGGATATTACTCTCATATTAGGATCTAACACCGCATTGTCATATTTGTAAAATCTTAACATTTGGAAAGCATTAAAATCAAATCAATGACTAGGGTTATAAGATTATAACAATCAATCTATTTCCTTGTTAAAACCTTCCAACTTTTACAAAGATGACTTTGTCATAGTCTTAGAATGTTTGGTCCGCGTCTAATTTTTCTTTTTTCTGTTAGTCTGTACTTAACACTACAGCATTGTCTTCTTTCGAAGACAGAGCAACACAACATATGTATTCTGAACAAAATTGAGATTCAAATCAAGGTGGTGTCTAGAAATCTTTTTATGAATGTAGCTTTAAGTTTCCAGTAGTTGACATGAATAATGGATTTTAAACAATATATTGTTTAGACAGCGATGAATTCATAACATAAACAAAGATTCTAAGCAAGTTGAATGCAGAAGTACTTTTCCAAGTAAGGGGCATGAAGGGGACAGGAAAGCCAATCTTATTTTATAGACAACAAATATGGCTGGTATCAGTAAATGTGTGGGTACACCAAAAAAAAAAAAAAAGACAATAAATATGCATGTTACGTAACTTATAGTTTCTCTAAAGTTATTTAATGCATGATAAATATATAGAATCTCACTCTTTGTTTTTATTATTATTTCAACCCTTCATCACGCACCACAACAGCTCTGCATGTTAAGTCCACATGCCCGTTCATAATACTTGCCATTGCAGATAACTTGTGCGGTCTAGGTTGACTTAATTTTAGGAATAAAAAAAATTACTACCCAAACAATTATTGATTAAAGTCAATTAAAAATAAGATTAAATCATGAGGAAGGTCGAAGGAAAGGGAGGGGAAAACGGGTACGGTTATATACAAGTTTTAAACCATTTTTATTACTTCATTCAGTCTTATAAGGTCTTGTCTAAAAGCTTTTGATGGTCCTTAATATAACACATTTTGCAAAATTTTAAAAGTATTTATTATTTTTTTTTTTCATAATTGTCATTCATTAATATGTCCTTTTTAATTCCAAGGTATTACTCCCTCCCTTTGTTTCAAAATAATTGCTTTTTTAAAAAGAAAATTTTGTTTCATTATAATTGTCCATCTACCATTTCAATATAATATTAATTATTTCTTTCCACCTTTGCTTTCAACATTTAATTAATACCCCATGTGTTTCTCTCTCTTACCCACTTACCATTATCTTCTTCTTTTTTCCAAAAGAATAAATAAGGACAATTTAGTAAAATTGTATCATTTGTTAACTTATCTATTACATTTCTTAATTCTTGTACAAAAAATTTAAAGGACAATTATTTTGAAACGGAGAGAGTAATTGATGTAAAGTTTGACTTTAAATAAAGATAAAGTTAAAAATTATGATAATTTTTTAAATACTAATATATTAACTAATTTTTATAACTTTTTTTAAAACTATTTAATTCGGTTGGAAGGAATTTTAAAAAATAACAAGAGGAAATAATATGTACTAAATCTATTGATTGAGCTATTGAATAACATCATAACTATTTCCATAATATCTTTGAAGTTTGTAGTTTTCTTTCCAATTTTCATCTCAACGAGCTTATAGAATATCACGATAACAGTTCCCATAAATTGCTTTGAAGTTTGCAATTTTTTTACTCTTGATTTTCATTTATGCTAAACCCTTTTGAATGTTTCAACAAAACATTTCTCATTCTTTCATAAAAATTTATACCTCTTTTTTATGTTTCTTATATATCCATGATGTATTTGACAGCGAATTTAATTTTTGTGCAGTCAATTAGAGTAGAAGCTGTGCATATATGCATATATAGTAGCCCTTTAGAAAGCTTCGAATGATAGCCAAGAGGTGAATTCCTCATATATTGCAGTGAGTTATAAAACTGGATTTGAGTTCAATATAAATTATGCTCAATTAGACCTTGCTATATATGCTTTAGATCATACTTTGCTAGTTCAAGTAAAAAAATAAATTGGAATACGTGTAATGACTGCCAATTTCTTTTTTTCACTTTCTTTTGTCTGATCCTACGGTGTCTTAAGCCAATTGCCAACGCACTGCCCAGTTCAGTGTGTTTTTTAAACGCATATCAGGAGTATCTAAAGTAGTCTCCATTGCCTTTTTTGCCCCTCTCTCTTGTTGTTTACATGAATAGTGGACCAAAAAAAAATCTGCTTATATGTCGATTTTAAATAACAGTTTGGACAGCGATGAATGAAAAAACAAAAAGAAAATATCATCTTGTTATTCACACTTATTATCAATATTAAACACTTATTAGTGACAATTTAAACTTATAAAATAGTCCTGATACTTATAATTATTATCAAATACACCCTTGACACTTTAAACTTATTAAAATATAACATTAAAAATTATTACCAAATACAGCTATACATCACCAACAATTAACAAAATTGGATGATTTATACTGTTTATTGCTTATATAGTTGTTATTCATTAACTCATCCACTTATATTTTGCTATGTCATTTAAAAATAAAAAATAATTATTTTATTTTATTTTAATAGTGCCTCAAAAAATGAGATAAATGAATTAACCTTAAATGAAGAAATTATAACAACGTGAAGTTGATTGAATGTTCAAATGGATATTACAATGTGATTCAAGCAATCAGATTGAAGTCAAACTCGAATCTACATTCAAAGCTCTAACGGCTAGACAGCTGTAAAACAGTATAAATAAAGCCATCTGCAAACGCAGCAAAAAACATACGAGAAGACAAGAATATATACTTCTACAGTCATGTTACGCTATCACTTAGGATTACATACTTATAGTGATTTATGATAAATTGGGATTATCTATTGTATAAAACAACCCATTTTTTTTGAGCTTGTGCTCAATCATTTTGTAACCTTCTATGCCAAGTGATTTAGGTAGATGCTTGATTATCTGTGAAGAAAATCAAGGGAGCTAGGTCGAGTGAGTCAATCTAGTGGAGATTATTGTGCTTGATTGTCTATAAAGGAAATCAAGTGTGCTAGGTCGATTGAATTGATCTAGTGGTGATTGTATTGTTTGGTTGGCCGTGAAGGAAGTGAAGTGGAGATTTTGTAAAAGTTGATTGGTCAGCCCGAAAACCAATACTTAGATATAGTTAAACACCTTCACGGAGTGTGAAGGAGTGGATGTAGACTGTGGTTTAGCCAAATCACTATAAATCTCTGTGCATGCTATTCTCTCCCTATCTCTATTTATTTTTAATTTCAAGCTATTTTACTGAACATTAAACTGTGTAACTAAATTGTTAGCTTAAGTTGTTCAGATAGCTTGAGGTTACAAACGAAGTTAACAAATTATAGGTTGTTTGTATTAAACATTTTCATGATTAAAATACAAGTTTTCGAAACAATCCTATTCACCCCTTTAGGACACATTTTCTACACTCACAAATATTTTTAAATTAAGTCATTACATATTAATAACATTATAACAAACAATCTCTTTCCTATTATAAAGTCTTCCATATTTTACAAACATGACTTTTATTTTAGTATCCACTTAAAAAAAGAAAACCACTCTAGCATTGTCTTCTTGGGAAGGCACAGCAAGACAGCAGATTCTTAACAAAATTGTGATTCGATACAAGTTTTTGTATCTAGAAATCTTTTTATCAAGGTAGCTTCGATCAATTTCCAGTTGTTGACATGAATAGTGGACATTTTTTTAATCTGCCTGAATAGTGGAATTTAAAAAATAGTTTAGACAGCAATGAATTATAAAATAAACAAAGGAAGAGATTCCTAATCATATAGTTTTAGGATATTGATTAAAGTAAAATAACAATATTGATTAAATCATAAGGAAGGACGAAGAAAAGGGAGGGGAAATGGGGTACAGATAAGGTTATGTACAAGTTTTAAAGAAATTTAACCAATTCTAAAATCAAATCTATTGAATGAGCTATTTTATTGAATAACATGACAACTATTCCGTAATATACTTTGAAATTTGCAGTTTTCTTACCACTGTTGAATAACGTGATAACTGTATCCATAATAACTATAATTTTTTTCCCGACTTTCATTTCGTCTAATTCTGGCAGTGTCTTAAGCCAATTACCTTTTTACCCCTCCCTTGCTACAAGTCAAAGGTTTTTTATTTTATTTTTTTTAACGTAGGTAGATTGAGGATGGTAAGAATTTCAACCTACTAAAAAAGGACTTTGCTTGAGTTTGATCCAGAAACAAATTAACTAAAATACCTTAAAGCTTCCGCAGTGCCACTACCACCTTCTTCTTCTTCTTTATTATTATTATTATTATTATTATTATATTATTATTATTATTATTATTAATGAAAACTTATTGGTAAAAGTGTCCGACTATTCCAAATTTTGCCCACGTATCTTTCTAGGTTTGGCAATTTTTTACATTGGTTTTTCTTAAAGTAAAACAATCAATAAGATGAAAAAAAAAAATTATAACAGCATACAAATACTGTAATTACATTCAATGACATTCAGTGATGCACAAGTTATTATATCATAAAGAGGTAATGCTAATCATTCCCAGTATGTCAGGCTTTCTTCCTCTTCAACTTTTGCCACCCTTTTAGCGCATGGAGTTTCAATGTGTGTATCTTCATATAAGGCTTTCTTCCTCCAATTCGTGGAAGGTGCTATGCCTTTCAGTAAGTAACAAATGAGCTAATGCAGAGTGTTTGTCATCCACCACAAGAAAATAGGGGTAGGCACGGGACAAGAAATCCTAGTCCGAAGGATTTAGGATGGGACAATTTGAGATTCGGGACGGGATCGGGACACAATTTTATCCCAATTAATTTTTGGGATGGGACTAGGACAAGCAAAATCTTGTCCTAGTCTCATCCCAATTTTATATAAATGTCCCATTCCAAAATTATCCCGGTAAGTATATATATTTTTCTCGTTTATTATTTTTTACATCTTTATTTTTTATGTCTACACACCATCTTTTTTTTTGTGTGCTTTCAACACCCATGTTATTACTTTATACACCCCACTCATTATTTTCCCATCCAGCGCCCTTTTCTTGTTCTTTTTTTTAAATTTAACCGAGACTAAACGAGACAAAAGAGTCAAGACAAAAATCAAGACAAGACCGGGACAATGCTATATAAAACCGGGATGGGACAAAAAAAAATTTGAGACAGAATTGAGACAAAATCTTTGTCCCAAATAATTTTTTGAGATGGGACCTAAACGACCAAATTCCTGGCCCGTGCCCACCCCTACAAGAAAACAACAAATTAGCTACAGAAATTGGCATCACCCTCACTAAGCCCAAACTAATTCATAGCAAAGTTAAAAAATTTTAGAGGTGCATAAGCATCAGCTAAGCCCATGTTAAGTCTACAGTGTATTATTGTCGATCAAGCCAATGTAAAATGTGGATGTTGTTGATCAAAGTAAGTTGACTAGTGGTATATTGTGTCGGCTTGGCCGACGCTAATCATAAAACAACTTAGTGTTGGCTAGCCAATGCTAATGCTATAAGATGTTGCTCATTGGTTGATTTTGCGACATTGGCGTTGGCCATAGGCAACACTAAATCATTTTTTAAAGAAGTGATGATTAGCATTGGCCCTGGCCAAAGCTAATTACGCTATATTCAACGTTGTGCCTATTTTTCTTCACTCTCCTTCATTTCCTTCTTGCTTCCTCTTGGTTCTCTTTATATATCTCACCCCAAAATTCATTTTCTAGTACATTTGAGCCTCTCATTGCATTCCTATAGTTGTAATCAACTCCCCATTGCATTAGGTTCAATTTAATCGATGAGTTTTTTTTTTTTTTTGGTTCAGTTATTTTTGTTATACTTTGAATTTTCTTTATCTAATAAGGTTAATCTTGCTTTTAGTAAGCTAATTAATTCTCTGTGTTTTCAAGTACTTTTAGCGAAACTAGCACTCTCTGATTGTCTAGGTATGTCTGAATTCCTTGACTATATATTTATTTTGTTTGTGTTGTATTGAAAGATTGATTGTATGTTTAGTCTGTTATATTAGTTATAAAGTTAGTATGCTTAATTTAAATTATTATTTCAATATGTCTATTGAATATGTTTAATTTAAGTTATAATTTTAGTAAATGATTGATACGAATGATATGTAATTATAGTGTATTTTATTTTTATTTTGTTATTGTTTGATTGGATGACATACGTGAAATGTTTATGTTATTTTTATTGATATGTTAGAAATTTCTGAATTATATCTCTTGTTAGTGGAGAGCATGGCTCAATAGGTTATTTGGATATTACGTGGGAATTATGTTTAGTTTTGAAATATCTTGGTATTTTGAAAATGGATTTTTGGAAAATATGCATGATATAGAGGTTATGTTGCCGAATTATTTTCAAGTTCGTGTAATACTCTACATGTCTAATTTAAAGATATATGTCACTAAAAATTAAAATTAAAACTCATATTGAAGTTACTTTAAAAAATTAAAACTTTAGGTAAAACAATCCTACATGTTAAATCGATCAAATAAGATTCTTGCATAATAAATTAAAATTCTAATTTAAATTAATTTAATAATTTCAGTAAGTTGAGATCCCCAATTTAAATCATGATTGAAATTTTAATATGTCTATTAAGATCAAAATAGATGGAAGAATGGAGAGAAAGATGGTTTAATTAGGGTGTAGGGTTTGAATTTTAGGGCTATGATTTGAAATTTAGGGTTTAAGATTTAGAGGTTGAAATTGAAAAAAAAAATTACTCTAAAAATATTTATAAAAAAGTGGGTTTAGATTTAAGGGTAGGGTTTGAAATTTAATTATTATTAAGGGTTTGAAATTTAGGTTTAGGGTTTGAAAAAAGTAGCTAAAAATGTAAAGGTGTTTAGGGTTTATGGGTCAATGTTTAGGGTTTAAATTTAAATGGATTTGAAATTTAGGTTTAGGGTTTGAAATTTAATTATTATTATTATTAAGTTGACGGATCATAATCAATTTATTATGCATGCTTTTTTTTATGTTTTTAACTTATTCAACTTGGTGTTTAAATTTAGAGTTCAATTAAAAATTATACAAATTATACAAAAAAAAAAAAAAAATGTTTTCCTCTTCTTGTCAGATTTTTTTTGACAGGATAGGAGCAAGATGCTTGTTACTAGGGGAGACAAACAGAGGACTATCTCCCTTGGTTAGCTAGCAGTTGAGGATGAGCGGAGGTGTCGCCAGTAGCAACAACAGTATGCTCCACCAGTCCATTTTGTGCCACCATTGGACTATGGTCTATCATATAAGGCGGTTGCTCCACCTATGTCTATTCCCCGGATCATTTACGGGATTCACGATGATTCCTACTACAGGGTCCACACCTCGTAATCTTTTAAAGGATGAGGATCATGATGAGGGGCCTAAATAAGAGTAGGGAGACTCCGATGAGAATGAGCATCATCCACCCGCCTCAGCAGCCCAATGCATACATGGGAACTACTAATAAGAAGGTCATAGTAATTTCCTTTTTGGTATGTTTCTTTTATTTTATTTTATTTTTGTTATCCTTAATTATTGTTTCCTCTATACTTCATGTTTACTTATATAAGTATTTTTTATTTTTGTGAATAAACAGGTGGACTCCTAGCAAGCCAGCCACGAATGAACTTTGGGAGGCCATTAAGTCACAATTTCAATCTCCCTACTCTAAGTGGAGCGAGATTGCTAATCAGGTTAGGAATAGTTGGTTTAATGTTTTTCAAGTGAGATAACTAATGTAATTTGTTTTCTTATTTTTTATTTTATTTGTGGTATTAGAAAAATAGTTACACTAACTTAATTTCTTTTTTAGGATCATGTTACATGGAAACCTTGTGATGAGGGACACATCAAGAAGGTGTTTAAGGAGAGAGGGTCCAAGCGCCTTTCTAATATGCTCACCAAGGCGAGGAAGAAGGGTTTGTAGCCGCACTCAATTGGTGAGGGGCTTGGGATGATCTGCTTACCTTTTGGGCAAAGGATGACTTACATAAAGTCTTCGCCCAAAATAAAACCAACCGCGCATCCACCAGAGGGGAGCAGTGCATACTATATGTTGTGTCCCCCCTTAGTGAGGTGGCACTGAGGAAGGTAATTTTTCTCATATGTTTAATTTTAATGTTCATTCAAAAGTAGTTAAACTAATATGTGATTTTTTGGTAGGCTCGAGAGCTCAGACGCTCATTGGATCCTGATATGTTGTTTCTTGCCACCCACACAAGAAAGTTTGAGAGATGGGTAGATGACCGCTCCAGGAGTAACTATGTAAATCGGCTTTTATTCCTATTTATTACATATGTTATGATAATTGAATTAATTACTTATTTTGTTAACTTGCTATACTTTATGATTAAACAAAGACACTATCAAGACCGACCATAGGAGGTCCAATCCCAGGTTGGGACAGCTGGTGAGGGCAAAGGAAGCCCATAGGTCAATGGGTTACAAAAGCTCGACCTATGGAGGGAGGTTAGTGGGGGCAAGACTCAGGGTCATTATTATGGCATCGGGGACTTGCCTTCTCACCTCCATTGGGGCTTCATATCATTCACCCAAAGTCTCGAGCACCATCTGGTGGCTAGCTGGCCTATGACTTTGATGAGGCCAAGAGGCAGTAAAGGCAGAAGAGTTGGCGTGATCCTTGTAGAGGCATGTTGGTGGATCTACTACTGTAAGTCAGTCTCACCATCCTCATCCAAACTACGACCAATACCTTAACAAACTAGTCTCCTGACAATAACACCTCTCCAAACCATTGTCGATGCTACCGTCACCGACAATAGTGTAAGAGCTTTTATATCATAATTTTTTTTTTTTATATGACGCTGTTTATCACACATTTTTACATATTTATTACATTGACAATTAGTCATATAGGACTTTTTTATTTCAAATTTTTATAATATCATTGTTAATTTAAATTTGATCCCATTTAATTCTAAAATTAAATTTAATATCATCTAAAATTTCTCACTCATATTATATAAATTAAATAATTTTTTAATTCCATTTAAAATTAATAATTTATATAATTTTATTTTTATTTCTGCTCAATATTAGTGTAGGCTGAATCCGCACAAATATTAGCGTCTATTTAGTGTCAATCACACAAACTGCAGTCATTAATATTAATGTCCAATTTGTATTGGTTGGCCACGTTCAATTTATGTTGATTTGGCCCATTCTAATTAACGTAGGCTTCTTAAAAGTCGACGAAAAAAATGGCGTCGAGTATTTTAGTGTCAACTCAAGACCAACGCTAAGCCGATGCTAATTCCCCATTCGTGTCGGTTGTTTAGGCTTACATAAACTTTAGCAAACACTAATATTGTTTTTTCTTGTAGTGACCAAGCAGCCTGAACCGTTACCATATAGGTTTATTCTGCCCTCTGTAGTAGTGTTAGATAGTTCAACCAACATGTACGTTTCACAAATAGATCTCTCAAGATTGCAGTAAGCTTTGCTTGAAAATATACATCATTTATCTACCAACCACCCAAAATGAAAAAAACAATTAATCAAAATATCAATGTGGATGAAGAAAAAATAGAAGTGCAATCAATGAATAAAAAATATCAAGAAGAATAAAAATAATTCCTTTATAAAGAAAGTAGATGAAAATATATGATATCATGTAAAAATAACCAAAAGAGACATTAAAATGCATCAATAATCAACTCCAAGTTTCAACCTGAACCCTAAATTTCAATTCATGTTGTGTCAATTTGATCCTCGTTCTATATTTATAAGTACAATGCAATTTCTCATATTGCCTCCCATTTTCCTAGTAAGCAAACCACCCAAAATCATCTCCATCAAACAACAGAAATTAAAAGAGAAAATACTAGAAGAGGAAAATCAATTAACAAACTTGTCAACTTCAGCTCCCAAACTTGAATTCGTCCGCAGACTATCTTTGGTTAATTCTTTCATATATTTCCCGACTCCCTCTAATCGAGAAACTACAAACAGAGCAGCAACATAGGATAAATGGCTTTAAGGCTATGTTCTCCAACTTCTTTCATTGAACACAGAAACCAACTGAGAAGAGGCCAAGAAAGCTAACAAAAATGAGAATTCCAATGAGAAATCCAATGCTTCATCCTAATCATGAGTTCTTCATATTTGTAGCATCTGATGATTGCAAGGCAACATGTTCATTCATTACGAAGAGGTAACACCCAAAATCACCTATCAAAAAAGTGTCAACCGTAGACTGAGAATCTTCATTGTAGCAGTAAAAGTCGAATGATGAACGTAAGAGATCTCATCCTTAAGAAGTGGCCTTGTCGAAATAGGAGACTTAGAATGACAGCTTGGCTGAAGAAATTTTTGAAAAAGAAATAGCATGTAAGGAGAGCAAAGTGAAGAAGAATACTTGTTTTCTTATGAGAATCAGGTGGATTACCAAACTGATGAAGCAAGAAGACCCGCGCTAAAGTCCAAATTAGAGATTTAGCTTGTTAGCCTTAGCTTGTCTACCCCAATCAGATGCACAGCGCTCCATCTGCACATCCTCTGGCCTCGGTTGCTGATGTTGAATCTGCATAACCCAAAAACCAATATAAATCATACATAGAGACATGAGTCATAATATCTCAAGAAGGAAATACTTCCATGAATTTCAAATACAATATCAAATATGTAATAAAATATGTGCAAACTTACCCAGATGGATATGGGCACTGAATATTGTTGTTTTCCACAAAACAGGTGGTTCATAAATGAAAGGAAGCACAAAGATCATTAATTAGTGGCATAATACACCAAATTTGATTAGTTCATATTCATACTATAATTGCATAGCTACAAATTTAAAGTAAACATTGTTATGACACACACATCACAGATGGTATAGAAAAAAATCTAAAATAAAACCCATAAATCATGATGGATCTAACTACTTAAACAAAATAGAATGAATCCCAGTAAATAAAATAGAACAAAGCCCAATCAACAACATCTCATATCCAAATCAACCAGCCAAGAGATTGAAATAGATATTGAAACAGAAAAGAGAGTTAGGACGTTGATGTACGGTAAAGATGGGGAAGTTATTGCAGTAAAAAAAATCTTTAACTATTGAAGAAAGGTATGATGTAAACCTAATTAAAATTAAGTCCTAAAGACTAAAACAACATTGATGAAGAGTTACTGCAACTAGAATCAAAACAGGCACACACAAATTTCTCTGTCGCTGCTTGTCTTTCCGTAATTTGCATCCTTCATAAAGTAAGCCAACACATAAAACCAGCCCACAAATGAACTAAAACATTCTTTTGAATCTCTGTACCTATTTACGATAATCTAGCATCCAATCTAGAATGCTAGTTGAAAGAAAGATTGGTGATGTATTGCTCCATTGCCAGTTGTAGACTCGTAATACCAATCTGTTGCCAATCAATCCAAACACAGTTAGAAACATATTCTTGAATCTGAACTTTATAGATAACATTTACAAAAGGACATTCTTGGATCTGAAACACATTAGAAACTTCTTCATGTACAACATGCATAGAAAGGCATTCTTAAATCTTAAAAGAAAAGAATTCTAACAAAATAAGAAGAGAAGGAGTGCAACTTATCAAACAATCTTTCTCTTAAAAGAAAATTCTAGTTAGCAATGTTACCACAAGACTCTCTCTTCGAAATTACATCTTTAGTGGAGAAAACTGATTTCATATAATGTAGCCTTTGGATTTAGCAAATTCCTGGGCCTTTTTCCAGCCAAAGAAAAAAAGGGTTCATTTAGATGCGAGGATGCAATAGACATTATAAAAATTATAACATAAAGAAATGAAGTAATGACAAAGTTGTAACTTTACTTAATATTCAACTAGTACTTTGACTTCAGGCAAACAAAATCTCAACAGAATAAATTCCATCAAGAACTTAATCTACAGATTTAACCTCTTAAACAGTGAGGTAGTGTCATCATTTTTAGTTATAAGACAAGAAAAGAGGTTTCATACTGCTTAGGATTTCTAGACCCAATTGTCCATGTTAATAATCCCTTAGAACATACATAACATAGTAGAGAAATAGAAACTAATAGATCCTGCCAAAGCATTTAGAAGCAAAGATCTAACAAAGTATGCCAAACCATAGCTGTGGTGAAACCAATTGCCGAGGAAAAAGTTCTTCATGGCGTCTTGCACAAATTCCAAATATTAGCATAATAACAATCAAAAGTTTAGCAGATCATATTGCATAAAAAAATATTGATCAAATTTTACTTAAATATGTAACAGTGTATGACCTTAAGGTCATGTGTTCAGATCAAACAAAGATGACCCTCACAAACAGTATGAAGCTGTTCATATACACTTTCTTGAACTGATTTTGCATACTCCACACACATTACTCCAAAAGGAAATCTATATTCATGTGGCACTACCAGAAAAAGAAGCTCAACAATCAATCCATTGCCTCTGTTAACTAAAACATAATGTAGGTATGATATGAATTAAGATCACTAAGAAAAAGAAGCTCATCAATTACTCTATTGCCTCTGTTCTCATCACTAAGAAAACATTATATCTAGTAAATATCTAGGCAAATATCATTGAGAAAACCAGAAATTTTTTTCTTTAGTTAAATTCAGCACTTTAAATAATAATATGGGTGTGATTTTTTTATTACATGTATGGTTGCACAACAAATATTGACGATACATGGAATTACCTTTAAATCATGGCTCTTGCCAACAGCCACCCTCAAGCTTCCAAAATTGATCTTTTGCCAACAGCCAACTCGAAGCCCTTTTACCTGTGATATGTAATTCAATCAAAATTGTTTCTATCAAATAAATTAGTAAAGATTTTACTTTAATCTACTATATTCAGTTATCACCACAGAAACAAAAAGAAACATGATTAGGTGGATTGTTAGATAATCACCATGAAACGGGATAAGTACTGAATATATATGAAATTGCTTGTAGCTGAACATACAGAAAATCAAACATAGGTGGGTTCATAAAACTTTGATATATTTCACTTTCACAATTAATGTTGATCGATGAAATTACACCTCAAAACTGTAATGAATATATAGAAAATCAATCACTGGTGTGTTGTTAGATAATCACCAAGAAACTAATGCATTGCTTTCCTGTACAGTAATAGAACAAAAATAATGCATGGATTCCTTAGAATCTAACAAAATGAAAGTGAAATTTGTAAGGTAAAAGGAGTATCTTACAGTATAAAATCTATCCAACCCTAGAAGGAGTAATTTAGACCTAAAATCTGATATATGCTTATTTCCAGGATATTAGAGAGGGCTAATTTTCACTTGGACCTGAGCTAGTTATTATTGAAGCTCAAAGGTGATGACATCCTTCGCCTATTTTTATTTCAGATAAATCCTATGTAAATCTGTAAAATATAAAAAAAAAAAAAAAAAAAAAAAAAAAAAACCAACCACTTGCAAATGAAAACTCCAACAAAACCAGAGAATCAGTTTGCAGCAAAAGAAGAAATTTTACCTGGCTTTTCTATTACCAATTCAATGGTCTTCTTCCTTTCCCGTTTCTTCGGTGATGTGCAGAGGGAAAAATGAAATCCTATGGAACACACACCTTTGGACACCTGCAAATCGCAGCATGAGGAGAAGAAGAATGCAGAAAAGAAGGGTAGAAGAAGGAAATTGGAGAAGACTCACCTTCGGAAAGCTGGGTTTCCTACTACCGTTGATTGCCAGTTATATCCTTCTTCCATTCCTGTTCTCAGAAAAGCAGAGAAAGAAAAATGGGGGAGGAAGCGTTTTGTCTGATGGAGGGAAAGAGAGAGGAAGGAGATGGTCTAGGGAGGGCTCCCGCCATGCTTGCCCTCCTTTTTTCTTCGAAAACACAAGGAGGTAAAATGAGGAATGGGGTTTTGAATTTTGAAAATGAAATTAGGAGTGTTGGAGAAGCTTGGTTTTTGCTGATGTCAAGGGCAAAGTTGTCATGCTAGTATTGGTTAGAGCATCTTTAAGGGTGTTACTTCCCTTTGTTGCACAAGAGATTATTTAATAATTTTTGTGTAAGTCCCACACTGACACATCACTTATCACACTCTATACAACTTAACAACAAAATTCTCTCTAATCATAAAACACACATTAGTTGTATAAATGGGTCCCACATATTACTCTACATCATTACATTATTTTAACATTTATTTTTATAATTTGACATATTTAAATTTATTTTATTTTATTTTTAATATACTACATATGTGCAAAATTAATACAAAAAATTTTAATATATTTATGTAGATTAAAATACATTATGCATAATAATACATTAAAATAAATTAAACAACTACTAGCATACATAATAATATCTAGTTAATTAGCATTTAAAGCACTAAGTTACAATAAATCCTAAACAATTCCATATTTTTCCCTAATCATGTTACATATAACCTCATGATCTCGGCGTTGCCTTTCTGGCATTTGGGATGTGTCTGTCATCAAGATTTTCAACTCTTTTGCCTTCAATTTCTCCTTCTCTAAACATTGTCTTTGCTTCTCTCGCTTCTCATCCATCTTCAGCTTTACTTGCTCTAAACGAACTTTTTCTTTATCTAATAGAATCCTTTCTTTTTCTCTATCATTTTCTTCTTTCTTAAGAGTTGCAATGACATTCAATGCTTCTACTCTTTGGATCAATGTTTCTTGTATTGCATCGTAGTTGACATTACTAGGGTCAGTGTCATCTACTGTTGTTTTTGCCTTTCTTTTTGCCGCTTTTTTGCCAATTGGGCGGACTAGTGTAGGAGATGAAGGGTCATAATCACAACTTGTTGGATCTGATGGATTGGAAGATGATGAGTATGCTCCAGAAGCAGAAGTCTTTGTTCTTTTTAAAGAACATTCAGATGATTCTCCTATCCATTTAGGTTCATCTCTCAATAACCACCACGCATGCTCAAACTTAAACTGCTCACCAGTTATGTTGTCTGCAGCCCATATCATTTTAGCGTCAGATATGATATCATTCTCGGAGCATCCGCTTTTCCTCCTCTGAACAGCTGATTAGTAACATCCAGCAAATTTTGAAACGGCATGATTGATTCTATGCCATCGAGACTTCAGTGAGATTATATCCCTTTCTCGTAAATTGCCACGATACTTGTTGTAATTTTCTTTAATCCTTAACCAGAAACGTTCTGCTTTTTGATCAACCCCCACAAGTGGATCCTTCAAAATGTTGAGCCATGATTGAATGAGAAGTTTATCTTCTGCCATGTTGAATCTAACTTTTGATTTTTTTTGACTAGCAGATCCTCTTTCTTCTTCAACTTGGGTAGAAAATAGAGGTACTTGAGACTCAGACATAGACCCAATTGGTGTTTCGGGTTCTTTATCAACAGAACTAGTGGCTATTGAAGTCCTATGGTCAATGGAATGGTTACTTGGTGGTGGAAAAATTGGATATTGATAAGGGAAATTTTGATATGAATATTGATATGAATGGTTACTTGGTAGTGGATACATTGGATATTGATATGGATATGGATATTGATATGGAGGATTTTGAGAATTTGGATAAGGTGGAGATAGAGAATTTTGCATGTAATTTGACAAAGGTGGAGAATTTTGATTAGTAGAAGATGGAGAATTTAAATTAAAATAAGTGGGATCCATGGAAGAATGAAATATAGATATCAATAGACAAAAGAGTTGAAGAAAAGAGAAGATTAATGATTTAGTTGTGAGAAAAAAAAGATCACAAACATGGGTATATATAAGGTTGCAACCCAATGGCTAAAATAAAGTGTTTAATAATTTTTTTTTTTTTAAGGGTGCAACGGCTCCAAACAGAGGAGGGAGGGGTCAAATTATTTTTTTTTTAGGGGTCCAGTCCAACGGTTCAATTTATAACCGTTGGAATGCATTTTTTTTTTTTTTAAAGGCACCCATCTAACGGCCTTATTTTGTGGCCGTTAGATCTCTTTGATCCACTTTAATCCAACAGCCAAAGGGAGGGTTCTAGAGCCTTCTTGCTTTCTTTCCTTGGCACCAAGAGGTTATCTCCTCACATGTCTTTTCTCTCTTGTGTTCCACGGCTTTTCTTGTTTTCCCTTTCCTTGTTTTCTTTCGTCTCTTTCTTTCATCTCTGGTGTTTCGCAGCTCATCTGAGCTATGAGCTCGTGGTCTCTCCAGGTCGCGGGTGTGACACCCAACCTCGCGGTGCTCCTCTTTTCACCTTGTCTCTGGTTCGTGGGTGCTCCCATGGGTGTGATAAACTTTTTTTTTCTTCTTTCTCCTTTCTCCTCTCTGGTTCGCTGCATATAATTGTTTAGGGTTTAGAAAAAATTTGATTTTTACTACATTTAATTAGAACAATTTTTTGATGGATTTAGTTTGATTATGTTGTTGATTAATTTCTAAAAGAGAGAAGAAATTGGCTCCAAAATCTGGTTATGTGATTTGCAATTTTTTATTGTATTTTAGTACAATTTGAGGGGCTGAGCATCGATCCCACAGTATGCATCGAAGCTCTTCTCTCTCTGCCAGCAAAGCTCCACCGTGGAGCATCTGTAGTCATAGAACGGCAGTAGTTGTCGATGCACAGCTCTGTGCAATGGGAAGATGCATGCCATTAGAGATGGTCTTAGAGGGTAAATGAGTCATCACAACGGAAAAAAAAAAAAGGCTGATCGCCCTGCCATCAGGAAAGTATGATAAGATGGTGATGAAGGCTATACGTGGATGAGTTTACAACACTATACCTTTCATGAGCTAGATATCCTAAGATCATATTTAATTATAGTATTATAAGAGTTGTATTAGTTATTTTTTAATAATTTTTTATAAGTTTTACAGTAATATATTATTTATTATATTTTATATAACTTGAAAATAAATTTTTTTTTAATAGTGTAACTCATATTAGTTACATAAGTGGATCTCATAAATTATTTTACATCATTATTTCATTTTAATATTTTTTTTTGTAATTTGACATTTTTAAGTTTATTTTATTTTTTAATTAGATAAATTTAATAAATATGTGTAGATTAAAATTTATTATGCATAATAATATATTGAAATAGATTAAACATCACCCAACATACATAGTAATATTTAATTAAGACAATATCTAATTTTAGTTAATTTGATATCTAAAACATCCTCAAATATGCTCTACTAAATCTGCTTAAAGTTGTTGATGGGTTTGCTTTTAATGAACATTAGCACTATTTTTTAGTGGGGCAACTCATATTAGTTACATAAGTGGGTCCCCACAGATTACTTTAAATCATTATCTCATTTTAATATTTTTTTTACAATTGAACATTTTTAAGTTTATTTTATTTTATTTTTAATACACTACATATGTGCAAAATTAATACTAGATAAATTTAATAAATTTGTGTAGATTAAAATTTATGATGCATAATAATATATTAAAATAGAGTAAACATCACCTAACATACATAACAATATTTAATTAAGACAATGTCTAATTTTGGTTAATTTAATACCCAAAACGTCCCCAAATATGCTCTACTAAATTTGCTTGAAGTTGTTAATGGATTTGCCTTTGTCGAACATTAGCTCTATTTCTTAGGCATCTTTGAAAATCAACAGACAAATCAAGCAGAAGTCCATAAGATACTTCAGTTGCTACTTCATCATTGTTTGAATGATTATAATAATAATCAAAGTGGCAGCCATTGGTGTGTCGTTCATCTTCAACAATCATGTTATATAATATGATATATGCATATATTATATGTTTGAGTGTGTCCATATGTCATGCACGTGTTGAACCATGTATAATTGCCCATCAAGATTGGAGCGCTCCAAATGCTCACTCCACATCCTTCCTTGCTACCTCTTAATGTTGAGCAAACAATTTTCTCTTATCTCCTTGTGGCATCAAGATGCTTTTGACAAATGTAGCTCATTTTAGATAAATCTCATATGCTAGATAATACCCCATGTTATATTAGGTTCCATTGATTGTATATTGCACCTTAGGAGCAACAACTTGCAAAATCTCGTTAAACACATTAGATTGATTTAATATGTTGATATCATTATTAGAACCTGCAACCCCAAAAAATGCATGCCAAATCCACAAGTCTTGTGATGCCACTACTTCAAGCATGATTATCGGTTTGGCATGATCACCTCGACAAAATTGTCTTTTCCATGTTACTTGACAATTTTTCCACTCCCAATGCATACAATCAATATTGGCTAACATACCTGGAAAACCATGGCGCTCTTCCATTTAAAGTAGGTGTCTAATGTCATCACTGTTTGGCCTTTTTAGATATTGAGCTCCAAATACTGCATTCACACCTCTAACAAATTTGTCTAAGTATTCTAGTGCAGTACATTCACCAATTCGCACATAATCATCTACACTGTTAGCAGGGGATCCATATGCTAGTATATTAATAACATCAATGTATTTTTGAAGTGGTGAAATGCCCATTCTACTAGTTGCATCCTGCCTCATTTGGAAATACTCATCAAGCAAGAGACGGAGAAAGAACATGATTGGGGTGAGGGAGGGAGATAAAGTGGGGGTTCTGGAGAGGTGGATGAACGATGTTGAGTTTGGCATGTTGGAGTGAGAATACAATGTTTGATGCGATGAACTAGACGGATCTGAGTGAGAGGAAGTGAAAGGGGGTTTAAAATGTAGGAGTGATAGTTTTGTAATTTTGCATTAAAAAAAAAGTGAGGTGAGACTAGAAACTTTGGGGGTGTTATAAGAAATCCCCAGTTTGAAAGGATTAGAGCTTGTTCTTGTAAATCACTTTGGGCTTAAGAGCTCATTTAAATTGACTTAAAAATATGCATTGTGGTGCAAAAGAAGCAAGAGGTGTGTCAGAAGAAATGACTGTAAAGAAAAATAAAAACGGTTTGTATGTCAAAACTAAAGGGTGATGGTGAAAATAGGACCATCAAAAATTGGACAAGGCGTACTCATAAAATTTCAGCACATTTCAACATATTTTTTCATCCATTGAATGTGTCTTGTACTTTAGTGTATCTACTCAATCCCCTGGTCCCACTGAAAACTCTCTTCTCTCGTCGAAAGGCCCTTGCCAACACCGTTTTGGGTTTTGGTATTATGCTACTAATTTTTCCTTTTTTTTTTTTTAATTTGGATTTACTTGTGGACATGTGTTAGGTCTTGGTTGGGACCTAGATCGTTTGCAGTCGGTCCACAGCCCTACAATCGTGCAGTCGGTTGCAAGCCGTCCGAACTGTGCTAATTGCATAGTAAACATAGATCGGATGCCCTGCAGCCGACTGCACGTGTGTAGCAACTGCAGACGATCCAATTTCCCTTAGTTGTGGTTGGTGCTTTGGATCCATGTAAGTTTCAACCCATACTTGATTCTCTTTTTATTATTTTCTGAGATTAATTTTTGCACCATTCCAAATTAATACTCCCACCCTCCTTGTATTATCAGGAAACATATTTTCAGAAGTGTAATTTGGGGTGGTGCAAAAATTATTCTCCTAACTTTTTGGCAATTGTTACTTGCACACTCGATTTTTACCAGACACACACCCCTAAAACCTTTTATCTAAATTTTGTTTCCAAATTACCCTTCCCTCCTCTCCCTCCCCCACTTTTCAATCAAGCCGACACCCACTCCATCTCATCTCAGCTTGTCGCTTACTCTCACTCATTGTAGTAGTTGTCCGTTAAATGTTTACTGGGATTTTTGTCACAAAAAGGCATGCAATAGACTAGAATGTGAGAAAGGCATGTAGTTTTATTGGGATTCATGGTTGCTGTTGATTGGTTTACTAGGTTTAGACTTAAAATTGTGTGTTTAATCTCCATCTCAGTGAATTTCCAAATTAGGAAGCCAAAAAGTGTTCCAAAATCACATTTTTCCAAAAGTATTCAATAATTACATAATGCCCAAAGTGTTACAAAGTTAAATATTTCCAAAAGTGTTTTGGAAATTGTGTTCAATGTACCTAATTCCATAAGTAATATTCAACTAATATGGTAAATATGTAAATCCGGAAATAATGTTCAACTGAATTCTAGAAATATATCTATTAAATAATTCCGAAAGTTGTCTAAAAGTGCAATATTAATGTTTCTGTAGGTCAAATCTCCTTCACCCACAACATGGTGCCAAAAAAGATGGAGCAATGGGGATGAGATGATAGGAGAGAGAGTCATGGCGCTGATGCTATTCATGAACGACCAGAAGAGATGTGAGGGCTGAGGAAGATGGGGGATTCTAGAAGAAATTAGAGGGAGATAGTGGTATTTTGGGAGTGAGGAACAATGTGTTTCACATGCCATTTAAGTTTGTTTATAGTGTATTTAACAAATTTATAATCTTGTTTGACCAACATATAAATATTTGGTAAACAAGCTTATTTCACTAATTTATAATGCTATTTTCAAATGCTATTTGAAATAATATATGAGCTTAAAGCTCATAGTTTTTTTTTTTTTTTTAAATTTTTCTTCCATTTTCTATCTTTAATATTTTAATACTCTGCTTTCTCTCTCTTATACTATTTATTTTAGTTATTACATTATTTTTAATAAATTATTTTACTTTTAAATAAAAATGTAAGAGTTTAAATTAATTAAAAAAATTATGAATTATTATTACCTAAAAATACGGCTTTTTCTTCAAAATAAAATTAGAATTTATGTAAAAAATTATACAAGCATATCCTCTTGTGTAATTCTGCATTTATGATTCAAACAGCTATTTTACCAAATATTTCTAAAGCTTAATAGCTTTCAAGTAACATATAAAATATATTTGCCCGAAGATAGGGGATTTCCAGAAGAGATTAGAGGGAGGAAGTGAGAATTATTTTGGGTTTGATAGTTTTGCGAAAGGAAGGGTAATTTGGGAACAAAATTTAGGGAAAAAAAAGAGATGCTAAGGTGTGCGAGACAGTAAAAATAGGGTGTGCAAGAAGCAATGGCCTCCTTCCGTTTTTAATCCTGGATTTGTCTCTAGAGAAGCCCATCTAACCTTAGGCCCAATCTAAAATTGAAACACTTTTTTAAGACATAAAAATATTTGACTATTTTATTTTTTATTTTGCAAATTAAAAAAAATTATGGAGATATTCAAAAAATATCTCGAAATTATTTTTAGGACCACGCCAAACAAACCCACATACAACCCTAAGTGTAATCGATCCCCAAATACATAAATACTTGTACTTGTAGAATTTTTTTTAATGCAAAAAGTATAAGTTGAAAAAGGACAATGTCATTTTGAGGTTACGATACTTCACAAATAAATATGTATGCATAAGTTTTTTAAATAAATCTAAAGTCATTTTATATTTCAAGACAAATAAATTATCCCTCCACACGACGCTTATCCTCACTTAAGTGGAAAAGTACAAGCTCAGTTTTATAAAAGACCGAACCATCTACCCTTCCACAATAAGTGAAGGGCCTCAAAACCCTAAATATCCAAATGCACCCTAATGTGTATACATGATAATTACAAATTAAAATTTGAGAGCATGATACAAGAAGATTACAATGGGGCGAAAATCTTAATAATTAAACAACAAACTTCTATATCTTTTCCTTTAACTTGAACCTGCAATTCTAGATACAATAATAATGAAATGAACAAAGAAAAAGTTAATAAAATAAGATGAACACACAAAATGCCTTTCAGCCAAGCATGATCCTATTATTTTCTCTATTTCTTTTTCTGTTCCTTTTCTCTACTTCAAACTGCAACTCCTCTTTTCTTCCTTTTTTTTTTTTTTTTGTTTTTTTCAATTGAGACAATAAAAAAAACAAAACAAAACAATAAGAAAGGCCTTTTGGCTGAGCAAGCAAAACTATTCTATTCTTTTTTTTTTATTATTGTTTTAAGAAGAACATGAGTCTATGTATATGCAAACAGCTGTCAAATTATACATTCCTGGACAAACAAACTTCCGCCAGAGATGATGAAAGTAAAGAAATCAAACCATGTTGAGGAATCAAAACAAGGCAGCACATGAACATTCAGTCCTAAAATTAAATCAACACTTGCATCTTCATGTTAGTTTGAGAGATTCAAATAATTAGAATAGGCGAGAACACAAGATATTCATGCAATCACTCAAAAATTCCATGTCACTTATCCTTCACAGCTATGTTAAAATACAAGAACATTTCCAAACTTCTCAACTTCCATGATTTTTAACTAATAAAATACATTGAATCCCAATTAAATTGAAGGCCTTGAAGTCTTAATTAGGAAACAAAGAAACCACAATGGAGATCACCAGTAAAGTAGTAACAACAGAGAACCAAACTCAATAAGCAATAATCCCAAGCAGACACAAGCCAAATTTGCAGCTATTCCCAAGCCAAACAGAAGTAATGCAATCAAGAATTCCCAGTTTAAATACAGTTGCAGCACAAATTCAGATTCAGCTTAAGCGCCAATGAGAAATATCAACAACAAAGGGGAATTACAAGCTGTAACTCATATTTTCCAGGAATTCAACCTTAAACCCAAACATTCAAAAAGATAATCAAGAGATTCAAGAATATATAGAACACAAAAACTAAAATTAAACATCTTAAACCCTTATCATTTTTTATTTTTTTTTCATCTCTTGTATCCCTTCGTCAATCAACACACTAAGTCTAAGAACCACAGATCCATAGCACAAATATAAACAGAAATCAACATCCATTAAAGACTAAACTTTGGGTCACAAAGGAAAAAGAAAAGATAGTCACAATGATGCAGGAATCTCATCTAATCCCAGTTCAAATTCATTCACGCTTCAAAGAATTTTGAAACAAGGGGCAGACATCAACATTCTAATCATTCATTCACACTCACAGACCCAGAAAATTCTCCAATAGCAGCCAGAGAATTAACACAAATTTCATACCAATTTATCTATAGAGGAATTAACATGAGACTCACTAAATAGTACAAAAAGCTTTACAAAAATTTCTGGCATAAGGGAGGCCAAAAACAGCCAAAAAGATACCAGAACCTGCATGCTTCAGTTATTTGCCCATTAAAATGCCAAACAGGCTCTTACTCAGTAAATGTAGAACTAATTAAGCAATAGATGAGGATTTCAAGCAGAAATGACAGTTGGAATGAAAACAGGGCAGTGATGAAGTTGCAAAGGATAGGTGGCTGTTTGAAAATCGAATTAACAAGTGATAAAGACATTAATAAATCAAAGAACAAAGTTGCAGCCACACATGCTAATTTCCAACAACAAAGACATTACTCCAGGCAAGTTTTCCCTGCTAATGGCATAAGGATATAGTGCATTAAAAGGCAAAGCATCAACGGACAAGCCTCACACTCATGGTATATGGGTAATGCTCTAGGATGCACACAAACAATGAATACGTACAAGCCAATGACCCAAAACAATGATGCGGTAGAAATGAGAAAACCAAAATCACATAAATAATAATAACTACACCTAAGCCCTCAACAGAAAACTTGGGAACTAGCAAATATCAGCAAACCCATAAACTTTCAAATTAAATCAGACTTAGACAACAAACCAGAACAACCCTGTTTCCATTCAAAACTTCATTATTGCTTAGAAGGTAGATTTAGTGGCGGGCAAACTAGCTACTCACGTGCAAGGGGATAAAGAGTAGACAAGGAATTCAAGAGTATTGTAAACAGACTTAAGAACAAACTTAAACAACATCGACATTCAAACCGCATGAAATCCAAACCACAGCTATTACAGAAGGGAAAACTACAAACTCATAATCTCTGAAACCAAAAACCTATCATCATAACATCAGAATAAGCGAATTGAAGGCTTAGTTCATAGATTCCCCAAAATCATACCTGAGAACCTCGCTGTCTAAGACTCAGCGGGTAGAATTCTAAGTCTCCAAAGAACCCGAAACCAAGCTTTTTTCTTTCAATCGCTCTCTATCTCGTCTTCAATCTTTGCCCTGTCTTTTTTCTCTCCGTCCCCAGAACCCTCGCTCTCTGCAATTTATGCTCTTCTCTCCATCATTCTTTCATGTTCTACAATGGCTAGCGTCTGTGTCGCTGCTGTGCGTTCCTCGCTGTCCTTTTCCTACTGCTCCGCTGCTCCCCTTCTTTCCTTTCCTTTTCCTTTTCTTTTCTCCTTCGTTTGCTTCTGCACGCTGCTGTTCGTTCTTTTCTTTTCACGCCTAGGAGTGTTATGTTTTCTTTTCACACTGTGATCTCTTCTTTTTTTTCTTTCTTTTCTTCGTTATTTTTCTTTCTCTCTCACCCTTTTTTTTTTTTTTTTTCTCTTTTTATTATTCTTTTATGCTTTTCTCCTTTTTTCTTATTTATTTTTTTACAATATATGATGCAAAATTTAAAAATATTAATAATAATAATAATTTTTTTATTTATATATATATATATATATTTAAAAAAAAGATATAAGAAAATAAAATAAAATAAAGGTAAAAATAAAAATAAAAATAAAAAATATAAATGTTTGGACAAAAATATTAGAACCATCCACTCAACTGAATTGGATTTCTGGCGCAGCATTACAAATGCAAAGAGAATTACAGTAGTTTAAAGGTAATTACAATACTATACTACTTTATGATGTAGGCCCCGGTCCAGGCCTCTTTTGATAATAGTTAAAACAATTACTCAAAATACACGTGTGCAGGAAGTAAAGTATGTTGTACTACCTGTGATGTGGGAACGTATAAACAAACGTCGTAACACTGCCAGAGAATTGTTCACAGAGGATCATAAGAAATTGGTAGGAGAAGGCGAGAATTGGATGAAATGAACTACCTCCTCCTGCACAGTTATAGCAGCTCTTATTGTTACTATTATGTTTGCTGCCTCTATAACTATTCCCCGAAGAAATAATCAAAACACAAGTTACCCTATATTCTAAGATAATAAGTATTTTAAGCTATTTATAATAGCGGATGCAATATCTCTCTTTTTTTTATGATTTTAATTTTGTTGATTTTGGGGTTTCTCATATTTCGTTATACTGAGGATGATTTTCTCAAATCCTTACCTACAAAGCTAATCATAGGTCTTTCAATGTTGTTTATCTCTGTGGCATGGCAGCTATGATGCTCGGTTTTTTTGCAACTATTTCTGTCATGCTTCCTGAAAGATTATGGATAATTATTCCCGTAATTTCATTTGCTATCATTCTAGTAACCTTGTTTTTTTGGTTACTATTTCCACTTCTTTGTGAGATAATCGTTTCAACCTACGGATCAGGCATCTTTGAAATGATGCCTTTAAAGGTGCCAAATGAAATGATGCCTTCATGAAAAATGTGTATAGGAAAGCGCCAAATGGAATGATGCCTTTATAAAGAAATTAACTATAAAGGCGCCAAGTTGAGTGGAGCCTTTGAAAATTTGCCATGTAGCTATTTCATATAGAAACAACTTAGATAATGTGTTCGAGTGTAATTGAGTATAATAACCTCACTATCATTCCTTATACAAGAGTGTCTCTTACATATTCCTTCAAACGCTAGTGATATAAGATGAATATTGCAATCGAACAATTCAAGAAAAACTCATTGTCTCATATCACTAGTGTTTAAATAAATAAATAAGAAATGCTTTTATATAATGGAAGACAATAGAGTTATTATACTCTATTGCACTTGAGTGCATTCCTTAAGGTGATCCCTCGTAGAATAACTAATATGGTAAGTGTTTAAAATTTCAATTGTTTTTAAAAAATAAATTGGCTAAAGTTTTTTTAATAAATATAGGAAATAAAAGTGTAGTTTTTGAAACACGGTAATAAGGTTTCTTAGATGATAAGAAACTAGTTTTATTGTAGTAAAAAGTATAAGTGATGCAAAAAAAAGTTTTCTCCACGCAAATAATATAAGATTTCATTTAATATTTATTTTTTTCTAATATTCTATCTCTACGCTAATATCTCTTTTTTCTAATATCAAATATAAGATTTTACTAACTTGGTCAATAAGAAACCAAGAATAAGCAAAGTAGCTATTGTTTGAGGACGCCAGATTGACTGGCGCCCTCCATACCTTTTATCATATTTAAGGGGCGCCAAAATTTGGTGCTTTTGTGATGTAAATTCTTTTAAAAATGCCAACTCGCCCTTTTACTAATTTAAAAATTGTAGTATATTAAAAAATATTTTAAGTTAGTAGTATTTTGATAAATAATTTTTGGTTTTGTATTTTTAAGAGAAATTAACTTAAGAAATTTTAATTAATTATTTGATTTTATATTTAAATAACGTCACTAATTAAATATTCTTGGAGAAAATGTTCTACCATTAGTGGATAACATAATCTACTCCTTCTGATGAGGAGCTTTGGATTCATCAGGAAAGAAAAAGTAAAATTTTGCTGGTCACTTGATTTTACATTTAAATAAAGTGAAAAAAAAAAATGGATAGAGACAAGATGTGAAGAAGTTGTTCTATTAGAATTATTGAAGTCATTTTCATTTTCTGTGAAACGTAGACTATTGGTTAAAGTTTTTTGGACTTGGTAGAAATAAGGTATGTACAAGTTTGATTGATCCCCCAATTTTACTCTTCCTTTCTTATAGATGGGGCCTCGCAGGATTTTTCATATCATTCCAAATTTTTGAATAGTATAAATTTGACTACATTTCCCGTAGAACCAGAATAAATGAATTGCCCAAATATTACTTTGTTTTTTTTTTTTTTTTTTTTTTTTAAATTTTTGTTGCACAAGAGGGATTTGATAGGCGGATTTTTTTTGAATTTCAAGTATCTTAACTTACAATTATTTATTTTTTGTGTTTGATATAGTTTTTTTTAAAAAAATAATCTTAAGAAAACATGTTCTTAGGATGCTTTTTAATGATTATTTTTTAATTAAGTTTTCTTTAGAAAAAAATCCTATAGAAGAAGAGTTAGATTCTAATTTATTGACTTTTTAAGAACATTTTTAAGAGTTTTCTATGAATATTTAAACCACATAATTCATGTTTAATATTATTCATGAATCCTAGAGTTCAAAAATAAATTCATATACCAAACACCCCAAAGAGTATCCCTCAACTGATAGTAATAAATTAATTCCTTTCAAGACACAAAGATTACCAAAGTAGGTGCATCTCTCACAACAAAGCGTTTTTCATACATATTGTCAAATATCGAACTTTTGTCAACATACTTATAGGTAGCACAATTTGGTAAATTTTACTTTGTTTTATTTAACCCCATAGTATAAAGGATTACATTATATTTAGAGTTCCCAACATATTTCTCGTTAATTGAGGGGTTTTTGACTAAAGTAAGGCTGTTTCTGAAACTTTCTTTCAACAATAATAGAAGAATAAAGTCGCTAGTTGTAGGTTATAGTGAGTTGTTTGAATAATATCTAGTAGGTTTGTTCTTTCATTCTTTTATCATGTGACCAAGAAAAAACAAACAGCAGATTAATCAAATTACTAAAGGGTTTAGATTTTATAATGAATTTTAAAATTACCAAAAGATGATGTCCAAGCAAGAGGGCCTCTTGTTCCCAAATGGAAGGTCTACAGTGGGGCTGGTCATGGCATTTGGACGAGATAGCTTTACAAGTCTTTGCAAGTACGTAAAAATTATATTCAGCTACTTGGAAGTTTCGAAAGTCAATCAAAATAAAAATATTTCCAATGACACTAAATAGACTAGATGGTGCAATTTCTCAGCTGAGTTGACAGGACAGTCAAACACGAACAATATCATGCAGAAATAGAAACACCAAGATATTACAGACAAGAGACTAGCAAAGTTGTGCAGAAGAAGAAGAATAGAAGAAACATTAGAGAGGAGAAAGAAGAATAAACTTGGCACTATAGCCACAACTTGCTCTTTGCCTCATCAATTTTTACCACTATAGCCAAGAAGGTTGCCATTTTGCCAACCCCTAGGGTTTGACGGTTGTTTGCCTTGAGATGGTGGAAGAATCGGACGACGAGCATACCCAAGGAAGAATCCAACGTTATTTTGCCATCTTCTCCCAGAGTTTGGAGGATTAGGGTTATGGTCTGGAGGAGAAGGATTACCATAGCCGATAGGATATTGGGAACCCATTATGGTATAGAAACAGAAACTGATTGGAATCAAATTTTTGTTAAGAAAAATGCTAGCTTTGTTGCTGTGTCTTTGTCAGAAGGTTAAGTTGTGGAAATGAGTCTTTATATCCAATCAATGTAACAAAATTAGAGACTACCAAGAGGGTCTTATTCTTTCCTTTGAAAGGCTGAAAGGGAAGTTGATGATTATATTGTCCACATAGAGTTTTTTGTTTTTTTTTTTCCTACTGAAATTGCGGCTGCAAAACGTGAAAACCCTCGTCTCTCTTCCTACATGGATTTTCTATTTCTTCTTCTGGCCCATCGCCATACATACGTACCTTGTTTAAAATATCTTTCAATGGAAAGTCCAAGTCTTGCATTGCGCATGTTACTCTTTATGGTATGACCCCACTACCAGAAATCGACATTTCCAATTTCCACGTATATTTTGAAATTACTCACCCAATGGATCCTTCTCTACCTTCTTCTAGTGGATCTTACACATCATTAATCTCATTCTCTTTGTCCATCTTTCCATAGTTGCTATAGTCTTTTCGAAATTACTCACCTTAAGGTAAGCGTGGTGTGCAACAAAGAAGTTTTTAAGTATTGAATCTAACTAATTAATACCACATTAGGTAAGTGCACCTATTGTTTCATAGTACAACTTAAGTGAATGCAAGTATCAATCCCTCAGAGACTATAATTTCCGGTACTGATTTGCTTCCTATCGTCTAATTGTCAAATTGGAGTCACACAAATTAAAATGATTAAAAGTAAAACAGAATGGAACTAGCAAGAGTAACAGTATAGGAAACTGACAAACACTTTTTAATGTTTATCATTAGACTCTTATATTTAACTCTTATGCCCTATTGTTGTGTTTAATTGATAAATTATCTAATATTTACGTTTTTGAAGTCTAATTGAAATTGCTTGTATTCATATTAATTTTCTCATTTTAAGGTCAAATTTACTTGTTATAAAATTCTTATTTTCAGGACTGGACCGAATTGACATCAATGCAATTAGGTGAACTTCTATGCTTTGAATTAATTGGAGAAAGACACAAATTCATGCAGTTATGAAGTCTGGTACAGTTGTAATTTATTTATCTTTAAGGGCAAGCTTGTAATTTGGCATAGTTAGTGAAAAGTATAATTGTAAATTTATCCAAAAACACATTTTCCCCTTTTAGGTCAGATTTTTCTCTCTTCTCCCATCTCATTCATGCCCTCCTCTCTCTCACCTAGGTTCAGCTTTTCTCTCTTCTTCTCCATGACTACCTCCATGCCCAAGAGAGGGTAGAAGCCTTGTAACCATCTTAGGGAAGCTTGAAGACCACCAAGTTGCTGAAATTCGTGGCTGCTGGTTTGCTCTCTTTTCTTCATGATTTTTGTCATATCTTTGATGGGTTATTATGTTTTATGGTAGATTTATAGTTGTGATAATTATGGATGGGTTATTCCTTGATTACTGCTTGAATTTAAAGTGTCTAGAGTTTATGGATAATTGAATACTCTTGAGATTGAGTGGGTTTCAGTATTTGGGTTTGTTGATTGTCTATTTTACTCATGGGATTATTATTTAGAATAGGTTTAACCTCTTTAGCTATATGCTAGACAATGTTTTAGTAGGAAACCTAGAGTTTGCTCTTGGGCTATTGAATAAATCTCGACTTAATCTCCATTAATTGGACTAAAATGAAATTATAGGTTGAGGATAGAGTCAACGGTGGTTAGAAAGTCCTTAGGTTGGTTACATTTCATTAATTGTTAGTTTTGGCTTTAATTGTTGAATTGATTTTGTTATTATTAAAAATCCCTAAATTTCAACTTAAAGAAACTAAGACCCGTATTAGTGGTTCTTCGTGAATACAACCCATGTTGAAAATTATAGTAGTGACACTATAGGCGCACGTTAGAAACTGAATAATACATGAGGTTTCTCAGTAATCAAAGATTGGGTCTGGACAATAATCCATTTTAGATCTACCCTTGTAATTCTGTTTTTAATTCAACAATCACCCACTTTATCTTAGACTAGCAAGAATTCCAAAGTTATGATTTACTCTCTTGAGCAACAAATCAACTATCCCTCCGTTGATTGAACAAAATCACTTCCTAACCAAAGCCCTTTGGAATGCATTAGTGTGCTGTGAATTCCCAATTGAAGTAAATACAATCATACATTTAGGCGGTACTATCTCTTGTATTCCATGCAAATCCTGTTGATCATTAGTGACCTAATCAATTTATGTTTTCTGAATCTATAAAAATGAAATAAGAAATTATTGAAATGACAACATGCATAATCAACCACAATGACAATTATAACTCGAGCAAGTCTAAGATAAGAAGGGTATGTCATTGCGAAAGAGAAATTTCATAGGGTATTTTGGTAAAGAATCTTCCTCCATTTAATAGTGGGTTAGATTTAATCTAAAACCCCAACGATGTCAAAGCAAGGTGGATTAGGGTTTTATCTAAGACTGCACAACAAAATTCAAATAAAAAAAAAAAAAAAAAGGAACTGAAAGCGTGGGAGTGTTGGCCTCAACAGAACAGATATTATGGGATAGAGGAGTTGAAACTCACTCACACAAATCTCTCAGATACACAACGTGCTCAACAACTGCAGGGGGAGGGGTCCTTTATGCATGATATAAACGGAGGAGCTGCTAGGGTATTGGGGACTGACTCATGGACCAAAAAAAAAAATAAAAAAAAGAAAAAGAAAGAAAGAGAGCATCCACACAAAGAACTTGGAGAAATATTGAGGAGACAGAGGCGAAAAAGCATTGTGCACAATTCCTTTTCTCCAGCCGTCAAGAACTTGAGATAGCATTTGGAATGATCATAGACAACAATAGAGAGAGGGAGATCCATCGACAAAGAGAAAAGGAAGCAGCGAGAAGTAGAAAGAAAAGGTGGAACGTTGATCGAAAATAGGGGAAGTGCTTTACCTGTTGCAGTGTAGCCGAACCTCTACGTTGCTTTCCGAGCCTGATAATGTTGCTTTATTAGTCATATGTGGTTAGCTCCATTGTTCATTATTCGGTATGATACGGTGATTTCACTGCCAAATTGTCATTCTTAATCGCTCACGGGCTATGGGGACTGTCAAGTTTCATGTGGTTGAAAGTGTCACTTTATTGTTGTGTTAGCCGGACGTGGTAAAATGGTTGGTTCATTGTCTGCATGTTCCCTTGCATGGTTTGGTCAGCGTCTTGGCTTGTAGTGGGCACTTGTAGTTTTTGCTTGTCATTATGCTAGAGAGAGTGAAGTACATGGTGCTTCTGTCATGAGTTTGTTTTCTCTGGAGAGTCGGGCTCATTCACGTTTAACAATTTGGTAAACCAAGGTTTCCAATTCTCTAGTTTAAATGCAGTTATAATGAGTGTTAGTACATGGTTTTTGCCTCAGATCCCTAGCTTTTTGGGGCCACGGGGTAGATTCATTTCTACATAGGTATGTAACGTGGTGCTTTCCTAATAAAGTCATTAGTTCTTTTAAGTGTCTGGTGTTTGCAAGTAAATTCTTTATTTCGCCAGGATTATTGGTTGAAAAGGGGAGTGTTTCTGTCATTTTGTAGGAGATTTTCCAGTTCTGTCGTTAAGCCTATTGCATCATAAATCACTTAACATGCCACATGTTCTCTCACCGATGTCACATGTATGTCGTTAAATAATTATTACTATCATTGCGTGCTGCTGTTATGTTTGTGGCTACCTTGATTTAATTGGTAATAAGAGAACTCCGACGATTAACTGCTGTATCTGTTGTGTTTGGTATATTTTCACTTGGGTATATTGTGTTATTTATCATTTGTGGACCAAATAGTAAATAAAACAAAGAATAAATGAATGTGAGGGCTCAATATTCGGCCTAGGATGATGAGTGTGGATGTGAAAAGAAGAACAAGGGTGATTAGAGAAATAATGGTGGGGTTAGGAATACCAGCGGTGTGGGAAATAAATTAGAAAAAAATAGGAGATCCTAGAACCGAGAGTCCCTTGGTTTGATTATTTTATTGTGTTTTATTTTTATTCATTTTTGAATAATTATTTCATTTTTTTCTTTTGCTGTTATTGTTCCTATTTTTTTTATAAAAAAAAAAAAAGAGAAAAGTTGTAAGTTTAATTTCATTTCATACCCCATGTAATTTTTGGTTGTATCCAGCTCCCCACTTTTTATTGTGCCTTAGCATGCATACATTTTTAGGAAAATTATACAAGTTTGTACAGTACAAAGGCCTTTAAGGGTAAGTATTTTAGTCTTATGAGACTAAGCTCATATTATTCAACCTAGATGAAAATAAGCCCCATCTAGAGGGGATTCATCTGTCTTGAAGGATGAAAGTGATTGTAATTGTTCATTCTATTATGAATAAAATACATTTTGGTCATATTATTTCTATTTAGCTAATTTAGATTAACCATCTAAGATGGATGTTGTGAAGTGTCTAACACCTTCTTCACACATAATTAGACTCCCATACATGTCTCTATTTTATAGATTGGTTTCTTTTCCATAAAAAACAATATATAAGGTTTTCAATTGTGCTCTAAAATTCTCTAAACAATTGGTGAGAGCACCCCTATCCAGAGGGTATGTCCTCACAATAAGGTTTGTTGCAAGCACGCTTTCGATTTTCTATGAAAAACAATACACCCAATGTTAATGAAAGTCATTAAAGAAGCAATAATCAAAGATATGGATAAGCAAACATTACCTGGAAGTCATCTCCTATATAACGGCCCACAAATATCCTCTAGTGATCCTCATTGACCAAGGAGGAATATTTTGGAGAGGGGCTCCAAATCGGTTTGCCATCCTTATCAGTCACATATTTCCAATTAAGACTTGCCCTCTAATTCCTTAAAAGCTTCCCAACTACCATTAGTACGAACTCTTTATGGTTGTCATTTATTAGAAAATGCCCCCATAAAACAAATACAAATTAAATGATTAACAATAATATTTAAGCAACTAATACATCAAAAACCAAATGCAAATCCAAAAAAAGTTCCCCTAACAAATGACCAAATATTTACCTTCACAGACTATGGGACCTCATCCCAAGTCTTAAAAGCAATGGAGGTCGTCTGTCTTGTAATGACTCCTACATAGCTAATGAATGTTTCCTTGTTTTCACCAATTGGAAGACCGAATGTATTCCAAGCCACTGCCAATCTTTCTCCTCTATTAAAGGCCTAATCACCTTTTCTAATATATTTATTCCCCTGTCTTTAACGTTTATTTTTCTGGGTGGAAGAAGAATCAGGTTGTTCCCCAATAATAGACATTTTACCTACATATGTAATCAATAAGAAAAAAAAAAAAAACCTATTATATAATATATTTAATAGAAAGTCACTCTTTAATAAATCTATGCACCTAAACCTTGCAAAATGATATACTTCATATGCCTCAGAGTCAACAAATAAACAAAAGTTCAAGTTTAAAAATGACCAAATCGCACAAAACCAATATTGCACATGTGGCGTGTAATTAACTTGTCTAAAGCAACAAAAGCATGCAAAACCATATAAACTGAATGCCATAATAATATTTCAAAAAAAAATAAAATTAACTAAACCAAATGGAAAGATTTGCTAACCATAACGATCGACCAACAAAAATAAAAGAAACAAGAATCATACAATCATTCCACTTCAATAACAAAAGAAGCAAACAAAAATATTTACAAACAACAAAGTCACAAATGAAGAGGAAAATACCTAGTAAGCAACATACGATGGTGTAAAAGTCTCTAACGGCAAAATAATGATATTAGAAGACCAATGGCGACAGCAAAAGGGGGTCACAATGGAGGTTTCATGCAAGTTTGTGCAAGGAGTTGATGGTTTCTGGGTTCCAACATGATCTCTTATAGAGGGAGACATACATTTTTAAAATTTTTAAACACAGTGGTCAAAAAAGAACCGATGTCTATAATCACCAATAAACAACGGTTTAAGGTATTGAAATAGCTATGTTAGCACCATAGTTTATACTTTCATAGCATGAGGTTGGTGAACCTATTACCCTCATTTGAAATAGAATTTAAAAGAACCTATACAAAAGAAAAATTATGTTTAAATCCTACCAAATTAATTGGTAGTATTTACAAGTTATTAAATATTACCTACAAAAATATTTATAAATAAAATGAATTAATAACAATTCAAACAAGTTTCATACAATAATTCATTTACAAACCAACTACTTAATTTTTCATAAAATTCAAGCATTCTAAACAAGGTGTAAAAAAATGTTCAACATGCATAACTAATTACAACACCAATAAAACAAGTGATCAAAACGCTAATTAGATTACTTTATAGATTCCCTCTGGGTGCTAGACCAGCAACACAAGACTTTTTTTTGGTCAACATTCACCTTCTTTTTAAGTACTTGTATAGACAGACGGGGATATCTGAAATATATTTGTATAAGTTAGGTACTTGCTGGAAACAAAAAAGTTAGAAATAGAGAAGCTTAGGTGCAACCAAACCAAGTTAATTATAACCATTATTATTAAGATTGGGATTGAAAGCAAGATTGACCTGTAAAAATAATAAGCTTGAATGAATAGTAATTCTTTGTCGAATGAAGCATCAGTTACCATCAATGTACACTTATCTAAAAAGAAGGTCATATTTGAGGGACCTCCAAATTTGGGCAACCCCAAATTAAGAATTCTTGAAAAGGAGGTTGTTTTTGAGAGGGAGCTATCTCAAAATTGAACAACCCCAAGTTTCAAACTTTTGAAAAGAATCACATGCCAAAATCCCTTAACATGTACAGATAATGAAGTACATGTTTATTAATGGACTCATGTTAGATATATATACACAAGAGGAGGAGACGTGATAGTCCCATATAGAGAGATAGCTGGGAGTAGTTACAGATAAATACATACAACTACATGATAATCCTAAATATACAAGTGATAATGTAACACTCTATTTTTACCCTTATATTTATGAAAAACACTTTTTTATTAAGCTTGGCTTAAGGTGGTAAATCTTAATTACAAGTTTAGGTTTCTGCTAGACAGCTTACTGAGTTGACAGCTTGTTGTCCTATTTTTGTAAAATATGAAAATATGATATATAAATGTCAGAAAATCATGAAAAGCTCCAGATTACAATTTTAATGTGTCTAGAACATGTGGTAAAAATTTCATACAAAATCTCATTGGTTTGATGGGTCAATTAAGCAAAGTTTGTACACTGCCTTGTTTACTGCAAGAATACTATTTAGCTATTTTGGAAAATTATTTAGTCATGGAATTGTGCTCCAATTGCCACGAAAATTGGTATAGATGAATTTCAATATCATATACTTGCTGAAAAATTTTCAAGTAAAAACTGAGGGCTTAAAGCATCTTACTTGATTTATCCTCTTAATTGCCAGAAAACTGGTTTTAGGGTTATTATACATGCTTGAGTAAAATTCTATTAATTTACCTCTTTCATCTATTCAGTCCATTTCTCATTTATGAACATAACCATACATTCTTATACATTAGATATTCAACTAAAACAAATAATTATACATTAATCATATCATTTTATAATTTGAATCACAACCACACTCTATGTTAAGCTTGGCAGCCACCCTTGGTGTTTCTCCACCTGGAATTTATTGATATTTTCACAAAAATGGATATAAGACTTAAAGTCTCAATAGCTAATGAGTCAATTAGTAAACATACATAATTGATACTAGTTACTAATCTCATTAAATGAAATATGAATGCAAAGGAAACACCATGAGGCATATAATAACACATACTCACTTAAAACTACCTCCTTGGCAGCTCTAAGCACCACAACATGATATTCCTCTTGAATATCACTTAAACACAGCAAAGAATATAGATAATAGTATACCACAAGTGCTCACACCCATAGGCAATTATATAGCATGCAAGAAGAGATTAAGGGAGTCATTAGCTACCTTAACTCCTAGCTTTGTTTCTCCTTTCTTCTTTCTTCTTTCTCTTCTGCAGCTCCCCTATTTCCTTTGCTGCAGCTCTGCCTTGAGGTTATTGACCTTCTCTCCCTCTTCCCCCTTTATTTATTTACTTTTTGTCTATTTTATTTTCTATAATTATTTCCTTAAATTTATTAATATTAGGGGTAATTTATATTGTTGGCAAGTGTGGCTTGATGATTGGTTGTCTTCATTGAGTCACCACTTCCCCTAACCGACCTTCCCTTGTCTTCAGCTGCATAAGCCGTCTAATTCCCCTCCTTCATGCGCAAGTCTCCCCTTAATTATCTCTATTATTTGTCTCACAAAATATCACCAAAATATCATACAAAATATCATGAATGCCATTATCATACTATGTCATTTTGTTAAGCTATGATTGGTGGGAGTGTCCCCTCTTTAATTGTATAATTTCTAGAGGCTAAGACATGCAAGTGGCGTGGGACTTGGGGGGAAGCCAGCTACTGCCTTCATTTGGCCCAATTGTGACCAATTTGATCACATTCTAACTATCTCCTTAACTAATAATTCACTTAGATAGCCATGTCATTTAATTGCACTAGTTTATACCACATTTTTAACTCTTTAATTCCTTAATTAATTATTTAAAGTTTATTCCACTTAGTTCACTTCATTTTTATGATAATGAGAATCATAATTACATAAGCACATACAATAGAAAGCAACCAAGAGTTCACCATTCACTTTCAATTATATTTCATCAATTAAGATATAAATTAAATTCTATGGTCCTTTAACATGTTATAAAATCACATTACAAATTTTATGTGGCTATTATGAATAAAATAGAGGGATATTACATTTTCTTGGGCTAATATTCAACTATATAAATACATAACATTTATTTCCTAGCTATATGTGCATGTACACATAAATATCATCCTTAGTATTCTCACATTTCACATTTGTATTTAGTAAATATAATATTAATTAAATTATTCTAATATAAATTTATATTTTTCTCTTGAAAAATTTAAAATGTTACACATAAGGTTGCAAATATATAATAATCAGGTACTTCCAATCCGTCCAAGGGCTTGGGCTTTATATGCCCCTGCAAGATGGAGGAGCTATCAGATACTCCAATCTTGATTTGAACCGCAAGAATGTGGGCCAAGCAAGAGATTTGGTGAGCATGTCTACTAATTGGTCTTTTCAGCTGATGTGAAGAACACAAAAGGTGCCATCAGCAACCTTTTCACGTACAAAGTGATAATCCAAGCCCACATGTTTAGTAGTTCTAGTCAACTAGAAGGACTTATGGGTGTACGGCTAGGTAATTTTGCTTGTAATTGAAAAATTCTAATGCTTGAGAAAATTAATTTGTTATGCAAGTTGTATTAATTAATTAGTTTATTTATTAGGTTTTTTAACTTATTCAACGAGAGATTTAAATTTTGAGTTCCACTTAAAATTAAACACAATATATAAATTATTTTTTCCCTTCTTGTTAGATGTCTTCTTGAAAAGATAGGAGCAAGATGTTTGTCACTATAGGAGGCAGATAGAGGACTATCTCCCCCGGTCATCTAGCAGCCGAGGCTAGCCGGAGACCCTGCCAACAACAGTAGCATGCTAGACCGGTCCAGTCTACACCACCACTAGACTAGGGTCTATCATATGAGACGACTACTCCACCTCAATTTGTCCCAGACCTACCTAGATCATCTACACGATTCACAACGGTTCCTACTTTGGGGTTCATACCTCATAATCCTCACTATAGGATGAGGATCATGAGGATAGGCCTGATTAGGAGCAAAGAGAGGAGGAGAAGTACAGGAGCAGGGAGACTCCAAGGAAGATGAGTATCATCCCACCCCTCAACAGCTTGATGCATACGAGTGGGCCGCTGACAAGAAGGTCATTATACGTTTATATGGCTGAGGGTAAGTTTCTTTTCATTTTTTTTTTTTTTATTTTGTTTTCCTTAAGTATTGTTTCCTTTATACTTAATGTTTATCTCATATAAATGTTCTCTTTTTTTGTGAATGTATAGATGGACTCCCGACAAGCCGGCCACGGACGCATTTAGGGAGGCCATCAAGTCATAGTTTCGGTCTCCCTACACAAGGTGGAGTGAGGTCCCTGATCAGGTCAGGAACAATTGCTTTAGGGTTTTTTAGATGAGATACTTATGTAATTTATTTTTTTGTTGTTTATTTTGTTTGTGGTTATTAGTAAAATATTTATAGTAACTTAATTTATTTTTGCAGGACCATGTTACATGGCACCCTCATGATGAGGAGCATATCAAGGTGTTTAAGGAGAGAAGGCCCAAGCACCTTTATGACATGCTCACTAAGGCGAGGAAGAAATGTGAGCAATTGCACTGGATTGGTGAGGAGGATTGGGATGCTTTGCTTATCTTTTAGGCAGGGAGGGCTTTCATAAAGTCTTCTCCCAAAACAAGAGCAACTAGGCATCCACTAAAAAGAAGCAGTGGATACTATAGTTCGCGTCCCCTACAGTAAGGTGGCACTAAGAAGGTAATTTTTATCATATTTTTAATTTTCATGTTTATTTAAAAAAATATTTGGACTATTATGTGAAGATGACTACTCTATAAGTACCTATGCAAGTCGGATCCATCCTATTTATTTTTCATGTTATGACAATTGAAGAAATTAATTATTTTATTAACTTGTTATGCTTTATGATCAAATAGACACACTATTAGAACCAACTGTAGGAGGTCTAATCCCAGGTCAAGGAGACTGGTGAAGATGGGGGGAGCCCATAGATCGATATGTCACAGATGCTTGACTTGTGGAGGGAGGTAAGTGAGGACAAGACGAGGAGGCTGGTGAAGATTGGGGGAGCCCATAGGTCGATAGGTCACAGAAGCTTGATTGTGGAGGGAGGTAAGTGAGGACAAGACGAGGAGGCTGGTGAAGGTGGGGGGAGCCCATAAGTCAATAGGTCACAGAAACTTGACTTGTGGAGGGAGGTAAGTGAGGACAAGACTGGGGATCATTGTTATGGCACTAGGGACTTGTCCTCTCACCTCCATTAGGGCCCCACGTCACTCACCCAAGAGTCTCGAGCACCATCTGGAGACTAGGCGGCCCATGACTTTGTTGAGACCAAGAGAGGCTTCATCAAGAAACAGTTATAGCTTGGGAGGCTGCAATTAGGTAGAAGAGCGAGCCACCACAGCATTTCAAGAGGCCTCCATGGAGCAAGTGATGGAGTGCATGTCAGCTTTTGAGCATCTGTTGGGTGGTAGCTCTACTAGTGCAAGTCAAGCTCATCGTGCACATTCGGACTACAACTAGGACCTGGACAACCAGTCTCCCGTCGAGTACCTCTTTTTAGACTACAACCCCATTGCCACCATTAATAGTAATTTAGTGCTTTTCTTTTATATTGTTATTTTTATATAACTATGTTCAGTGAACATTTATATATATATATATATATGGTTCTTTTGTTGCATTTTTATTGAATTCTTTCTTTTTATTGCAAATTTTTATTTTTAATTATTTTTTAAATTTAATTTGATTTAATTTTAACATTAAATTTAAATCTCATTTAAAATTAAACACAATATATAAATTAATTAATTTTTTTACATATGCCACAATATAATTTAATTCCTTTTTTCTAAATTCATTTTTCAACCTAGTCCACGTTACATGCCCCATAATATGTTAAGCGTGGGCTTTTGGCTGACGCTATAGTTAGCATCTGACATTCACACTATGAATGTTAGACATTAGCGTTCAATTTGTGTTGATTTGGCCGACGCCCTATTAATGTGAGTTTCATAAAAACTGATGCTAAGTTTAGCGTAGAGTGTTCAAATAATGTTGGCCTTTTTGGCGTAATGTGAGCTTTTAGCAGACACTAAATCCTATTTTTCTTGTAGTGGATGTTAATTTTGGCATTTTGGGGGATAATAATATAGTGTTAGGGGTGACGACGAACTATACGGATTCATGTGGGAGGAAGTGGAAGGAGGCTTAAAACGTAGGAGAGTAGTTTTTGTCATTTTGCAATAAATAATGTTTGGGGCAAGGATAAAAACTTTGGGGTGTTAAAAGGAATCCCTAGTAGGACTTGTTCTTGTAAATCAATTTAGTCTTAAGAGCCAATTGACTTAAGAAAAGTTCTTTACTGTACAAAAGCAGCAATGGGTGTGTCAGAAGAAATAACCATCAAGGAAAAAAAAACTTGTACACATATGTTATTCGTGCATATCGATCATTCTCAAGTGGCCTGACCATTCTGATATGATTTGGTATACCAAATAAATGACACTGATTAAAAACGACTCTGCACAAGAAGTCGTCATAAAAGCTATCATATGGACCGGCCGAAAAAACAAAATGTTATCACATGGGAACACACCAAACGCCTTCTTTCCACCATGTAACATACAGTGAATTATTCAGTAAAGGTTATCACATGGCAACAGATCAACATATTCCATTATTATTTTATTTTTATATAAAATGTCATCATGACAATGGCTATCATATGGCAATATTTTTATGTAAATTTGGAATCTCCACGTATGATTAATCAGTTACAATCACTTCTCCCAACGCTTAACATAAACATGCACTTAAATTATAAAAATGATGAAAAGCAATGAAGTTATAAGCTTTACAGAGCGGCAGTAGCTCGAAGACAAAAGTGCATCACAGGTACGGGTATCTAGCCTAGGTCATATAAATAAAGTCATAAAGATGATTATATTTATGTTCGACGAAATCAAATCTAGATATTAATTTCTAAACTAAGTAAAGATGATTATCTTTATGGAAGAGATGAGAGTATAATAGGTACAAAACCAAATATTTAATAGGCATGCACAAAACAAAGTTTTCTCTGTCAGATTTCAGCCATGCACCTAAAGTCATATGGGATGGCTGTAAGAGCTAAATTAAATTAAGAGTATTTCAAGGTAATATATGGCAACTTAACTAATCATAATTCCAAGCTTGTTGCAACTACTTTCCAGCCATTGATGACAGCATAAAATTTTAGATATGGTTAATTCCTTTAATTCCTTCTTCTTCCCTCCCCCCAAACTCGTAAACATAGTATTATAAAATTTGTCTTCTTAAATTTTATACTTCCAAACATCGGAAAGGTTTGACATATACTTTTCTTCTTCTTTTTTATTCTAAAATTAACTCGTAAACACATTTTTAGGCTATGTTTGCGAATTTTCAGGGAAATAAAGAAGATGCAATTAGAGAAAAAGAAAAAGAGAAAAATGAGAGGTTTAACATTCTCTTATTTAGGAACATAAAATTTGCTTATTTTGAAGAATCATAAAACAAAATATTAATTTAAAACATATAACATTTGGAAAACACACTTATCACAATGCAAATCCCCACATCGGAGGAAAGAAGAGATGTAAGTGTTATTCGCTTAAGTTTCACATATTTACGTTAATGCCATTAATAAAATATGCCGTTGTCCGCCTATTCTCAAGAATTAAAAAACAACCCAAAAGTTGTTTTGGGTTTTTAGTTTTTTAAACAATTGATAAAAAATACCTAACCAAAAAGTTTTTTGTTTTTCTGTTTTCAAAAAAAAAAAAAAAACAATTTTTAAAAATACAATCAAACAGGCCCAATGATTCTTTAAATATGCGCATATGAAATGAGTGATTTTAGATGCATAGCAACACCCATTTAATAAGAAATCTTCTAAAATTATGAAAATGGAATAATAATTAAAAATTCAGATTTCAGCTCAATTTAGATTAGGGCTTAGGTTTGATGCATCCACATCATTATCTTGAATCAATAAATGTTGAACGTGGCCTCTCTCATATGAAAATGGGCGAGTCAAAGAAAGATATTATCTTGAACCACGTGGGACTGAAAAACGAGAACTCTAACTCCAAATCTTCAAGTTTAAACCATTTAACCTCCAACTTCTATTACAGTAAATTATCATTTTCTTTCATAAAATAAATTGAGTTTATCTATGATAATACTTATTTAAAATAATATCTTTCCTTCTTTTATATTTAGTAGAATGCTATAAAATTATTAAAAATGTGCCAAGGACTAAATCATCCAAGAAAATGGTGTGGTTAGTAAGTAATGAACACTATGCATAGCATTTTGCTAAGAATTGATTCTCTTATTTATAATAAATAATTATAAAAATAAAAATATAAACTTTAAAAATTTATGTTTTTTCCTATTTGCACGTTTCATTTATCTTTATTTCTTTTTTTTTGGTAATTTACAAACAAATAGATGATATTTGCTTTCTTAACTTTTGTATTTAATTTTAATAACAGATTTATGATGTGTTTTACGGTGATTTTTTTATTACGTTCAAACATATTATAGAAAATAGAATATATGTAATATACACACACTAAAATACAACAAAAGTTTTAAGATTTTACTTAAAAAAATATTATTACTGTTTTGGTCAATACAATTATTATAAGTTGAGTTTAAATGTATGATTAAGTTTTGAAAATAAAAGGGAGATAAGCGAAAAATAAGGTAAATATAAGAGAAGTTAAATTATAAATCATTATGGGTATTTATGATAATTCAATCTTGTTAACTATTGACTAACACCTTTGTTTGTCGATTGTTAAAAATTGGACGTAAGTATAACGTCCTTTTAAACTATATGGGAGGTATGTGTTGATTTTCAAAATAAAAGGAAAAAAAAAGAAGTGAAAAACAAGCTAACTACAAAGGGTTGATGTAATTTTCTCTAATTTCTTTCATCTAATTTACTTATTAATCCTTTTTAAATCTCTTAGGCTTTGTTTGGCAAAATTAATTGATAGGCTAGCTGAAAGTTGAAATGTTAATTTTAAACTAAAAACTGTTAAATTAATTTATTGAATTATAAATGTTTTATAAAATTAGCTATCAAATTAGCTGATAAATCTAAAATGACATAAAAAGTTATTATATAATTTGTATATAAATTTTTAATTTTATTTTATAGACAAGAAATATATATTTTTAGTAGTGTTTTCTTCTCATTCCTTGAGGAAAACTTTACAAGTTAAAGAAAAAGAAAATATGAAATATATAATATTATATTAAGATGGATTTTTTAAAAAAAAAGAGTAAAAATTCATTGGAAGATGAATAATATTTTTTTAAAAAAAAAAGAGAAAAAAGATATGATAGATAAAGAAGAGAGTGAATTAATAATGTAATTTGTAGTAAAAATGAAACAAAAAAATGATATGTTATAAGCTATAAGCTTATACACTAATTGAAGGAGTGTGAAAAAAAAAAACACTATAAGCTCGTGAGATAAGCTTGTTTATAAAACACTTTCTTTTGATCAAACAAGCTTATAAGCTAGTCAAATATGTTATAAAGAAGTGTAGTGGACTTGCCAAACATACTTTTAATCTCTTTTAACGTGTACATTTTTATATTTTGTTATATTTATTAATTAATTTTATACTATTAATTTAGATTTCATAATAATAAAGGGAGTATATGAGTATAAGGAAACTATGTCTATAAGAATAATGATTTTGTAAAGATTAGTTGATTTTGTGATTACAATTATTTTTTCCCATGGAAGAGATTGGTAATGATAGTCTATAAATAATATTATGATTTCCAAATTGCCATAAATAGCGGCATAAAAGGAAGAATGTTGTATCTCTATTTTCAAACTCATTCCTTACAAGAAACTCAACTTATTTACTCATACTATTGCAAAATGCACACATTATAACCTTATCTCGATTGGATTTTCAGCTCTCTTTCTCACTCTCATTTGGGATTGCCCTTGTGCAAGTACATATTCATAGCAGTAAAAGGTTAATTTGGATTCCTTTTTTCAATCTTCTAATTGGTGCGGCGATTTTGGTAATTTTGATTTTATTCTAGCACATTGAATTATAAACTTCCGTGGGTTTGTTTTTTAATCATCATATAATTTTCTGTTTTATCTACTAATATATACTCTCTCTCTCTCTCTCTTTTTTTTTTTTATCATTTCATTGATCTTTCAATCTCTTTAATATCGTAGTTTTTATATTTTGTTGTATCTCTTTTTCCTTTTAAGAATTTATGAATATTCACGTCCTACTTCAGAGATGAGACTAATCTTATTTGGAGAATAAAATAATTAATTTTTTTTTTCCTTCTACTATGTATTTTTTTGAGGGTCTCAAATTTTTAATATTACAGAAGTTCCTCAATTGTTAAACTCAATTTACTTAACATGTAATTTTATTGTATTTGTTAATTAATTTTTAATACAGTTAAGGTTTTGATGCAGTGACATAAGCATTTATGACCAAAAAAAAAAATCTAATTTTATCTATTAATCTATTTTCTATTATTCTTGGAATTTAAGATAACAAGAATATTAAAGATTCCTATATACACACACACACTTTATGCTCTCACATGATTTTATTTTATCCTATTATTATGCTTTATTTATCAATCTATATTTTATCTTTTCATTTACTCTCTTCTATTTGTTTTATCATCAATCTATTTTACAAAACTATTACAAAATTCATAAACATCTTCTTTTATAGTTAAGGAAGTATTTTATAAGAAAAAAAATTCAACAAAATACTTTTCTTTATCAACATACTTTTTGTAAAAAAAAAGTTTGAGCCTACTTTGTTTTGTAGTTTAGTTGTTATATACATATTGAAACATGGGTAAATTTTTTTAATCTATTGTAACTTTTTTTTTATTTAATTTAAATTATGTATATGTGATTATTATTATTATTATTGAATATTTTGCTTGTTTGTTAAGGAATAGTTGAGGTAGTCAGCTACGTATCATTCTGCAACAATTTATTTTAACATTAATACTCTTACTTTGAGTAGATAATTCTATTTTCAAGTATAGACGGTAAATATAGTCTGACCATCAAATGTATAGCAATTGAGTATAATTGGAACTAGATTTTATCCTCACATATTTGATACTGACCGGTTAATTTATTTTATTAGGCTTAGAATGCATTAAGGAAAATCACTCATAAAAATTCATTTATTGTAGCAAACCAATTCCACAAGACCCATATTGCATATGTGTATCGGCACAGAGCCTAATACTAGCGACTTTGAATGAGAAATCATTGTCAATAATTGAACAGAGGTTATGGCGTGGTTGCTATCTCGAGCTCTTATATTATTTTAGAAGGTTTACATATACTATGGGTCCTATAGTTTTGTTTGGAGTTAAAGGAAGTTCCTATTGTATATTTTCACATATAGAATGAAGTACTTTTTATACTTTTAAATTTTTTAAGTGGATTCCAGAAGCTAATTTCGTTATCACCACTACTTAACAATGGTGAACGCAGTAAATGAAAGGGAATTAATTAAGACATCCCTCATTTTTAATTAAGTCACCTTCATTCTCAAAATACCTTTTCATTAAATAGCTCTATAAAATTATTTAATAAAAAATTCTCACAAAATGGATCTAGAAAGTCAATTGGAGCTCAAACAGCTCTCAAAGGCCATTTCAGCTCTAGATGGCTCTCTAGAGTTCTTTTAGTGATTTTTTTTTTTTTTTGGTTCAAGCATTAATTATGAAAGTAAAAATATCTTCTAATAAAACTAATGGAAAAATATTCAAAGCATAACTAAGTACTAATAAATCAATATATAGAACGAGAAAAAAAAAACTTTTGGATGATTTCATGGTGTCTAATAGATTTTAATACCAACCCACTATCAACATCAATCCCATTGGAAATCTTAGATATAAAAAAGAATAAAATTCTTCATAATTTATCTAAAATAAGAATACCATTAGAATAAATAATTTAATACCTAAGCTTTATTTCAACCCAACAAAATAGAACTTAAGAAAAATATAAAACACCAAATTGAACATTATTATTCACTCATTTTTTAAAATTGACAAAATAAACTTACTTTATACTAAATAGTCAAAAATAAAACATAAAAAAAATCCACTTATAAACGAAACAATTCTATAAAACTGTTTCATAAAAAGATATTTTAGAAATGGAAGTGGCTTAATTAAATCCCAAATGGAATGTACATGACACTTACATAGGCCCTTCTCCAACGCACAAAAATCATTTTCTCACTACTCTATTTCTATCTTCTCTCTCAAGCACATAAATACAAGATCTATTTTACATCAAGATGTGCACTGCTATGCATGTGCCATCAATTCTCGATGCTGAAAATGACAAAAATCGAGAGAGAGAAACAAGAGAAAAAACAAAATTGCTATGTTATTTGTAGTTGATCAAGATGCTACTTCTACAATTGTTTTGTACACAGTTACTTATACATGAGCATATATTAGCTTTGGGGATATAAAACTATAAATAAAAGAGAAAATTCTGAAAAAATAAGAGTTATAAAAAAAAAATGAGTTTATACAAATAAATATTTATATACTTCTTATTTTAGTTATTCAAGATTTCTGCACAGTTGTTAAGATTTTATTAATTAATAAAATATGACATCTATAATGCCTATTTAATTCATCTATTTCATTTACTTCACTTAATATATTACAATTTTTTATATTTATTTAATTCTCCATGCTTTATTCATAGTTGAATGGAGTTTTTGTGAGTAGAGTTGTATATGTCTTTTTATTTATTCTATGAATATTGAGAATGTAAAAGAGAGACAACTTATTAAATAATCAATCATCCTTAATTAATTTAAGGTGTAATTAAGTGAAAGATTAGTAAGTTAAATGAGGATATATGTGAAAAAATTAATTTGACAGTGCATTGAAAATCTAAAACAAACTAAACTTTGGAAATAGAGGGAGTAACACACAAAGTGATGCTTTTAAAGAGAAAAAGCTACCTTTATACTTATTCATATACACGCAAGTGTATACTATTTTTTTTTTTTTGGTTATGTTGGATGAGCAAAATTATAAACAAAAGAAAAAATAAGTATACACTATCCAAACAGTACCTTTGCATTTGCGCCTGAGTGAGTAGCAACGTTGCGGAAATAGGGTGAGTGGCTTTGCATTTGCTTCTATATATTCTGGTCAGTACGTTGCGTTCTCCTTTGAGTTGTCTTCTAACATCAAGCATATGTATGACTGCCTAAGTTTTCTTAACATGATTGAAATTGTAGATTGAAACCTAAGATGGAAATCAGTTTGGTTAGTCTTCCTATGAAGTTGACAAGAGAAAACTACCAGTCATGGTGCGAGTCCATGAAAAAGCATCTTTTGGGTCAAGATTTATGGGACGTTGTTCAAAAGTTTACAGATCCTTCCAGTTCTATCATGAGCAAGAATGACGCAGCTTTACGTGATATTCGAGAGTCATGTGGCCCAGAAGCACTTTCCATTGTTAAGAATCTTCTTTCAGCCAAAGATGCTTGGGATCAGTTGGCAAACCACTTCGGTTCATCGAGTTCTTCCAGTTTAGATATTTCTGGTCCATCGCATTCTTCCAGCTCAGATAATTCTAGGTTATTGGGTTCTTCCAATTCAGATAATTCTAGTAAGTTCTTCGTTTCACTCTCTTTGTCTCTCATTCTTCATGAATAATTCAGATAAGAAGTTCATGAGAAAGTTAATTATAATACAATCTTAGCAAAATGAAAAAAAGATAAAATTGTTAGTTAAACATAAATCCTTGAAAAATGATGGTCTTCCCCATTTTATGAGTTTCTTTACCCAGAAATCATATCTTTCTCCTAAAGTAGTAAAGCTAACCAGAATGTTTTGGAAAATGGAAACAGATTATGGTGAGCAATTCCAGAATTATACCAGGCTGTGAAAAGTTGAAACTGGAATGATGTGAATAACATAGTTTGCGGAGATGAGCGTCTCAAGAAAACTGCTCTTCGTGCTGCCGTTCAATTTGGGAAATTGAATATTGTTCAGGGATTGGTAATTCCGATGACAGATGAAGAAATCAAAGCCAAAGATACTGATGGTTTCACAGCTCTGGCAAGTGCGGCACAAACTGGATTTACTGATATTGCAGAATGCATGATCAGAAAGAACAATAGTCTGGCCGAAATCCCAAATAACTTCAATCAGCTTCCTGTGACACTGGCTGTTCTCTGTGGTAACAAAGAAATGGCTCACTATCTTTATTCAGTCACCCCTTCGAAAACACTTCTTTCAAATAATGGACGTCCTGGTGCTATCCTACTAAACCAATTATTTCTCAGCAACAACTTAGGTGAGCAATAACTAAAACCAAACACCACACTACCCAAATTTTAAATTTAATGTACCTTTGTAGTCTTTTTTTTTTTTTTTTTTTTAACTTTCATTTTTCAGATGTCAAGACTGTTTTGGTTTAATGTTGCATGGTAGATTTGGCTTTGCATTTGCTTCAGCAACACCCAAGACTAGCAATTACACCAGATGATCAAGGTGCTACTTTAGTATGGGCTTTAGCTGGTAAACCATCTGTGTTTAATAGTGGGTGCAAGCTTCAATTTTGGCAACGTTGGATCTATGACCGTATGTACTAATTTGACACTTCCTTAAACACATTGTAGACAATTCTCGTACTGAAAATTGCAAAATCAAATATTCAATTTTCATTACATATTGCTATTTCTTGGTTTTTTCTTTTTACCTGAATTAATATAAAGGTCCAGGTCACAAATTTTGTAGCAGGGATCCAAATAGATTTTGTCTCAGCAATTAAACACATTCCAAATAACGTTGCAAAATCAAATGCAACAGAAAGTGAACCAGGTATGTATATAATTTTTTATTTTTTTTTCACATCTCTCTTATTTTGTTTTGTTTATCTTAATTTTTGGTCTATTATTTTATCTTTATAAATTATAATCATAATTATAATACACACTAAATGTCATCAATGTTAGAGGGAGAGTTATTAGGAATTTTAACATGAGGGTTGGGAGAGGATCGAATCTGGAAATATAAAAACTAACGTGTATTGGGAAAGTAACAGGCCAAATCTTACTGCACAAACTAAGTAGTGTACAAATAACATTTTTCATTTAATAAAGAATATGAATGATTGCTTTCTCACATTAGACTATTTTTTTAACCTCAATTAATATAAATTAAACATTGTCATAAGTATTTTCAAGTATAACATATCAATTGACGTGATTAGTATAAAGGTTCAGTTTAAATATTTTGTAATAGGGATTCAAAGAGAACCTGACTCAGCAACCAATCACTCGATTGATGTCATAGGATCAAATGCAATTGAAAGTGAACTAGGCATGTATCATGGAGAGGGTTTTTCGCAAGAGTAATGCTATATATACATATATATATATATATATACACACACACACACATTTGGTTTTATACTTTTTCACATCTCTCTTATTTTATCTTTTTTTTTTTTTCTCTTAATTTTTTCTTTATAGTTTTATCTTTACTAATTATAATATATAGTAAATGTCAAATTAGGTAGATATTTATATGTGTATAAATAGTATTTTTCTTTTAATAATAAATATGAATATATGATTACTCAGACTCGTTTGTTTGTTTTTTTTTTTTTTCCAACCTCAATTAATATACATTTAAACATTGGAACAATTATTTTCAAGCATAAAACATTAAGTGATGCGGTTGAGGTATAAAGGCCACGTTCACATATTTTGTGGTAGGGACCCACATGGAACATGAATCAGCAACTGATCACACTCGGATTAACATGAATCAGTATTTTTATTTATAGTTTTATCTTTATTAATTAAAATACACCCTAAATGTCAAATTAGGTAGATGTCTATACATGTACAAATAGCATTTTTCTTTTTGTAATTAATATGAATATAAGATTGCTCTCTCGCATTAGACTAGTTTTTTTTAACCTTAATATCAGTTTAACATTGCTGCAATTATTTTCAAGCATAACACATTAATTGAGGTGTTTTCTGGTAGGGGCTCAAATAGAAGTCCAACCAACAACTAATCACATTCTGGTTAACATCACAGAATCAAATGCACTACAAAGTGAATCAGGTATGCGCCATGAGGAGAATACTTTACAAGAGTAATGTTATATATATATATATATATATATATATGTGTGTGTGTGTGTGTGTGTGTCTCTATTTTTTCCTCTGCAATTATTTTGAAATAAAACACATAAAATTGACGGTATAAAGGTCCAGTTCACATAATTGACATATGTTGTTCGCAGGGATCCAAATAGTACCTGAATCATCCACTATTCACATTCCGACTAACGTCATGGAATCAAATGAAATACAAAGTGAATCATGTATGTGTCATGGGAAGAATTCTTTAAAAGAATAATGATATATATATAATCTCAATCCTAACCCTCTATTTTTATTAATCTAATATTAGATTTTTTTATTAAAAGACGAGATCATCACAACACTCTTTTCCCAGTATTACTCTATTTTACCTTTCCCCCTCCTTCCACCCCTCCACTACGCTTTCACGGTGGGTTTCATCACTGATACTAAAAACAGAGGCAATTGGGAGATTCTTGACACAGTGGTTGGAACTCATCAACTGAAAGTGTGTGCGTTCGGAGATTCTGAGATAGATAGATAGCAATGTGAAAAGCGAGGGAGAGCATCGGGAGGCCATCAATTGCCAAAGTCCATTTCTCTTCAGTCCATTGATTACAACCATAAGGCCTCGACACACATATTCTCTATGTCCATCGTTTATTCTTTTTCCCATAAACTTGTGGGCAAAACATGAGAACTTCCCCTTTTCCAATTACTCTCAATTAATGTTTTATGATTGGATTAAGAAAGTATGCAAAAATGCAAGGGAAGAGAAAAGCATTGGGAATTCACATGGAAAAATGAAAAAGAAAAATGAGAAAGGGAACCTAAACAAGAAACGGATTGAGAAATGACAAGATGAATTAGAGAAATACTGGGAGAAGAGTATCGCATGAATTTTTTTAATAGAAGATATCTACTATTAGATCAAATTATAATACAGGGTTAGGATTGAGAGTCAGTATTTTCACTTCTGGACTACGAATTAATCTTTTTGTTCAAGAATATATTAACAATATTTTTTTTTTTGATTGCTTCTTTGTTTCAATCATTAACACAGGTGCCCGGAGAATATATAAATCCAAATTAACTCATGAGCTGTCCTCTGAACTTCTGCACCTCACTTGTAAGCAGATTAGTACTTTAAGTGATGATCAATTGTCAAAGGCCCGAGTATATGATTCATTACTTCGAGCTGCTCAATGTGGCATTCCTGAGTTTATTGTTGGAGTAATAAGAAGCAAGCCGAACCTTTCCACGGTTATCGACAAGGATGGTAGGAACTTATTCTTCAAAGCAGTACAGTTTCGACGAGCCAAAGTGTTCAATCTCATCTATGGATTTCATGCCAAGGATGCAGCTACATGCTCAGTAGATAAATATGGCAACACTTTGCTACATATGGCAGCAATATTAGCACCATCCACTCAACTGAATCAGATTTCTGGCGCAGCGTTACAAATGCAAAGAGAATTACAGTGGTTTAAGGTAATTACAATACTATACTACTCATTCTAGAGTTTTATGATGTAGCCCCCGGTCCAGGCCTCTTTGGATAATACTCAAAACAATTACTCAAATACACTTGTGTAGGAAGTAGAGCATATTGTACAATCTGTGACGCGGGAACGTATAAACCTAGATCATAAGACTGCCAGAGAATTGTTCACAGAGAGTCATAAGGATTTGGTAGAAGAAGGCGAGAAATGGAAGAAACAAACTGCCAAGTCCTGCACAGTTGTAGCAGCTCTTACTGTTATCATTATGCTTGCTGCCTCTATAACTGTTTCTGGAGGAAATAATCAAAACAGAGGTTACCCTATCTTCCAAGATCATAAGTATTTTAAGGTATTTATAATAGCGGATGCAATATCTATCTTATCTTCTACTACTTCACTTTTGATTTTTCTGGGGATTCTCACATCTCGTTATGCTGAGAATGATTTTCTCAAATCCTTACCCACAAAGCTAATCATATGTCTTTCAATGTTGTTTATCTCTATGGCAGCTATGATGATCAGCTTTTTTGCAACTATTTCTGCCAGGCTTCCCGAAAGATTATGGATAATTATCCCATGATTTCATTTGCTATCATTCTCATAACCTTGTTTTTTCGGTTACTATTTCCACTTCTTTGTGAGATATACATTTCAACCTACAGATCATGCATCTTTGAGAGGAACGCGGAGCCTTGGTTTTGAGTTACTCACATATTTGCTAATATTCCAACATATTTTTATGTGGTGTAACCATATAGAAATCTTGAAGATTAACTGTATGTTGCAAGCCATTACTAATGCTACATTTTTAGGTCTTGTTGTCCTATAAACTGTTTGGACCTTGAACAGATCTTATTCTTCCAAGGACTTATTTAATGGTGATCTTTGTGATATCTGTTTTGTTAGTGCTGCAACTTTTTAGTTTTAGAAAGGTGATTTTGAAGTTCTGGTTCCTTCACATGCATGGTAATTCTTTGTGAGCATCAATTCGTATACGTTCTTTGCTATAGGAGGTAGACAACTAATATGAATAAAGATAACCTTGGCTTTTCACCTAAGTGAGAACCAATTGACTGTGTATAGACGGTGGAATAACTTGATAGTAATTTATGCAATAATAATTACACGATGTATGTCTTAATGTACCTTTTGGGGGTAAAAATGTTACGACGAAGAATAAAATAACTTTATTTTAAGAAAAATTAGTTTTAGAGTTGCTACCAATTGTTTAAAAATTAAGAAATAATTGAAAACCTTATTTATTTTAAAATTTATATTTTTATTTTATTTTATTTGGAAAGACACTAAAATGCAAACCAAAGATGAATTCGGGAGTCAGTTATGTGTGAGGAAGGTGTTAGACACCTCACAGCATTTGTCGAAAATAATTACCCAAATCGGTTGCACAAAATAAGATATGACCTGAAACTGTATTTTATTTTTTGCTAAAATAAATATTATAATCTTTAAAGCAATGGCAGAAAGATAAACATATATATATGAATTTTCCAAATGAACCTAAGGTCCTTCCATCCTTCAAGACAGATAAATTGTCACTCCAGATAGTGCTTATCCTCACCTAGGTTTGATATTGTAAGCTCAGTCTTATAAACGACTGGACTATCTATCCTTCCATGATAAGTGAAGGGCCTTGGGATCCCTAAAATATATATTATAATCTTTAAAGCAATGACAGAAAGATAAACATGTATGCATGAGTTTTCTAGATAAACTTAAGGCCCTTCTATCTTTCAAGACAGATAAATTATCCCTCCAAATGTTGCATGTTAATCAAATGCGTCTTAAGGTGTATGCATGTTAATCACAATTTAAAGTTGGGAGCGGGATACATCCAAAATTACATGAGAAATATGCATGAAATAAAAATTATTGTTGTTTTTTTCACACTCCTTTTTCTTTTCAGCATCCCTTAGCCCATTGGGCCTGACCAACTCTTTGTGTTTTCCTTTTGAGCCCATTATCTATTCTGATCAACTCTTCATTTCTACACCCCCACATTTCCTACTCACACCTCCCTCTTCTACTGCCCCAGTTAACTCCTTTCTTTCCGAGCCTCCAAAATTTCTATTTACACCCTCTTCTTGTGCGGAACCCACTCTTTTCATTCTGCACCCCACAATTTCTATTTACACCCATTTCTTCTACAACTCAACTTTCGGAACCCACTATTTTCTTCCTACACCCCCAAAAATTCAAATGCTACATAATTAGTACAAGCAGTCACCAGTAACAATACATCACAAAGAATCAAAACCCAGATCAAAATATAAACTCATAATCTCTTTTTTTTCCACCCAATTCAAAGACTAAAAATCCTATTCATCATAATATCGACAAGGATAAATCAATTAACAGTTATTTATACAAAGCTTAAATCAATCACAAACTACCAGCAAACCATAAAAACATCACAAAATATATGTAAACTAACAGCATGGAACGAAGTGAAAAGGGAAGAAAACCATCAAAAGCTCACATGGAATCCTCCATCAATGACAATCCGCAAGAATCAGGATGTTTCACAGAATGCTGGCCCATTCACCACCAATAATCGTATAGTATAACATGAATTTCAACTCCAACAACAATCAAGTAAGAGTGACCATCACTGGTTAGAAAAAAATGGAATAACAATAGGAATTTATGTAACATTCAACCAAAAACCCTCCATAGCTCACCAATGGAACTCAGGAATCAAAATGCAAGCAAAAGCCGATAATCACAAAGAGAGCATAAGAGGTATAACCAGGAGCTCAAATTGAAAATTAACTCAAACATATCATGAGACCCCACGAAATGTCTTCAGAAAACATCGCCAACAACAAAATAAGAAGGAAAATAGTGAAGTGAACATACCTGGGTCACCGATTTGTATCTATGCAGACAATGGAGCAATAAAGCCTTAGCTCACTTCCTCAGGAGAAAACTCAGGAATTGCTTCTTCTACAATAACCAGAGGTAGAAGGAAAAGAAAAATCAATCAGTGAACCCCAAATTTAGAAAAACCGAGAGACTCCCAATCTCTCCGTCTCTGCTTGTGTTCTCACTCTGTCCCTCTCTATTCCTTCCAAGCTCTCGATCTCACTCTCTGTGCTCCGATTCCTCTCTCGCTCTCTATGCTCTCTCTCCTCTTATTCCCCCTCGCTTCTCCCTCCTTTCCACCAACTTCACTCACGCTCTCTGTTTTCTACGCTTGCTCCTCGCTCACGCTCTAACTCTCTCCGTTCTACTAGCTCGCTTCTCCACAAATTCCCCTTTGCTTCCACTTGCTTTCAACGAACTCCCGTCCCCTCTCCTTCGCCATCCTTCTTCTTTTCTCTATTCCGTTCTTTCTATTTTCCTTTTCCTTTCTTTTTTGCTCCTTTTTTCTTTCTTCTTTTCTCTTTCGTTCTCTTTTCCGCTATGGCCATTTTCTTTTCTTTCTTTTTCCTCTTTTTTTTTTTTTTTCGTCACTATTTCTTGTTTTTTTCTTTCTTCTTTCTTACTTTTTTTTCACTGATCTCCTTTCTTTTTTTTTTTTTCTTTTTTCCACCGCCATCTCTCTTTTTTTTTTTTTCCTCTTTTATTTCTTATTTTCTCTTCTTTCTTCTCTTCTCTCCGCTGTCACTATTTCCTTTTATTTTCTTTCTTTTTCTTTTTTTTTTTTAAAAAACATATATATAAAAGAAAATAAGATGCAATAAGATAACATAAAAATAATAAAAAAGAAAAAATAAAGTAAATAATTAGTTAAATAAATAAAGTAAAAAAAATAATAAAATAAAATAAAAATTTAGACAAAATATAGTGTTTATAATTATTATTATTTAATTTATAGTGTAACTAAAAAGAAAAATAAATAAGTTATAATTAATTAAATAATAATATAAATCATAAAATAATTTTTTTGAATTATTTTTTTAGATAAAAATATTTTGTTCTAAATTCTGTAATAGAACAAAATATTCGTGATTTGGTTATCTCTCTAATTAAATTATCAAAAACTTGAATGAAAAAAAAATCGCCATATTGTAAATGCATCCAAAAACGTAGCCTCCTGACAATAATAAAAATAATAAGGGTGATTATGACATAATAACAATAATAAATAAATAAATACATAATAATCCAAAAACATAGCCTTCACCATTATGATGATGATGATAATAATAATAAGTTTATGAACATTCACGTGCAAAATCGTGAACCTTACGCTAACAATAAACTTTGACTCGTAGCATTTAATATAAATTATCAAACAATTATTTAAAAAGTATATATGAGAAGACCAATCCTTTTCTCCATCCTAAGCACCGGTTTCATAATTATTATCATTTAATTTACACTGTAATTAAAAGGGAAAAATGAATAAGTTATCATTAATTAGATAATATATAAATCATAAAATAATTTTGTTGAATTATGGTTTTTAGATAAATTTTTTTTTTTAAATTCTGTAATAAAAATAAATTTTCGTAGTTTCGATTTATGACATAGTCGTTGGTTATCTCTCTAATTAAATTGTTATAAGTCTGAATGAAAAAAAAAAAAAAATTTCCATATTGTAAATGCATCCAAAAACGTGGCCTCTATCATGATGATGATAATAATAGAAAAAAATAAGGATGATTATGACATAAATACAGTAATAAACAAATAAATAATAATCCAAAAACATAGCCTTCACCATAATAATAATAATAATAATAATAATAATAATAATAATAATAATAATAAGAATAAAAATAATAATAAGTTTGTCATATAATAATAATAATAATAATAATAATAATAATAATAATAATAATAATAATAATAAGCTTATGAACATTGACATGTAAAATGATGGACCTTATGCCAACAGATAAGCTGTCTTGTAGCATTTAATATCAATTATCAAATAATTATTTTAAAAGTATATTTTTGGTTAGATTATGCCATCAAATCGAGGAAAGACCAACTTGGCAAGATTAAATTAATCAATCATCCCATTGAAAGAATAAGAAGTCTCTTGCTGAAACATTCAAAGCATACTATGGAAACAGTTATCATGTTATTCAATAGAATTGCATATTGGTAAAAAAGTTTTAAAACTTGTACATAACGGTACGCCATTTCCCCCTCCCTCTCCTTTGTCCTTCCTCATGATTTAGTCAGTATTTTTAATTGACTTTAATCAAATATTGTTTGGATAATAATGAAAATTAGTAAAAAAAAAAAAATTCTCATCTTATAATCCTATTAAATTTGAATCAAATTAGTAGGAAATTTAAAAATTTAATAATAAATTTATGTTTCATAAATAATGTTAGTCGATACCAAATAAAGATCCCATGGGTTCTCAATTAAAGGCAAGCACTGGGGAAGGGCATGTGGATTTAACATGTAGAGCTCAATGAAGGGAAAAAAAAAATGAAGTAAATTAAAATGAAAATAATTAAAAGTTATGTCAATTGATGGAAGATATATTTCTATGTGTCTCTGCTTTTAATTTTTTTTTCGAAATTACACATATGGCATATTCCTTTTACCAACTGAGGATACGATTTCTTATAAGAAAAAAGGAAAAAAAAATGAAGTGAACATCCCTATTATTTTCACTAGTTTTTATGTAAGTTCTCATAAGGTCTCAAAGAATTAAGACTACCCGATGTACTGCCCAACTCGAAAACTCATTGATTGACACCATCAATCCATGGATCGCACTCTGCAATCATTCGCCATTCGTCTCACTATCTCTCTGTGAACACATAATGTAAAGTCAAGCTATTCCTCATTCTTTCAGCATCGATGTAGGCAAAATGAAGGATTCACTTTGTTTCTCAAAGCTAGTTTAAACAGTTGTTTCCTTCATATGTGTTTCTTTCTTGAGGGTTGAAGGTTTATGGCTCTATAATTGAGCTTAGGAGACTGGAGGTGAGAGCGCGTTTCAGATCTGGGGGTGAGGGCTGTTTTGGTAAATTCAGTCAGAGGGGGTGAGAATATAAAATTAAAGGGTATGAAAAGAAATCACTTTGGTTGTGTTTGGTGCTTTGATCCATTTAAGTTCCAAACCTTTACATGGATCTCTTTTTATTATTTTTTGAGATTAATTTTTGCACCATTTCAGCCAGAGGGGGTAAGAATATAAAAACAAAGGGTATGGAAAGAAATCACCTTAGTTGTATTTGGTGCTTTGGATCCATTTAAGTTCCAACCCATACATGGTTCTCTTTTTATTATTTTTCGAGATTAATTTTGACACCAATCCCAAATTAATACTCCCACCCTCCTTGTAGTGTTGGAAACATAATTCCAGGAGTGTAATTTGGGGTGGTGCAAAAATTATGCCCCTGATTTTTGGGTCATTACTACTTCTGCACCCTAGTTTTATTGAACACAACTAATATATTTATTTTGTTCCTCCCAACTAAAAGAAGTCACAAAGTGATTCTTTTTAGATCTATAGTTGCAAAATGATGCCTTTTAAATTTTAAATAATAATAAAATAATTCATCTATCATAACACTGTTAAACAATTGCTGATATGACTCTATATTTTCATAAATTAATAAAAAATAAAATTTTGACGATGTGAAGTGAGTCAGCATCCTCATTTTTCCTTATCACCCAAAAATCCTTCTCTTCCTGGATGCTCACTCATCTGTTTAGCAGATAAAAATTCTTCTCCTGCCAGGCAAAAATTGCGTTCACATTCTTCCTCTCTTTGCCTAGACGTTCGTTCTCTCTGCCCAGCTTAACAAGGAGTTGAAATGACGAAATTTCTCTGCCATCTTTTATTTTTCTAATGCAATTTCGGTAATCAAACAGGGCATTTCCATAAACTTGATAGATTATAGAACACAATGAAACTGTGAAGATGAGATATCTTTGGAATGAGGGTATATAATAAAACACGTATGAAAACAACATACCAATTGGGAGTTCAGAACTAAGTTAACTTTAACAGGGCAGCATTAAAATGGATTTTCACTTTTAGATTAAATAGGAGAAAACAAAAATAGGACCAGGGATGAAAGCCTTTGTAAAATAGTGTTAAAAAAAAATGGCAAACCCTATCTCTACAAGCTTGCTTCCTTATTTTGAGTTGATTGTACTCATAATTGATATACTTGGTAGGTTATGAAAATTTGCAAAGCAATCTAACTGAAGTTGAAGTCATGCACAAACAGGATAATAGCCGATGGCCAATGCATGAAGATAATTCCAATCTAGATCGTAAGTAAAAGATTCACACCCCATAAAATGTTAACGACGGCAACCACCATATCAGTCTCAATAGACTAAGGGCAGCGGAGAGCTCCAATAGCAAGATAAGCGCCAAATCGAACAGAGCCTAGTGAACTATTTTTGATGAATCTATTTTTTACTTTTTCCTTTCATGTTCAATAGTATACATCAATCATATTGTACTCGAGTTTCTTAAAAATCTTTAATTTCTATACTAATTTCTAATCTCAACACAATACAATTCACCTTTCTTTTAAGTACTTTTTTCGTGAATTTGATGCTTCTCACTCTTGATCAAATTGTACATAAACTAGCCAGATAATGGTTGTTCCTTCAACCAAGCCATGTAATGCAAGCGTACATGGATTATTCTGAATTGTTCTTGAGGACATCTGGGTAGAGAGGAGTTTCAATATTTGAACTTGTTTGCTTGGGCATGGAGAAAGGAAGTGTCTCGGGAGAGAGGAGCGATGTCTCTATATCTGGGTAAAAGAATAATGCAAAGGGAAGTTGTGTTTTCTAGGAGAAGAATGTTCGCCTGTTGAGCAGAAGAGTAAGCATAGTTGGAAAATGAAGAACTTTGGGTAGAGGGAGAGGGCAAAATGTGGATGCTAACTTAGCATGTACATTCCTAGTCCATATCATTCAAGTTTATTTTGTAATAATTCATCTGTGAAAATATAGAGCCAAGTCAACAAATTTTTAATAATGTTATGATAGAAAAATCATTTTATTATCATTTAAAATTTAAGAGATCAATTTGTAACAGTCATTTTAAGAAAAACTAATTTATAATCACTCACGTCTCAGAAGGATTAAAATAAGAGGGACCAGAAGTGCGGAAGATATGATAAGAGAGAGATTGATGGATATACTGCTATTCATGAAAGACCAGGAGTGATGTGACAGAGTGAGCAAGATACGGGGGATTTCCATAAGAGATAAGAGGGAAAGTGTGTGAGCTATTTCGAGAGCGAGGAAAAATATGTCTGGTATCCTGTTGAAGTTAACTTATAACATATTAATTTATAAATTTATTTAATTCAAATAATAATATTTGATAAATTAATTTATTTTATTAGTTTATATCATTTTTTCAAAGATTATTTAAAGTAGCATACGAATTTAAAACTTTTAACTTTTTTATTTTTTTATTTTTACTTTTAATATTTAATACTCTCTTTATCTCTCCTCTATCCATACTTCATCTCTCTTTATTTATTTTAGTTATTCCATTATTTTTATAGTTATTTTAATTTTAATAAAATATTTAACTCTTAAATAAATATATGAGTTTAAAATTAATTAAAAATCTTTCAAAATTATTATTACTTAAAAATACATTTTTATCTTCAAAATAAAATTTTAATTTATGTAAAATAATATACAAACATATCCTTCTATATAATTTTATATATATTAACTAGTTAAACATCTAATTTTACCAAATACTTCTAAAGCTTAACAACATTAAGTTAAAAATTAATATTTAATTTTTCAACTTTCAATTAAGTTTTCATTTTCTTTTGCCAAACATAATTGAAGATGCGGTATTTCCAGAAGAGATTAGAGGGAAAGAGTGGGAGCTATTTCTGGATTGATGGTTTTGGGGAGGAAGGGTAATTTTGGAACAAATATAAGGAAACAAAAAAAAAAAAGAAAAAAGGTGTTGGCGTGTGTGATTTTAGATTTTTTCCACTTTAAGATGGAAAAAGACTATCTCATCTTGAGGTCATGATACATCACAAGTCTTAAGTAGAAAGTTACAAGACTACTTATAAATTATTTATTTTAAAAAATACTAATCGTGGGAATTGATGAAGTTGAGAGAATTAAATAGTTTTGGAGTATAAAACCTGAATTAATTACTTACATGCCCCATCAGCAGTTACTTATATTTACATGCAATGAAGCACTAGAGTATAAGGGCAGGCATGGGATAGGATGTTCCGGTGTCTCGTATCGACTCTAAGAATTCGGGACAATTTCAGGATGGGACAATTCAAGATTTATGATAAGATTGGAACACAAATTTGTGTCACAGGACCAGGATAAGCAAAATCTCGTCTTAGTCTCGTCTCAAATCTTATAAAAATATGTTTTGTCCTATCTGTGCCGAAATTGTCTTGATAAATATATATATTTGTCTTATCCCAAATAGTTTTCTTGTCCCAAAATGAAATTTTTAATAAAATATTACTTTTTACACCTCCATTTTTTACGCATACCACCTTCATTCTTTTCTGCATGCTTTCAATATCTCCCTGTTATTTTATACACCCTATTCATCCTTTTCACTTCCAATATCTTTTTCTTTTTTAAAAAAAAATTCAACTAAGTTGAAACAAGACAAAGGAGTTGGGATGGAAATCGAGACACAATCGAGACAAAATTAGGGCAATATTATATAAAACTGGGATAGGATGACACAAAAAAAAAAAATTGAACGAGACCAAAATGAAATTTTTGTCCCAATTGGTTTTTTGAGATGGACCGGAATGGCTAAATTCCCAGTCCGCCTAGGCCTATGCCCACCCCTAGTAGAGTATTGGCGAGCAAGAAATTTATTGGGTAAATTACCTAATAAATACAATTTTTTAAACTAATTACCTAATTAACAGAAAACTCTAATATAACATGGGAAAATAGTATCATAATGATGGCGCCGAACAGTAAAATGTGACCTCAAGAGTCAGATTATGAAAAATCAACGGAGACATTGATACAAACAATGTAAACTAACTCTAATAAATCTGTAAGATCCAGTACATGTATTCAGTGAAAGATTAAAATGAAAAAACATGTAAGAAAACATGCAGATCAGGCATGCACAATCCAGGAATCTGATCAAAAGAATAAAAGAATAAGACCTAACCCAAAAAGGCATCAATAATATCTGAACCACACAATATGATGATGCCCTTTGTATTTGTTCAGTTTTTAAGATTTTAAATTACATTAGTGGACATATTGTGAAAGAGATTTCTTGCAGATGCTAGAAGAACTTCCGCATCAGGAGAATGAAACTGTAATAATGTAAAATATATGAACTAGGACTAAGTAAAAATTGGTCCAGTCCGATAGAGAAATCAAGGTCGAATTACGAGAAGATCTTTTCTAAAAACAAATATAAATATATCACGTGATTATTAAATGAAGTAAGCAATTTAGCACGTTTTTTAAGAATTTATTTAATTTAGAATATTGACTTGGGTAACGGAAGTGTCACATCCAACCCAACGCTTTTCTTATTTATTGAGGTAACTGTGATTCAAACTGATCTGTGACCCGACTTGATCTAAAAATCCAAATTGACCCTTATTCAACCCAACTTCAAGTACCCTGTGAACATAAGTATTATATTAGCCATGAAAGCAAGAAAAGGAGCAACTTGGCAGATAAACAGAGAACAGAAGCTCACCAGAAATCAAATCAAATAACTCACCTTGGCCACCAACGGCTCCAGTTTTTGAGACATCGAACCTATTCTCGGAAAGAAATCTAGAAACCAACAGAATGACACTTATTAATATGTATAAAAACGAAGTATTAATATTGGACGAAACTAATAGCTCATAATTACTTATAATTAATTTCCTTTATTCAAATTTTTTGCAGTCTAAATATGGAAAACATTATATTCATTCACACTGATTATGTTTCTCAGGGCTGCATGCAGCATGCGTAAACATAATCATTTTACAAAGACAGATCACGCCTATAAAGCTGATCAAACATGTCATGGTTACTACATACATGACATGGTAACCTACTTCCGCACCAAACTATCCATTTCATCGATAAAACAATGTTTAGTCAAATTATGGGGCGACCCGAAGTTAATAAATTGATTATGATAAACGCCATCCTAGACGGTGTTTTCATAAAAGAAAATAGTAAGAAAGTGCCAATAGGGTTGGCATTTTATGCTAATATATTTACTTTAAACCGCTGAATTGGATGGCGCTTTATAGCTGAATGTTCCCTTAAAAACGTTGAATAAAATGGCGTTTCCGAGAGTGTTAAAAAGAGTCATTATTGAGAAATAGTTTGGGTTGTGTTAATTAGGTAATTAGTTTAAAAAATTGTATTTACTAGGTAATTTACCCAAATTTATTAGTTTCTATAATTTTTTCAAATATTTATATAATTATATATAAGATATAAAAATATAATATATTGTCTTCAATTTTTTACAATTTTTTTTTTTTTTTTAAACTGCCAAACTAATCCAAACTATCTATTTGACAAACATTGAAACCACCCAAAACTATGTTAGCTCGGTTTCTATAGGTTTCAATTTGGTTTGGGGCAGTTTCCTTACGCCCCTATTATGTTGTATTCTCTTACTAGTTTCCTTTTAATATCAAACATATAACAACAATACAAGGCATGAGAAGTGGGCTGTAGAATAACTTTGGCTATTGCATTCTTGTATTTTGAGTTTAAATCCAACCTCTCCTTTAAATAATAATAATAATAAAAAAATAAGACAAGACATGGTGCTTTTTTTGTGTGTCTCAATTAAAAACTATATAACTTTAGGGTCCAGACCCGTTAAATTAAAGCAGCTTATGTCTATTAAAAAATAATAAAAAAAACTTGTACACATATGCTAATAACATATTGACTATTCTCACGTGGTATGACTATTATTATATGATTCGGCATACCAAATAAATAAGAAAATATAACTAAAGAAACTACCATTCACATGTCATCATTGAATATAAAAGACTGCACAAAAAGTCGCCACTTATCAAATGGACTGATTAAAAAAAAAAAAGTTATAACATGGTAAGACACAAACACCTTCCACTTTGGTAACATACATTAGAGGTTATCCAATAAATGTTATCACATGCTAACATACAATAAAGGTTTGTTACACGGGAACAAACAAATATATTCCATTATTATTTTATTTTATATAAAAAAGTCATCATAATAATTGTGAAGTGGAGTTTGGCCTTAGGGTAATATTGTCTTTTAATACTTGTGTTGATTTTTACACCTTAAAATCCATCTCTTTTCTCTCCAAGTTGAAATCCATGTTTTAGCTTAAAAAAAAAGTATATATTTTGTTAAATTTTATAAACTGTTAGACAAAGAAAAAGTAAAAAATGTAATTATAAAATTTTAATTTTTAATGACGCTATATGGGTTCATTCTTTAGTTTTCCTAAACCTCTAATTTAATTTAGGAGAACTACAAAAGTAGCTATAGGGGAGTGGGAACTACAACAAATTTTCGAAGTTTATCCTCCTAAACTAGTACTCACGAACAAGGGGAATGACTTTGTATAAGAAGTCATTGCAATCATTCAATAAAAGGTTAGAGTAAAACTTTATTTTAGTCCCTCATGTTTAGGGGTTTAGACAATTTGGTCTCTCACAATTAAAACTTTTCAATTAAGTCTTTGATATTTTAAAAACATGCTAAAATCTATTCCTCTGTCCATGTCTCTTAGGTTTTGTTAGATGAAGTATATTGATGTGTTATGTTAAAGAATGACATGTGCCATTATTTATGTCACAATGAAACCTATGTTCATTATTCTAAATTTTAGTCTCTCCTATTTTAAAACATGGCCAAATCAATTCTTCTCATCCTCTTTCTCTCTCATGATTTCTTCTTCCTCTTATCTTTCTCTGATGAATCCTTTCGATTATTTCATAGGTTTTGGTCATATAAAAAAGAATTCGTAAGTTTTGATAACGGAGAAGTGATGATCAAATGAATGGTGAAATACTATTAGTTGATGGCTAAGAGTAGCTTAGCTTAAAAGTGAGGTGAGGGACAGGAATAGAGCTCTGTGCCTCCAGAAAGTCATTTTTCCATTGGAGATGCGAACGGTAAAGCTTGCATTACTGAATGATAAAAAGAAAAAGAAAGAATAGAAAAAGCCTTTCTATTATAAGATAAAAAGGCAAAAGCACTGAATCTTACAACAAAAAATTAAAATAATACATTTAATGAAGAGCGTGTGATTTAAAATAATAACAAGGGAAGTGAGTAAAAAACAATGAAAGCACTCCCCTTGTCGATGGTGATGCAAGCACCTTCCCGTTGTTTTTTAGCATTTCTTGATGGAAGACAGAAGCTGGATATGAATTCTCATTGGACCAGCAAAATAAAAGTTGGAAAGAGAAAATATCTTTATCATTTTTTCAAATTGCATATGGGCATTTAGAGCAGTTGTTTGAATGTTGATGGGCAGGGAAAATTAGGTCTAAATACGAGGTTATACAACAAAATAAAAGAAGAGAATTCACATGCTTTTTCAACAACTTTCACACACTTAAATAGCCTTCTTCTTTTTTGTACCATAAAATTGATGAAGTGGAATAGACAAAGAAAGAAATAAGGAAGAAAACACCATGAGAGAAAGAAAGGGAGAATGATCAATTACACCGAGTTTTAAAATATGATGGATTAAAATTGAGAATATTGAAATGTAGGTACTAAAGTGATACAAATAATAGCACACATATGTCATCACTTAATGTAACTTATTGGCATGCTTTTTCTAACAACCTTAACGAACATGGATGGAGGGATGAATTTGGTATGTTTTTAAAATGCTAGGGATTTAATTGAGAAGTTTTAATGAGACTACATTGTCTAGATTGCCAAGTATGAGGGACTAAAATGGAGTTTTATTCTAAAGCTTATGGGTGTTATGTAAGTCAGGATTTTGTAGATGCCCATTTGCTAGAAACTTTTAATACCTTAGGGCTAAGTCAAATATTATTACTCCATTTGTTTGAAATTATAAGATGCTATTACTTATTTTACATTGCTCAAGGAATATAGTTAGGTAATTAAAAAAAAAAAATGTTATTCCCATAGTGCCCTTATGTAATATTTTATTTTGAGTTAAATGCACGAGAGATGATTAAAACTATACTTTAAGTAAGGGCATATTTTTATAAAAATGTTATTAATTACTTGCTAAAATCAAGAAAATAAATTATATTTTTAAACAAGGGACTTTTCAAATAGTGTTTTACAGTTTAAACCGCGACAGTATATGTATTTATATAAAAGAATAATTATCTTATCTTTTAGGGTTTTACTTATAACGAGACTCTCCTAACACTTATATAAATACCTTTTATGTGAATAAAGAATTGACTCTTCTGGTTCTTTATATTTTTTCTCATATCTCAAATCTCTCTACTCCCTCTGTCTCTTATTTCTTATTTTTTTACACACCAGTTATCAACATGAAGCTTTACTATTTACTATTTCACTTTTTCAATTGCAATGTGGTTTGGTTATCAGAAAGCCTTCCCTCGACAGGTGTGTGTCAGGTTGAACCATAGGTTATATAGATGAAGTCATAAAGATGATTATATTTATGCTCGACTAGATTAAACTTAGATAATGATATATAACCTAGACAAAGATGATTAGCTTTATGGAAGAGATGAGAGTATAATAGACATAACACCAAATATTCTAATGAAAAGTGTTTAATAGGCATGCGCAAAACCAAAGTTGTCCCCGTCAGATTTCAGCTATGCAGTCATATGGGTTCGCTTTAAGAGCTAAATTAAATTAAGAGTCAGTCAAGAACCAAAATAAGATTAAATGGAGATGTTTGGTTTGACCTAAATAACTGACAGCGCAATAATATCAAAAAAGAAAATGTAAAATAATTTATTAAATGGAGATGTTTGGTTTGACCTAAATAACTGACAGCGCAATAATATCAAAAAAGAAAATGTAAAATAATTTATCAAAATATACCGCATTTTAAAAACATTTTTTTTTTCAATATATTGTTGTTTTTATCATACTAGTTCTAGTCTAAATTTTAGTTGAAGTGTGTCGTTTAAAGTGGTGCTGTTGAAAAGAAATTGTGTAGAAGAGTGGCACTTGAACTCCCATCAAATTAAAATTTGTTTTCTCATTATTATGTACTTTAAATAATCTGCTAATTATATAGAAAAATATATGAAATACTGTATAGGACAATTGATTAGATTCATGATCCGGCCCTCTACAGCCCAGTATTCTAACGAGAGTGCTAAACAAAGTAGTCCTCCTTCAAGAGTCATTTAAAATAAGCATTTTACACTAAGCAGCAGATCATGTAATCCCATGGATGAATAAAAAAATGGTAAGGAAGCTCTGTTTGTCAATGCAGAAATAGAAGGAGAGATTCCTTTTATCATACACTAAGCAGTTGGGGGTTTTATAAGCGAGAACGCGATTGGGGTATGAAAAGATATATATATATATATATATATATATATATATATATATATATATATATATATATATATATTTTTTTTTTTTTTTTGATTTTTTAAATGGCAGTCGAAGGGCCTCACTGTGTTTGGTGTCTTTGTAAAAGAAATTGAATTGAAGAGCTCTAGTTCAAGTGGCGCCTTCTACAGTACAATTTCTTCATAAGAGGATCACCTTTATTTGAAATTTTTTGAAGCTAAAAAAAAAAGCCAATTTGTATGTTATTTCATCATTTTTAAACAATTTAAATTTTCAAATAAATTATCTAACCTCATATAATATATATTTAATATTTCTAACATATGTAAAAATTTCAAATTTATTTTAATTTTTCTAAGCTAAAAAACAAATTTATATGTTATTTCATCCTTTCTATAACCTATTTAATGATATTCAAACCTCATATAATATATATTTAAAATTTTTAATCTATTTAAAAATTGTTTAGAAAACTAATTTTCTTCTAACCTAGCTAGCCTCTAACCAATTTAAATCATAATATACATTATGTTTAAATAGCACTAATTTCATGTATTATATAAAAAAATACCTAATTAAAAGCTTTATGTACTATCTACTATTTTAAAAGTTATTGTACTATTTTCTAACATAATTTAAGTTTCTAACCACATATACTAGTTAAACAAGAAAAATAAATATATTTTAATTTAAAATTAATTACTACTATATTAATTAGAAACAAATAATTCAATAATCTACACGTAGCACGGAAATATTTTTAAAAAAGAAGTATATGTAGATAAATTTGTATAGATTTGGTAAATATTAGTGAACAAATTTTAAAATTGATAAATACTAGTACAAAAATAGGGGAAACAAAAGGTAGGAAAAACAAAAAAGTGAGGAAGGAAGGGAAAATAGTACCTTCAAAATAAATGGGGTTGTTTTGCAATAAAACCTTTTAAGATTGTTCATTTCATCCCTTGTAGTAGGATTATAGATGCTTCCCACACAGCTAAGTCGTTCTTGAGGGAAGTTGTCTGGCTTCATGATCTTCCTACTTGATTTTCATAGTTTTTGATAGGGGTGTCCAATTCAATGTGGAGGATATAACACTTTATAGTGATATCTCTTAGCACGCCTTGTTGTCTTTAGTTGTTTTTGTCAATTCCAAGTTTTCTCATCCTCAAAAATAGAGAAAAACACTTTTTCTATCCCCAGCAATATATGACATTACCAAATATATCTTTAACATTTCACTTTCAAAAATATTATCCTGGTCACTTTAAAATGTTAACAAATCTACCTATGATACTATATCGACTTGGACACTTTCCTAAGTTGATCAAGCACTTCATCAGTAGTAAATGATATCCCAACATACATGCAAGCATAAAAATCTAGCTTACTCATGCAAGTAGCCTTGGGTAGGAATATTCTTTGGACTCTATGGTCTAAAAGGCATATAAAAGACTATTCAGATTATTTTTGCGATGGAAAACAGAGAAGGTAATGGAAAGTACAGTAATTTGTTGAAAGAGTTAGACGGAATGGTAGATTTGTTAAGATTTTAAAGTTATGGGGTTAATTTTGTTATGAAGGTATATTTGTTAATATAATAGAGTATCGGGGTAAAAAAAGTGTTTTTCTCTCTAAAATACCTTATGAAGTGGAAGCAATGGTAACCCTATATAGAATGCCAATGATGCTTTTTGTCCATTGGCTTCTACTCATTTGGATTATTACCTATCTTTTAACCCTTTGGACAATAGTTTTTCCCATGATTTATAATAAAATGATTTTTAAGAAGGGACATTATAGTTAATGTGCTCTACTAAGTAATAAATTCTATATATTTGTAACTTCACTTTCGATTTTTCTAAACACAACCTTGGCATTCACTCACATTTGCACACACTTGCTATGCCTTATTCATTACAACACTAGATACCAATTATGAAGCCGGTGCGTAGTAGGGCAAGGGGATTAGCATTCTCTCATTTTAGTCTCTACTATGACATTGCCATATTTATAAAATTTTAACATTTCATAACTAGGGTTATAATAATAACATAATAATAAACAATCTCTTTCCTATTAAAGTCATTCATATTTTACAAACATCACTTTGCTATTTTTTTTTTCTCTTAAAAAAAGAAAACCGCTCCAGCATTGTCTTCTTCTTGCGTAGACATAAGAACACAGCATATATTTTCTAAACAAAATGGTGATTTCATACAAGGTCGAGTGTAGAAATTTTTATATGAATGTAACTTTCAGCTTACCTGTTGTTCACATGAGTAGTGGACTTTTTTTTTTTTTTTTTAATTAATATACCTGAATAGTGGATTTTAAACAATAGTTTTGACAGCGATGAATAGGAAGAGATTCAATATCCTGAATTTTGAAATAAATCAGATATATATCTTTCGACAATAGGTATATAGAATCTCCCTCTTTGTTTAAGTCATTTTTTTTTAAGAGACTTCATGACCCACGGCAAGAGCTCTACACGTTAAGTCCACATGCCCATTCCTAATCATATAGTTTTAGGATATTGATTAAAGTCAATTAACAATATTGATTAAATCACAAGGAAGGATGAAGTTTTAAATATATTGAATGAGCAGTTGAATATACTTAATAGTTTTCTTTCTATAACTCTTTCATATGGGGAACTTAAGAAATGACTTTAGGAGGGATTAGGAAAAACTAAGAAAATCCCTTAAACTCTTCCCCTCCTAAAATTAAAACTCCTAAACCAGTGGAAATGAAATGGAGACTATAAAATTTCATCACCCGCTTAATGCAAAACAAAGTGCAAAAGAAGAAAACCCTAAGATACTTTCTTAGGGTACTCCCTTGATAGAAAACAACTCATATATCCTCTGAAAATAACTCGATTGCATAAGAAAATGTGAAAAAACTGATTACAAAAGGACCTATTTAGAGGCCATGGAGTCTCCTCAAAATAAGAGTTCTAATAGAAATATAACTCTAATCTAGATAACAATGAAATATTTGAAATAAAAACAAAAAATAAAATACATTAAATAAAGTAAAAACTCTAACCCTAATTTGAGTGAAATCCTAGATGCCTAATTTATATCATTCCACAACACCCCCTCCCCCCCCAATAAATAAACCAAATTGGAAGAGCATCATCTAGCTGGCGAAAATGTTCCTTAGTGATTCATATAGCATTGGAAGTAGGGTGGTTCTTCCACTTCACAAGGTAGCGGCAGAAAAGAGTAGTGCAAGAACCGACATCTATGGAACAAGAGGCACTGGTGGAGTTTGAGAAGCCTCGACACCTGCAGAAACAAAAGGAGACAACACAGGAGGCTAAAAAATGCCTCGGTAAGGTGTTAGAAATGATTGTTTCAAAACTAAAATTTAAATTAAGAAATTTTATTGAAATGTAGTTTTAGGGTGCAAAAATTATTTGAGTTGCATGAAATAATAGATGATAATATGGCATTAGGGGACTCAATTAAAAATTATTAAAAAACACTTCTAATTCAATAAATTAGTTTAACAGTTGTCCACACTCAAAATAATGAATCATAAACAGAAACTTGTATTTTTCTAATTTTAATATTAATGAATCATGAATAGGATTTGCCATTTGCAAATTATTATGATTATGATTATGATTATGATTATTATTATTATTCCTACTTTATATTTAAGCTCAAAATAACTATCTACATCTGTTTTTTCTTTTGTATTGCTTCACATAGACTTAGGTCCAGTTCTCAAACCGCAGGCGGAGGATTTAGCTGCGATTTAACTGAAGTTTTGTCAAAATTATTTTACTATTCATAGCTTTATTTCATTAATAATAACTGATTGATCATCTATTTTAATTACAATATAAAATAATGATAATAATTATGACGGTTAAGGGTATTAGCACACTCTCATATTAGGATGTAACACCACATTGTCATATTTGTAAAATCTTAACGTTTCGAAGGCATTAAAATCAAATCAATGACTAGGGTTATAACATTATAACAAACAATCTCTTTCTTCATTAAAACCTTCCAATTTTTACAACGATGACTTTGTATATAGTCTTAGAATGTTTGGTCCGCGTCTAATTTTTTTTTTTTTTTTCTTAGTCTTTACTTAACACTACAGCATTGTCTTCTTACGAAGACAGAGCAACACGACATATGTATTCTGAAAAAAATTGAGATTCGAATCAAGGTGGTGTCTAGAAATCTTTTTATGAATAATGGATTTCTTTTTATTCTGCATGAAAAGTGGATTTTAAACAATATATAGTTTAGACAGCGATGAATTCATAACATAAATAAAGATTCTAAGCAAGTCGAATGCAGAAGTACTTATCCATGCAAGGGGCATGAAGGGGACAGCAAAGCAAATCTTATTTTGTAGACAAAATATGCATGATATTAGTAAATATGTGGGTAGACCAAACAAAAAAAAAAGACAACAAATATGCATGTTACGTAACTTATAGTTCCTGTAAAATTATTTAATGCATGATAAATATATAGAATCTCTCTCTTTGTTTTTATTATTATTTCAACCCTTCATCACGCACCACAGCAGCTCTGCATGTTAAGTCCACAAGCCCGTTCCTAATACTTGCCATTTCTAGGTTGACTTAATCTTATTTAAAATGATACATTTTAGTTAAAGAACATGTAGTTTTTAGTAATAATAAAATATTACTACCCAAACAATTATTGATTAAAGTCAATTAAAAATAAGATTAATTCATGAGGAAGATCGAAAGAAGGAATGGGAGGGGAAATGGGGTACGGTTATGTGCATGTTTTAAACAATGTTTATTACTCCTTTAATAGTTGTTAGGATTTCATGCTTTGTCCAAGACAATAGAAAAGCTTCTTCTTAAGTATTTAATACTATAGCTAAGGTGTTTGCTCGTACATAAAAGGCCAAGTTTGTACAAAAGGAGACTTGTATCGGACAATGATAACAATAATAAAATATTAATTTTTTAAAAAAACTGTAAGAACTATTTTATAAATTTTAAAAAGTATAGGGATTAAAACTTAATTTTTAAAAACTATAAAGACTAAAAACTTCTTGTTAAGTTTAAAGAAAATAAAAGTTATAATGAAACTGACGTTAAGTACGAAATTTTTTTTTTTAAATTATCAAAACTATATTATAGATTTTAAAATTATAAATACTAAAATTTAATATTTTAAAAATTATAACAAGGAAAAGAATAATATAACAAAACAAAACCCACGAACATGCAGTGTAGCAGTAAATGCATGGTCCAAATTGAGAACGTTACGAAATTTATAGTTCCTCTAAAATTATGTAACCAACAAAGGAATAAGACAAGTGACGCCTTTTCTTGTCAAAAAGTAGAAGCCGGTGGTAAAATATATGGAATCTCTCTCTTTGTTTTTATCATTACTTTAATATGACTTCACAAGGCACGACAAGAGCTCTGCATGCTAACTCCACATATGGTGGATACTTGTCTTTATTGAGAACACGTGGGGTCTAAGTTGAATTTTTCAATTAAATAATTAGTGCTATATTACTAATCAAAAACACAGCAAGCAGCTGAGATATAACTAATTTAGATATATATATGAACCAAACCATACATATTGCCCCTTCAATTGTTGTCACTATGCCCGTCAAGTTTCTTTTCAAATTGTTTAACATCATGAGCTTTGATGTTTGGCATGACATCAATATAAGATCGTGAAACGTTTTCAAAAAGGAATTAAATTAACCAAAGTTAATTTGATCATAAGTCATTTTCGAAATATAATCAACCACACAATTATTACTTGATTTGAGTGAAGATATTTCAAGAAAGAATCAGACTGTATTGCAAATAACAAACTAAAGATCAAAGTCAAAGTTCTTGATCGGAATTAACCTTAAATGAAGAAATTACAACAACGTGAAGTTGATTGAATATTCAAATAGATATTACAATGTGATTCAAGCAATCAGATTGAAGTCAAACTCTAATCTACATTCAAAGCTCTAACGGCTAGACGGCTGTAAAACAGTATAAATAGAGCCATCTCCAAACAAAGCAAAAAGCATACGAGAAGACAAGAATATATGCTTCTATAGTCATGTTACGTTATCGAGCTATCACTTAGGATTATATACTTATAGTGATTTATGATAAATTGGGATTATCTATTGTATAAAACAACCCATTTTCTTTGAGCTTGCGCTCAACCATTTTGTAACCTTCTACGCCAAGTAATTTAGGTAGATGCTTGATTATCTGTGAAGAAAATCAAGTGAGCTAGGTCGAGTGGGTCAATCTAGTGGAGATTATTGTGTTTGATTGTCTATAAAGGAAATCAAGTGTGCTAGGTCGAGTGAATTGATCTAGTGGTGATTGTATTATTTGGTTTAGGGTTAAGGAAGTGAAGTGGAGACTTTGTAAAGGTTGATTGGTCAACCTGAAAACCAATACTTAGAGATAGTGAAACACCTTCATGGAGTGGATGTAGACTGTGGTTTAGCCACATCACTATAAATCTCTGTGCATGCTATTCTCTCCCTATCTCTATTTATTTTTATTGTCAACTATTTTACTGCACATTGAACTGTGTAACTAGACATTTTCATGATTAAAATACAAGTTTTTGAAACAATCCTATTCACCCCTCTAGGACACATTTTTTACACTCACAAATATTCTTAAATTAAGTCATTGCATATGAATATATACTTTTTTTTTTTTTTCACATGTTGAAATACTATAACTATGCAAGTAGACTGTCAGAGTGAGGTGTAGCCCATGTGAGCGTTCTAATACGCACTCGTGTAGTTTTAGAACTAAACAAATTGAATTGGTTGGTAGCCGTCGCAGTAAATGATCAAAGGAATATAAGACGTGAGTTGCCTTTTCATGTCAAAAAGAAGGATCAATCTCTTTGTTTTATTATCATTTCAATTTCAACACTTCAAGCGCCACAACAGCTCTGCATGGCTCTGCATGTTATGTCCACACGCGCCCGTTACAAAACCCCTCACAAAGTACATATTCTTTTATTTCTCCAACACTCAATCATCTTTCATTTAAACATTTAACACAAGGACAATTAAACCTCCCTTAACTATTGGACACATTTTTCTTAGCAAATTCCAAGAATTCTTCTACCTATTCTCATATTCACATAGCATTTATCCAACTACAAACCATACCAACCTAAAAGTAACAACCAAACCTGCAAGAGCATATTTAAGTCATTACTAATGCATTCAATTGACACTCCTTGAGCTAATTTATTTTAATAAATTCTTTAACCCATTAATTAGAATCTAACAAAATATTCAAATAAATTATCTAACTCATTAATCTTTACTAACACATTGACATTTTTCAAATATATTTATAAATCTCATAAGTAAAAAGATCAATTTCTTTGTTATTACATATTTTCAAACCTATTTAAAATTTTTAAATTCAATATAATAAACTAAAAAATTATCCAACCCCATATAATAAAAATCTAATATTTCCAACCTATTTGAAAGTTCCAAATTTTTATTTCACTTTTTTCAAAGCTGGAAAAAACCCTATCTATATGTTATTTCATCATTTCTGACTTATTTAAATTTTTAAATAAACTATCCTACCTCATATAATATATATATATATATATATATATATATATATATATATATATATATATATGTATTTAATATTCTAACATAAGTAAAAGTTTCAAATTTATTTTAATTTTTTCGAAGCTAAAAAACAAATTTATGTTATTTCATCCTTTCTACAACCTATTTAATAATGTTCGAACCTCGTATAATATATATTTTAGATTTTTAACCTATTTAAAAGTTGTTTAGAAAAACAATTTTTCTTCTAACCTAGCTAGCTCCTAACCAATTTAAATCATAATATATATTATGTTTAAATTACACTAATTTCATGTAATATATAAAAAAATACCTAATTAAAATTTTTATATACTATCTACTATTTTAAAAGTTAATATACTATTTTCAAACCTAATTTACGTTTCTAACCACATCTACTAGTTAAACAACATTTTTTTCAAGTGCTTTAAAATTATACACAAATACAAAAAATTCAACAAATCAGTAAATTCTCACCAATACTACAACAGCAAAATTAGTAAATTCCCAACAATAAAAATTATACTCAAATACAATAAAATAAGAAAAGAAAAATATAGAAAATGAAAAATGAAAAATGAAAAAAAAAATTCATACACAATAACATAAATCAGTAGATTCCCACCAAAAAAATGAACAACAGCAATCACTTTGCATCCAGTAACAATCAAGAAGAGAGGGACTGCTAATTGGTTACCAGTTGATGCGATGGCGAGCACCAGATGCAGCAAAACGGTGGCTGGTGTACACAAGCAGTGGCGGAGGCAGACTACAAGCTCAGCAGAAGGCGGTGACGATCTCCAACTGGTGTGGCAGCAGTGAGCTTCGATTAGTCTCAGTGAGGAGTTTCAAACCTTTTTCATTCACTGTTTCTACGCCTGTTTCTATTTGGGAAGAAGAGTTAAATTTTAGAAGATATACCACACCGGTTGCAGGTAAATCAACGTTATATATGTCTACTACATTTATAATAAACTAGTGGAAAATATATGTATTAAACCGGTTCTGATGTAATTGGTGTAATAAGTGTTCAAATAATTACAAAATTGTCATCGCCTTTTTTTAAATACTACGGGTGGATTACAACCGGTATAAAAGGCTGCTCTTAAATCTAATTTTTCCACTAATGCCACACTCAAAATAATGAAGCATGAATAGAAACGTTGTCTTTTTCTTCATAATGTTAGTATTAATGAATCATGAATAGGATTTGCCATATGCAAATTATTATTATTATTACTATTACTATTCCATCTTAAATATTTTGAAGTTTTAAAGCAATTTTTGTTGAAACATGATTGTAATTTTTGAATTTTTAAAGTTTTGTGAAAATTATTTTACTATTCATACCTTTATTTCATTAATAGTAACTCATTGATCATCTATTTTAATTACAATATAAAATAATGATAACAATAATGAAGCCTGTGCTTAAAATGGTTAAGGGGGATATTAGAACATTCTCATATTAGGATCTAACAACACATTGTCATATTTGTAAAATCTTCACATTTGGAAAGCATTAAAATCAAATCAATGACTAGGGTTATATGATTATAACAATCAATCTCTTTCCTCGTTAAAACCTTCCAACTTTTATAAAGATGACTTTGTTATAGTCTTAGAATGTTTGGTCCGCGTATAATATTTCTTTTTTCTATTAGTCTGCACTTAACACTACAGCATTGTCTTCTTTCGAAGACAGAGCAACACGACATATTTATTCAGAACAAAATTGAGATTCGAATAAAGTTGGTGTCTAGAAATCGTTTTATGAATGTAGCTTTAAGTTTCCAGTAGTTGACATTAATAATGGATTTTAAACAATATATTGTTTAGACAGCGATGAATTCATAACATAAACAAAGATTCTAAGCAAGTTGTAATACTTGCCATTGCAGACAACTTGTGCGGTCTAGGTTGACTTAATCTTGTTTAAAATGATACACTTTAATTACAGAACAAGTAATTTTAGGAATAAAAAAATTACTACTATTGATTGAAGTCAATTAACAATATGATTAAATTATGAGGAAGGTCGAAGGAAAGGGAGGGGAAATGGGGTACGGTTATATACAAGTTTTAAACAATTTTTATTACTCCATTAGGTCTTACTTATAAGGTCTTTTCTAAATGTTTTTGATTTCATATTAAGACCTTTTATAAACTTTGAAGAACATTTATTATTATTTTTTTCTCATATTTGTCATTCATTAGTATTGGTACTTTTCAATTTTAAGATATTAATTAATATCAAGTTTAACTTTTCTTAAATTTTGTGATTCAGGTGAAGTGACCATATAAAAAGAACTGGAGGAAATAATATGTACTAAATCTATTGAATGAGTTATATAATAACATCATAACTGTTTTCATAATATGCTCTTAAGTTTGTAGTTTTCTTACCAATTTTCATCTCAATGAGCTATAGAATAACATGATAACCATTTCCATAAATTGTTTTAAAGTTTGCAATTTTTTTACTGATAATTTTCATTTATGCTAAATCATTTTGAATGTTTCAACAAAAGATTTCTTACTCTTCCATTAAAATTCATGTGAATAGTGGACTTTAAAAAAAAAAAAAAAGATCTGATTGAATGGTGGATTTTAAACAATAGTTTGGACAGCGACGAATTGTAAAATAAACAGAGGGAGAGAATCTAAGCAAAAGTTGAATGCAAAACTTTTCCATGAAGGGGACAGGCGATAGACAAACAAATATGCACAGTAGCAGTAAATGTGTAAATCTGTGGGTAGAAAAAAAAAATTATTCCTTTGTTCCTTATACTTTTTAATAAGTTAAATTTTACTTTTTATATCTGAAATTTATAAAATAGTTCTTATAGTTTTAAAAAAATTAAATAGTCATCCTTGCCATCATTTTCCGTTAAAATTTTTGTTTTCTTCAAATTTAATAAAAAGTTAAATTATTCTTTTAATCCTAATAGTTTTTTAAAAGTTAAGTTTTAGTTTTTACACTTTATATAGTTTCTTAAAAAAATTAATGTTTCATCCTTGTCATCATTATCCAGAGGTTTCCTTTTTGTGCAAACCTGACCCTATATGTACAAGCAAACACTTAAGCTATAATATTGAATACTAAAGAAGAAGGGTTTAGGGTTTGTTGGCCTGAAGAGTTTCTATTTAGTTTTCTAACTATTCATTTGTAAAGTATATTCGTTAGGATTTCATTCTTTACCCTAGACAATAAAGAAACTTCTCAAGTATTCAATATTATAGTTCAGATGTTTGCTCATAGACAAAAGGCCAAGTTTGCGCAAAAAAGAGACTTGTATTAGACAATTATAACAATAATAAAACGTTAATTTTTCTAAAAACTATAAAATTATTTTATAAGTTTTGAAAAATATAAGACTAAAACTTAACATTTTAAAGACTTTTAACTTCTTGTTAAATTTAAAGAAAATAAAAATTTTATCAAAAATTAATGGCAAATATAAAAAATTTAATTTTAAAAAAATAATTTTATAAATTTTAAAAGTATAACAACTAAAACTTAACTTTTAAATTATAAGAAAAGTGTAATATAACAAAAAAAAAAAAAAACCCACAAATATGCATAGTAGCAGTAAATGCATGGTCCAAATCGAGAATGTTACGAAATTGATAGTTCCTCTAAATTTTTATGTAACCACCGAAGGAATAAGACAAGAGATGCCTTTTCTTGTCAAAAAGTAGAAGCAGGTACTAAAATATATTGAATCTCTCTCTTTGTTTTTATCATTACTTTAATATGACTTCGTGAGGCACGACGAGAGCTCTTCATGCTAACTCCAGATATAGTGGATAGTTGTCTTCATTGAGAAGACGTGGGGTCCAAGTTAAATTTTTATAATTAAATAATTAATACTATCATAATAATTAAAAACAATGGAAATAATCTCATTTTTTAATTAAATAAATATATTATCTATTCATTTGTTTGATTAATTAATAATTTATTTAATTTACTTTTAAATTTTTAAATAGTATTTGAATTAATAAATATTTAACTTTTAAAACAATTTTATAAAAATATATGAAGGAAAATTCATATCGCCATAATACGATTTTTCCTGATATGAATAAAAATAAAAGATTGTCAGAAATAATATTATGGTTGTATGACCTTTCAAATAAGTTGTACTATTATAATAGGAATTTTGATAAAAGTGGAATATGATGATAAATTTTTACAGATTTGGTACATATTAAGAATTTTTTTTTAAAATTGATATATAATAGTACAAAAATCAGGGTAAAAAAAAAAAAAGGAAGGAAGGGAAAATAGAATCTCCGAACAAAATGGGGCTGATTTGTTATAGAATTTTTTAAGATGGCTCATTTAATTCCTTGTAGCAAGATTGCAAATGCTTCCCTCACATCTACGTTGTTTTTTTAAGGGAGTTTTTGGTTCAAGAGAGCAGAGGAAGAAAATGTGTAAATTACTATTAAAATCATATTAGTGAGAAAGAAAAATAAAATATAAGTGTATTTTTGTCCAAAAGCTACAATTGTTTTTTCCTTCTAAAACCCTTCAATTTTGGGGGTGAAGAGAGGAAGGGAAAAAGGAGAAAAAAATGAGTGGTTAAAATTCCTCCCCTCCCCTTATATGGGATGAAGCAAACAAGAAAAAAATATTAAGAATCTTTACTCTTGTTTTTATTTCAACTATAATATAACAATAAATTAAGGGTACGCTGGGAAGTTTAAAAAGAATGATGAGATATCAATTACATTTCTTAAGTAATATGTAAAAACTCTTAACATTTCTAGAGTATTAAAATCAAATAAATAACTAAGATCTTAGCATTATAACAAACAATCTCTTTTGTCAAACCACTCTAGCAATGGATATAAATGAGTTAAGTTGAGCCAAGTTAGATTAAGCTCCAGCTCAAATCTCATGAAATTTAATGAGCTCAAGCTTAATTCTTTTTAACTAGCAAACCAATTTTTATAGTTTAAACTCTGCTTACTTTAAAGCTCGTAATAAAATTTATTTAACAAAATAAATAAAATACCCCTTAAACTTTTAAAAATCATCACTAATCAATAAATATTCATAATAAAATTAAAAAAATAATTGTACAATCTCTATAAACGTTATAAAATAATCCAAAAATAACATAAATTATTGTGTGTCTATAATATCAAAGACTATAAGAGAAATAAAAATGTATAAATCTATTATTTAATGTGCCGAATCTTTTTAGAACTAAACAAATTGAATTGCTTGGTAGTCCGTAGCAGTAAATTATCAAAGGAATAAGACGTGAGTTGCCTTTTCATGTCAAAAAGAAGGATCAATCTCTTTGTTTTTATTATTATTTCAATTTCAACACTTCATCAAGCCCGTTATTGAGAACGTACGAGGTCTACGTTGACTTGATCATATTTAAAATGATATATTTTAATTAAAGGACATATAGTTTAAGGATTAAAAAATGTTATGACCCTAAAAATTATTGATTAAAGTCAATTAACAATATGCATGAGGAAGGACCTAGGGCAGGGAGGGGAAATGGGGTGCAGTTATATACAAGTTTTAAGAAATTTTTATCCCTTCTTGTCTTATTTATAAGTTTTTTTTTTTTTTTTAGACATTTTTCCTTGTTTTTAACACAAGATCTTTTACAAATTTTTAGAGACATTTATTATTATTTTTTTCATTGTCAGTAGTCCTTTTATTTCTAAAGTATTTATTAATTAATGTAAAATTTGACTTTAAATAAAAGTAAAATTAAAAAATTATGATAATTTTCAAATATCAATATATTAATTAATTTTCAAATAAAAGTAGAGTATTTATTTATCTCTTTGAAAAAAATTATTTTTACTTATTTAAAATGATATATTTTAATTAAAGGACATATAGGTTTAGGATTAGAAAATATTATTACCCAAAAAATTATTGATTAAAGTCAATTAACAATATGCATGAGGATGGACCAAGGGAAGGGAGGGGAAATGGGGTGCTGTTATATACAAGTTGTAAACAATTTTTATCCCTTCATTGTCATTGGTCCTTTCTATTTCTAAAGTATTTATTAATTAACGTAAAATTTGACTTTAAATAAAAATAAAGTTAAAAAATTGTGATAATTTTCAAATATTAACATATTAATTAATTTGAACAACTTTTTCTCATTATATGTAATTAGGTCAGAAAGACTTTCTAAAAAGAACCAGATATACTCCTTCTATTATTTTTTACTTATCTCTTTGAAAAAAACTTTATATTTTTACTTATCTGTCTTATTACCAGCCGATCTATATGATGTAGGACATGGACACGAGGTCTGCATGTTGCATTGAAGGTGCCTTTCATGTCACATCCGAAAAGAGTAGCAGTGTTGTGCAGAGGAACAAGAATAGCAGAGAAGGGACGAGAAACTAAAGAAGAATAAAGTTGGAAATAAGAGATAGTACAACCAGCTAGCTCACAAAGCTATTATTTAGATATATATTTGAACCAATCGTTACATGAAACAGTACAAGCAACTGAGAAATCTATAATTTAGATAACAATAATTCATACATATATACATATATATATATATATATATATATATATATGTATGAAACAAAGCTTATTTGAAACAGTAGAAGCAACCTGAGAAATTTAGATATAGATGAACCAAACCTTATACGAAACACTGCAAGCAACTGAGAAGTAATTTATTTAGATATATATATATGAACCAAACCTTACATATTGCCCCTTCAAAGCCACCCTCGCTTGGAGTTTCCACCCGATCAGCCACGAAAATTGACAGGTTGGTTATTGTTCCTCCTTCCACGCCTGCCTTGATTAACGTTTCCAGTAGGAAAATTGGGAGGTTGGTTATTGTTCCTCCTTCCACGCCCGCCTTGATTAAAGTCTTCAGTACGAAAATTGTCGGGTTGGGGGATATCATTAAGTCTATTTTCTAATAGAACAGCTGTACTTCTTAAAGTATCAACCATATGTCTTATGACAACTTCAGCATTTTCATCGATGGTTGGGTATGGAAGATGAAGAATATTATTTAGCGTGGTTTCAAGCTCATTACTAAGATTTTGGTAACTCATTATGGTATTGAAACACAAAAAGATGGGATTCACAATTTGTGGAGAATGCTGCTGCGTCTTTTCTAGAAGCCGGTGTACTCAATCCCTCAAGTGAGATCACTCTTATATAGAAAACTGGTTCACGCAAACTTGATCATTTTAGAATTCAAAAAAGAAAAAAAAAAAAAGAAGTCATTTTAAAGCCCAACTTGCTAATTAAAATGACCCCATGTGTAGTAATTGAAATAGGGCAGTGGTGGATGTGACATGATTTGGGAATGTGGAACGTTTTTGTTTTGGGGTTTAGGGTATGCTGGGAAGTTTTAAAAGAATGATGAGATATCAATTATATTTTTTAATTAACGTGTAAAAACCTTAGATAATAATGGAGGTAGTAGTTTGCAAAACTTCTTTTCACTCTCTCATATTAGGCTCACATTGTAATATTTATAAAATCTTAAAGTATTAAAATAAAATCAACAACTAGAATTATAACACGTAATCTCTTTTTGTCAAATCACTCTAGCTATAGAATTAAAAAATGTGTGTTTTGTTAAAATAAGATAAATTCTTATGTGTCTATAATATTGAAAACTATGAAAGAAATGAAAGCCTATAAACCTATTATTTAATGTGCCAAACTTAAACTATAATATTTTGGGACAGAAAGAATACTTAGAAAAGAAACACGAAGGAAGAAGCATAGAATTTCATGAAATAAAACTTCTACTCCCTTCATTTTTAAATTTTAGTTATTTTATAAAATTGTTTTTATCTCTAAACTTTAGTTGTTTTAGAATTCTAATATATTATCGGATTTACTTATTTTTTATGTATACCATTATTTAACTCACTTTTCATTATCTTAATTACAATATATGGAATTAATTAAAGATAGATGAAATAGAAAGGGACATTATAGTCAATGTACTCCACTAAATAATATATTCTATATATTTGTAACTTCACTTTTGACTTTTCTAACACACCGTTGCGCGTTCACAATTATGAAGCCGGTGCTTAGTAGGGCAAGGGGTTAGCATTCTCTCGTATTAGTCTCTAATATGACATTGCCATATTTATAAAATTTTAACATTTTGTCAAGAGTATCAGAATCAAATCGATAACTAGGGTTATAATAATAACATAATAATAAACAATCTCTTTCCTATTAAAGTCATTCATATTTTATAAACATCACTAAGCTATTTTTTTTTTTTTTTTAGTTTCTCTTAAAAAAAGAAAACCCTTCCAGCATTGCCCTCTTCTTGCGTAGACATAAATAACAAAACAGCATTTTTTTTCTGAATAAAATTGTGATTTCATACAAGGTCGAGTTTAGAAATTTTTATATGAATGTAGCTTTTAGCTTACCTGTTGTTCACATCAATAGTGGACTTTTTTTTTTTTTTTTTTTTAATATAGAATCTCCCTCTTTGTTTAAGTCATTTTTTTTAAAAAAAAAAAAAAAATTACTTCATGACCCACAACAAGAGCTCTACAGGTTAAGTCCACATGCCCATTCCTAATCATATAGTTTTAGGATATTGATTAAAGTCAATTAACAATATTGATTAAATCATAAGGAAGGATGAAGGAAAGGGAGGGAAATGGGGTACGGATACGATTATGTACAAGTGTTAAATCTGTTGAATAACATGACAACTGTTTTGTAGTATGCTTTGAAGTTTGCAGTTTACTTACCAACTTTGATCTCAATGAACTATTGAATTACATGATAACTATTTCCATAATAGTTATGTTAGCGAGTTTGGAAGGCAAGGAAGGGATGGGAATTAAAAGAGAAGGGAGGGAAGGAATATGGGAGGTTTATCCTTTCCTTATTGAGAAGCATAAATTTTGTGAAAGGAAGCAAATGGAAATTTTGTAATATATATAGACAATTATATCCTTATTTAAAAAGTATATTAACTTAATTTTTGAAACTACGAACATAAATATGTATATATATTATCTATTCTTTTTTTTGATTAATTAATAATTTATTTCATTTACTTCTAAATTTTTAAATAGTTTTTCAATTAATAAAAATTTAAGTTTTAAAACAATTTTAAGAAAATATATGAAAGAAAATTCATATCACTGTAATACGATCTTTCCTTATATGAATAAAAAAAAATAAAAGATTGTCAGAAATAATATTATGGTTATATGACTTTTGAAAGAAGTTGTACTATTATAATAGGAATTTTGATAAAAGTGGTATATGATGATAATTTTTTACGACTTGGTACATATTAAGAAAAAAAATTTAAAATTGATATATGATAGTACAAAAATCAGGGAAACTGAAGGTAAAAAAAAAAAAAAAAAAAGAAGCAAGGGAAAAATAGGACCATCAAACAAAATATTTAAAAGTAACTTAACTGTATATATTAATATTGTTAGCATAAGGATATAATCCCAATGAGATTTTGATTAATCACAAAATATAATTAGATTTGTAGTTATTACAAGAAGATATTTCAAAATTTTTATATGTGGCGAATTGGTTCTGTATAAGTAATGTTTTAAAAAAGGAATCAAATTAAGGAAATTTAATTTGATCATAAATCAATTTTGAAATACAATCAACCATGCCATTATTACTTGATTTGATTGTAGCGATTTTAGGAAAGAAGTAAACCGTATCGCAGTTAACAAACTGAAGATTAAAGTCAAAGCTGTTAATCGTGAATTAAGTTAAAATGAAGAAATTATAACATTTTGAAGTTGATTGAATATTCAAATGGATATTACAATGTGATTCGAGCGATCAGATTAAAATCAAACTCGAATCTGTATTCAAAGCTCTAAGGGAATTAATTATACCCACCCCCATCTTTAATTAAACCACCCCCTCCTTATAAAATTACCAAAATAACCCCAATTAAAAAAAGACCACCCCCATCGCATCCTTCCGTTCATCATGAAAAATAGCTCTATAGAACTGTTTTGGTGCATGAACAACTCTATAAACTCGTTTTGATGCCTGAACGGCTCTATAAGTTGTGTTGATGCCTGGACAGCTCTATAAAGTCATTTGAACTTTGATTTTTCCATACTTGTGCATATTGCCTCATTTTTCTATTTTCATACTATTTATGAAGATTGTATTAATTGATTTTCATATTTTATTTTTGTAAATGCAGTAAAATGTGATTAATTATACTTACAGAATGTGTAAAGGTTAATACTTTAATTATGAATACACCTTATTCGAAGATGTGGATTTAACAACAAATACAAATTTAGTTGATGAAGTTTGTTAAAATTTGGATATTAGACTAGCAATTAATATTCTTGTGAATGTTCAGTTGAATCTCTCTCTTTGTTTTTTATCATTACTTTAATATGACTTCATGGGCACGTTCTAATACGCACTCGTCTATTTTTAGAAATAAATAAATTGAATTGCTTGGTGGCAGTTAATTATGAAAGGAATAAGACGTGAGACGCCTTTTCATGTCAAAAAGAAGGATCAATCTCTTGTTTTTATTATTATTTCAATTTCAATACTTCACCCACCACAACTGCTCTGCATGTTAAGTCCACATGTGCCCGTTACTAATATATGCAATTATTGAGAACGTGGGAGGTTTAAGTTGACTTTTATCTTATTTAAAATGATATATTTTAATTAAAGGACATATATTTAGGATTAAAAAATATTATTACCCAAACAATTATTGATAAAGTCAATTAACAATATTGACTAAAATATTTTACAAAGATGACTTCGTTATAGTCTTAGAATGTTTGGTCCGCGTCTAATGTTTCGATGAAAGATTTCTTATTCTTCCATTAAAATTCATACCTTATTTATGTTTCTCATATATCAGGGAGTAGTTATATCCATGATGTATTTGACAGCGAATTTAATTTTTGTGCAGTCAATTAGAGTAGAAGCTATGTATATAGCCTTTTAGACAGTTTCGAATGGCATCCAAAAGGTGAGTTCCTCATATATTGCAGTGAGTTAAAAAATTGGATTTGCGTTCAAGATGAAATATGCTTGATTAGATCAGGGGCGGCTCAATATGTATTAATGATTTTTAAAATGAAGTTTTTCAGTAATTTTTTAAATGTTATAATTTTTTATTTAAACATTAAACTTGCGAAAATTTTTAAAGGCTTTAGATGCAATGTTCATGGATTAGAGTGATATTGAAAAAAAAAAAAAAAAAAAAGAGAAAATGTTGAAGTTAAAGGAGAAAATTACATTAAATTTATCCTAGAGAGAGGGATAAAAAAGGAATATTGAAATGGAAGGACGAGTCTCACTAAGAAATTAATGTGTTCAAGAAATAAAAATCTCTTAGAATTACGGAAGATAAGTAATATCCAATCAAATAATAAGAAGTTAAATTAAAATTTATGCAAGCAATTATTATTATTAAAGATATTGATATAATGGGACCTAATTTCCTAGAGATTTTTTTATTTTTTATTTTTGCCTAGAACAAGTGTTTTACTTGCTTATAGGTTGAGGGGGCCCTGAATCAGACCTTGCTATGCTTTAGATCAAAATTATAACCCATTCATCATCTCTTTTAATAACAATATAAGATAATATAATAATTATAAAGTCGGTGCTAAAAATGAATAAGGAAATTAGCACACTCTTATATTAAGATCTAACACGACATTAGCATTTCAAGAGTATTAAAATCAAATCAATATATGAACGTTGACTTTAGAATGTCTCGTGGCATCTAATTTTTTGACTATTCATTTATAAACAAGATGAATGCAGAAGTACTTTTCCATGTAAGGGGCATGAAGGGGACAGGAAAGCAATCTTATTTATTAGACAACAAATATGCATGTTACGTAATTTATAGTTCCTCTAAAATTATGTAATGCATGATAAATTATGTACTACCCAAACAATTATTGATTAAAGTCAATTAAAAATACATACAAGTTTTAAACAGTATTTATTAGTCCATTCCATCGTCTTTTTTAAATGTTTTTGATAGTCCTTAATAAAAGATTTTTTTATAAAGTTTTACAAACATTTATTATTATTATTATTTTCATATTTGTCATTCATTAGTATTGGTACTTTTTAATTCTAAAGTATTAATTAATGTCAAGTTTAAATTTAAATTAGGATAAAATTAGAAAGTTATGATAATATTTTCAAATACTAATATATTAACTAATTTTAATAACCTTTTTTAAACTATGTGATTCTATTGAAATTACCATATAAAATGAACATGCCCATTCTTAATCATATAGTTTAAAGATATTGATTAAAGTCAATTAATAATATTGATTGAATCATAAGGAAGGATGAAGTTTTAAATCTATTGAATGAGCTGTTGAATGACATGACAACTGTTTCGTAGTATGCTTTGAAGTTTGCAGTTAACTTACCAACTTTGATCTCAATGAACTATTGAATTACATGATACTGTTTCCATCGTAGTTATGTTTACGAGTTTGGAGGTAAGGAAGAGAAGGGAATCAAAGGAGAAGAGATGGAAGGAATATGGGGGGTTTATCCTCTTTCTATTTGGAGTATATATACTGTATATATATGTGTGTGTTACTGTTACAGTATATATATAAAAATTGTTGTATGAAGGAAAAGTAATAAATATAATTTTAAAATTCTGAAGAGTATACATGAATATAGGTAATAGGAGGCATTGGTGGAGTCTGAGAAGCCCCCACACCTGTAGAAACCAAAGGAGACAATAGAGGAGGCTAAAAAGTGCCTCAGTAAGGTAATAGATATTCCACATTGGAAATAAGACTAAGATTTAGGTTGTTTAGAGTTTAGGATGTTAGAGTTTGTATTTAGGGTTTTAGGGTTTTAAGGTTTCTATTTAGAGTTTAGGATGTTAGAGTGGAAGTATATATCATATGATATGTAAATCCATTCAATTTTCTGTGTTGCCAAACAATAAAACTATGAAGAAATTTTTACCACTAACAATGAAATAAAAAAAATACAACTGAACTATCAAATAGAAAACAATGGCGAGCAACTTTAATAAATGGGTTATATACCAGATAACAAAATTACGTACGATTGTAAAACTTTAAACATTGTTCACGTTATCAACCATATTTTTTTTTTTTTCAAAATAAATCTTTATCTTAATTTTGACACTAGTAGAACAAACACTTTTACATCGGTCACTTTGGACATTTTACACCAATTTTTCCACCGGTATAGTAACAGCCAATATAGTAACTGGGGTTACATCGGACCTAGAATCGGTTTTAAAAAATATTTTCTACACCGATTATTTGAATCGGTTTGAAATAATTTGTTACACCAGTTGTACAATTGGTTTAATAAGTGTTTTTATTTTTATTTTTTAGTTAAAATAACTTATTACACTTGTTTTTCCAAGACTCAGTGTAATATCTTTAATATTGTATTTTATTTTATAATTCTGAATTAAAGTTTTTTATACCAGTTATGGTCACAACTGGTTTATAAAATACATTTACTACACCGGTTATTGAGTTAGTCAGTTTAGAAAGTGAATATTCTACACCAGTTGTGTATGAGACTTGAACTCTTTAGTAGGTGTATGTAAAAAGGAGCACAAGAAAATGACAATGTTTTGTCTAGGGCAAATAATCACCAACTGCCAATGTTGCTTACAAAAAGAAAAAAATAAATTAGACAAATATTACACCCAATGTCATATTTATTGCATAATTTAACTTACAAGAATATGATGCAAGATAACACTCCTTCCTTCCTTCAAACAACCTATCGTTAACGTAACTGGCTATCTCATCTCCATTGTTCCCAGTTGATTGGAGCTGAAGTGGGCAAATGAACCTATACTTGTCAGTTTTCCCCCTAGAGGACAAGAGGCGATGGATATACTTATGTGACAAAAAATTATTAGTTATAAGTTTAAATTTGAAAATTTCTAATCTTAAAATAATACATAATAAACACTTTTATGACAGAAAATGCAAAGTGTCTCCATCTTCATCACGATCTCAACCACATCCTTTTGATAAACAAAAGAACCAAAAGGCTTGCCAATAACATCTGGATCCATAACCAAGTGTATTGGTTATGTGCTATTCAACAATGCTGCACAAATATGTATTAGTGCTTCAAGAATGGTTTGGGTCTATTGTACCCTTGTATGATTCTCCTCATTTGATGCAGCAACACTCTTAAATAGTACAATAGGAGAATGAATCAATAAATGAGTTATAAAATCAATATGTAATATGAGAAAGAAGCAAAACAAAAGTTGTAATGAGATCATACCTTGGGTTGAACTGCAGCGACAAGACTATGTGGTCACTGAATAAAATTTTCGGGTGCTTGCCCCACGGTCTGGATCTCATCAGTAGGATATAGGACAAGTGCATCGGCATATACAACATATTCAACCATCATCTCCACTTGGTTTGCTGCAATTTGTTGTTGATCGATAGTTGACCTCAAAGTATTGTCATACCTCCCATATGCGACTATATGCATATGAGAATCCTCCAGAAAAAGCTCACACTTTGTCCAAGTGGGTGGGAATGGAGGATTCTCAGCTACATGTTCAATTGCTCAACTACCTTTTATGCTCTGAACAATAAGAGAATGGTTCGGCACAAGAGTTGTTGGCATTTGAGAGCTAAACATGGTGATCATTTCCTCTCTCATTACATCTATTCGCCATTCCATTTCTTGTTCCTTTCGGACCAAGATCACCTCCACCTCTTCTCTTGTCACCGGTGCTGACCAGTAGTGATTGGGCGTACCAAAGTATTGCTTAATGCCTACTCCTCCTCCAACTGTTCCTACACGTTTAGGGTGCTTAGGTCGCGGCCAATATTTTATTCCGTCCTTGAGGAGTGAAGCTTCCTTGGGCACACCAAAGTATTGCTTAACCCTATGTGGAATGCCAATGATGCTTTTTGTCCATTGGCTTCTACTCATTTGGATTATTACCTATCTTTTAACCCTTTGGACAAAAGTTCTTCCCATAGCTAAGAATGATTTTTAATTTTTTAATTTTAGCAATTAGTATTTTATTTTAGATTATTTTAATTTAGGGATTTTTTTTGTGCTGGGTCATTTTATCTTATTTTGGTTATTTTATCTTTTGTATTGAGTTATTTTTTTAGTTCTAGAATAGGGTTACTTAGTAAGTATGTTATTTAGTTATTATAAATACCTCTCATTTGTAAATAACAGAATTTGATGAATTAGAATTTTGATATTGTTACCCTACTTTTTTTGAAGAGTACTCTAGGTTTCCATTCACTTTATTTCACATCACATATTGTTTCAAAACTAAAAATTAAATTAAGAAATTTTATTGAAATGTAGTTTTAGGGTGCAAAAATTATTTGAAGTTGCATAAAATGGTAAAAAATGATATGGCATTAAGGGACTCAATTAAAAATCATTAAAAAATACTTCTAATTCAATAAACTAGTTTAACAGTTGTCAATTTTCAACTAGAAATTAGTGTTTTAGTTTTCAGTTTGCTTTTCAACATTTAGCTAGTTTATTAAGTTTTTTTGCTAAATAGAGTTTAAGCTATATATATATATATATATATATATATATATATATATATATTTTTTGATCTGACCTTTAAGGATAGGGAAATGCTTTTAAAAATGGATAAGATATTAACTTGGAAATATCATTGGTTCAATAGTTCCATTGTTGAAATTTAAAAATAAATTATTGAATTTATCTAATACGAATTATATATATATAAAAGTGACTTAAATGTTAATACTATTTTTTTTAAATTAAGTCATTACATATTAATATATAATTTTTTTCACATGGTTAATTATTATAACCAATCAGTCAGAATGGTTAATTATTAAAGAAGGATCAATCTCTTTGTTTTTATTATTATTTCAATTTCAACACTTCATCAAGCCTGTTACTAATCCATGCCATTATTGAGAACGTGCGAGGTCTAAGTTGACTTGATCTTATTTAAAATGATATATTTTAATTAAAGGACATATAGTTTTAGGATTAAAAAATATTATTACCCAAACAATTACTGATTAAAGTCAATTAACAATATGCATGAGGAAGAACATAGGAAAGGGAGGGGAAATGGGGTACAGTTAGTTTGAAATTTTTTTTTTTTACTATCCCTTGTCTTATTTATAAGGTTTTTTTCTTTACAAATTTTTCATTATTCTTATTACAACATCCTTTACAAATTTTTAGAAAATTTATTATTATTATTTTTCAATATTTCTTTTTCATTGCCATTGGTCCTTTCTATTTCTAGAGTATTTATTAATTAATGTAAAGTTTAATTTTAAATAAGAATGAAGTTAAAAAATTATGAAAATTTCTCAAACTTTAATATATTAACTAATTTTAATAATTTTTTCTCATTAAGTGTAATTAGGTTAAAAGGACTTTATAAAGACAACCGAATGTACTCCTTCTTTTTTTTTGTCTCTCCTCATTTTTTCTATTCTCCTTATTCTCTCAAAAACTTAGTTTCATATTATTTAATTAATAAGTTGATAATACAAAATATTTAATTTTTCAATAAAATAAATTATTTAATAAATACATAAAATAAGTTAATTTAATTTTAATATTATGTTAATATAATATTTTATAGCATTTAGTCTTTTAACATATTTCAGCTAGTTTATAGTATTTTTGACAAGTAACTCTAATTTAAATACTTAACTATAAGGCTATAAACCTTCGGCTAACTTCAAAACTGCATGTTATAATTTTATAGCTTTCAGTTAATTTTGCCAAATAAACTTAGGCTGTAACATAACATTGTCGTTTTTATAAAATTTTAACATTTAATCAAGAGTATCAGAATCAAATCGATAACAAGGGTTATAATAATAACATTATGACAAACAATCTCTTTCCTATTGAAGTCATCCATGTTTTACAAACATGACTTTTCTTTTCTTTTCTTTTTTCTTAAAAAAAGAAAAGCACTCCAGCATTGTCTTCTTCTTGCGAAGACATAACAACACAGCATATATATATATATATATATATATATATATATATATATATATATATATATATATATATATATATATATATATATATATTTTATCAATGCAGCTTTCAGCTCACCTGTTCTTCACATGAATAGTTGACTTTATTTCTTCTTTCTTAAATATGCCTGAATAGTGGATTCTCAACAATAGTTTGGACAGCGATGAGGAAGAGATTCAATGCAAAACAAAGGAAGAGGTTCAATATCCTAAATTTTGAGATAAATCAGACTATATATCTTTCGACAATAGCTATATAGAATCTCCCTCTTTGTTTTGGTCATTTTTATTTTAAAAAGATGACTTTATGACGCACGAAAAGAGCTCTGCATGTTTAGTCCACGTGCCCAATCCTAATCATATGGTTTTAGGATGTTGATTAAAGTCAATTAACAATATTCATTAATCATAAGGAAAGACGAAGGAAAGGAGGGGAAATATTAACATAATTTTTTAAACTATAAACATAACATGTATATATGTGTGCTTGTGTATGTATATATTTATATAGATAATCAAATGGATACATACATACATACATATATATATATATATATATATATATATATATATATATATATATATATATATATATATATATATATATATATATATGCATATACATATGTACTGTATATATTTGTATAAACTGTTATATATATATATATATAAGTTAATATAGTATCATTCCCTTCATACTTTTTAATCTTTCATTTTTTAAAATTTAAATATCTATTTATTCAAATATTATTTAATAAGTAAAAAGTATATAAATAGATGACGACCTCTAAAGGGAGCATCACTCCAGTTGATGCTATAAATTGTTTTTCATATAATTCTTTTATAGACTTTTCATATAGTGTTTTCATGTCTTTGAAATTAAAATACAATTTTATCATATCCCAAAAAAAGTATAATTTTATCCTATATACACGATCTGTAATTCCATTCAAGTTTCTATGTCGCCAAACAATAGGACTATGAATAACTTTTTACGACTAATGATTAAATAAAAAAGATACAATTGAAGTATCAAATAGAAAACAATGGTGAGCAACTTTAATAAATGGGTGAAATGCTAGAAAACAAAATTAGATACGATTGTCAGAGTTTAAACATTGTTCACGTTATTAACAATACTCTTTTTTTTCTCAACACATTTTTATCTTGAATCTTGAATGAGAAAAGAAAAACAGAGAAAAAAAAAAGGATAACTAAATAATAAAAATAACTATATCTAATTATAATATAATTTCTAACAAAGCAGTATGTGTTGATAAGTTTTTACAAAATGGATACATATTAGTAAAAAAAAAAAATGAGAGAGAGAAAAATGTTGAAGTTAAAGGAGAAAAGAACGTTAAATCCTAAAGTCACATTAAATTTATCTTAAAGAGAAGGAGGAATCTCACTAAGAAACAAATGTGTTTAGAAAATGAAAATCTTTTAGAATTAAGAAAGATAATTAATATCCAATCAAATAATAAAAAGTTTAAGTTTTTAATCTTTATACTTTTGAAATCTATAAAAAAATTCTTATAATTTTCAAAAATTAAAATTTCACCCTTGCTGCGGATTTCTATTAAAATTTTGCTTTCTTTCAAAATTTAACAAGAGATTAAATTATTCTTTTAATTCTTATAGTTTTTAAAAGTTAAGTATTAATCCCTTTACTTTCTAAAACCTATAAAACAGTTCATATATTTCCAAAAGCTATAAATCAGTCCATATAGTTTTTTTTTTTTTTTTTTAAAAAAATTAACATTGTATCCTTGCTATCATTATCTGGTACAAGTCTCTATTTTGTGCAAACCTAGCCCTCTATATACAAGTAAATAATTGAGCTATAATATTGAATGTTAAAGAACTTCGGTTTGTTGGCCTAAAGAGTCTTTTTTTGAGTTTTCTAACTACTCTTTTGTAGAGCATAGTTGTTAGGATTTCATGCTTTGTCCAAGATAATAGAAAAGCTTCTTCTTAAGTATTTAATACTATAGCTAAGGTGTTTGCTCGTACACAAAAGGCCAAGTTTTGTACAAAAGGAGAATTGTACCGGACAATGATTACAATAATTAAATATTAATTTTTCAAAAAAACTATAAGAACTATTTTATAAGTTTTGGAAGGTATAGGGATTAAAACTTAATTTTTAAAAACTATAAAGACTAAAAACTTTTTGTTAAGTTTAAAAAAATAAAAGTTATAATGAAACTGACGTTAAGTAAGAAAATTTAATTTTTTAAAATTATCAAAACTATATTATAGATTTTAATAGCATAAATACTAAAATTTAATATCTTAAAAATTATAACAAGGAAAAGAATAATATAACAAAGTATAATACATTAAATAAAGTAAAAACCCTAACTCTAATTTGACTAAAATCCTAAATGCCTAATTTACATCATCCCCGGTTGGAAGAACTCTCCTGCAGTGAGTTAGAAGACTGGTAGGCATCCAAAAGAGCATCATCCAGCTGGCGAAAATCTTCTTCATTGATCCATATAGCATTGGAAATAAGGCGGTGCTTCCACTTCACAAGGTAGCAGCGGAAAGGAGTAGTGCAAGAATCATCATCTGTGAAAAAAGAGGCACTAATGGAGTTTGACAAGCCCCGAGACATACAAAAACAAAAGGAGACAAAATAGGAGGCTGAAAAGTGCCTCGGTAAGGTGTTAGAAATTATTATTTTAAAACAAAATTAAATTAAGAAATTTTGTTGAACTGTAGTTTTAGGGTGCAAAAATTACTTGAGTTGCATAAAATAATAGAAAATAATATGGCATTAGGGGACTCAATTAAAAATTATTAAAAAAACTTCTAATTCAATAAACTAGTTTAATAGTTGTCCACACTCAAAATAATGAATCATGAATAGAAACATTATATTTTTCTTCATAATGTTAGTATTAATGGATCATGAATAGGATTTTCCATATGCAAATTATTATTATTATTTCTACTTTATATTTAAGCTCAAAATAATTATCTACATCTGTTTTTTTTTTTTTTTTTTTTTTTTTTTTTTTCTATTGTTTCACATAGACTTAGCTCCAGTTAATCAAACCGCAGTTAACAATATGCATGAGGAAGAACCTAGGAAAGGGAGGGAAAATGGGGTGCAGTTAGTTTGAATTTTTTTTTTTTTTTTTACTATCCGTTGTCTTATTTATAAGGTTTTTTTTTTCTTTAGAAATTTTTCATTATTCTTATTACAACATCCTTTCCAAAGTCTTAGAAAATTTATTATTATTTTTTTCCATATTTGTTTTTCATTGCCATTGGTCCTTTCTACTTCTAGAGTATTTATTAATTAATGTAAAGTTTAATTTTTAAAAAGAATGAAGTTAAAAATTATGAAAATTTCTCGAATTTTAATATATTAACTAATTTTAATAATTTTTCTCATTATGTGTAATTAGGTTAAAAGGACTTTATAAAAACAACCGAATGTACTCCTTTTTTTTTTTTTTTTTTTTCTCTCCTCCTTTTTTCTATTCTCCTTACAATTTTTTGTTCTCTCACAAACTTAGTTTTATATTATTTAATTAATAAGTTGATAATAAAAAATATTTAATTTTTCAATAAAATAAATTATTTAATAAATACATAAAATGAGTTAATTTAATTTTAATATTATGTTAATATAATATTTTATAGCATTTTTAGTCTTTTAATATATTTCAGCTAGTTTATGATTAGTTTTGACAAATATCTCAAATTTAAATACTTAACTATACAGTTATAAACTTTCAGCTAACTTCACAACTACATGTTATAATTTTATAGCTTTTAGTTAATTTTGCCAAATAAACTCAGGCTGTAACATAACATTGTCGTTTTTATAAAATTTTAACATTTAATCAAGAATATCAGAATCAAATCGATAACAAGGGTTATAATAATAACATTATGACAAACAATCTCTTTCCTATTAAAGTCATCCATGTTTTACAAACATGACTTTTCTATTTTTTTTTGTTTTTTCTTAAAAAAAGAAAAGCACTCCAGCATTGTCTTCTTCTTGGGAGGACATAACAACACAGCACATATATTCTGAACAAAATTGTGATTTTATATAAGGTTGTGTTTGGAAATTTTTTTTATGAAAATAATCCCCTGATGGAAGACAACTTAGATACTCTCTGAAAATAATTAAATTGTATTTGATTGCGTAAGAAAATGTGAAGAAATTGATTACAAAGGGGCTTATTTATAGGCCATGGAGTCTCTTCAAAATAAGAGTTCTAATTTGAAATATAACTCTAATCTAGATAACTATGAAATATTTGAAATAAAAACAAAAACTAAAATACATTAAATAAAGTAAAACCCTAACTCTAATTTGACTGAAATTCTAGATGTCTAATTTACATCATTCCCCCTCAGTTGGAAGAACTCTCCTCCAGAGAGTTAGAAGACAGGTAGGCATCAAAAAGAGAATCACTCAGCTGGCGAAAAACTTCTTCAGTGATCCATATAACATTGAAAATAAGGCGGTGCTTCAACTTCACAAGGTAGTGGTGAGTAGTGCAAGAACCATCATCTGTGGAACAAGAGGCACTGGTGGAGTTTGAGAAGCCTCGACACCTGCAGAAATAAAAAGAGACAAAACAAAGAGGCTGAAAAGTGTCTCGGTAAGGTGTTAGAAATTTTTATTTTAGAACTAAGAATTAAATTAAGAAATTTTATTGGACTGTAGTTTTAGGGTGCAAAAGTTATTTGAGTTGTATAAAATAATAAAAAATAATGTGACATCAGAGAACTCAATTAAAAATCATTGAAAAAAAAAACACTTTTAATTCAATAAACTAGTTTAACAATTGTCCACACTCAAAATAATGAATCATGAATAGAAACATTGTATTTTTCATCATAATGTTAGTAATAATGAATCATGAATAGGATTTTGTCATATTCAAATTATTATTATTATTATTATTATTATTATCATCATCATCATTTCTACTTTAATAAGTATCTACATCTGCCTGTAAGTCAAAAAAAAAAAAAAACGCAGGTGATTAGTCACTGTTTTGTTGTAGTCCGTGCCAACTTTTCGACATGTAGGGTGCTAAAAGGATTAGGATATCCATCCATCTTAAATAATTTGTAAAGTTTTGTCGAAATTATCTTACTATTCATACCTTTATTTCATTAATAATAACTCATTGATCATATATTTTAATTACAATATAAAATAATGATAACATTTATGAAGCCAGCGCTTAAAATGGTTAAGGGAATTAGCACTCTCGTATTAGGATCTAACACCACATTATCATATTTGTAAAATCTTAACATTTCGAAAGCATCAAAATCAAATCAATGATTAGGGTTATAACATTATAAGAAACAATCTCTTTCCTCATTAAAACCTTGCAACTTTTAGAAAGATGACTTTGTTTTAGTCTTAGAATTAGTCATTACTTAACACTACAGCATTGTCTTCTTAGGAAGACAGAGTAACACAAGATATGTATTCTGAATAAAATTGAGATTCGAATCAATGAAATATAACTCTAACTCTAATCTAGATAACACTATAGGCCATGGAGTCTCCTCAAAATAAGAGTTCCAATAGAAATATAACTCTAATCTAGATAACAATGAAATATTTGAAATAAAAACAAAAAATGAAATACATTAAATAAAATAAAAACTCTAACTCTAATTTGAGTGAAATCCTAGATGCCTAATTTATATCATATACCCTCCCCCCCCCCCCCCCCCCCCCCCCCCGCAACAAAATTGGAAGAGGATCATCTGGCTGGCGAAAATCTTCCTTAGTGATTCATATAGCATTGGGAGTAGGGTGGTTCTTCCACTTCACAAGGTAGCGGCAGAAAAGAGTAGTGCAAGAACCGTCATCTATGGAACAAGAGGCACTGCTGGAGTTTGAGAAGCCTCGACACCTGCAGAAACAAAAGGAGACCACACAGGAGGCTAAAAAATGCCTGGGTAAGGTGTTAGAAATTATTGTTTCAAAACTAAAAATTAAATTAAGAAACTTTATTGAAATGTAGTTTTATGGTGCACAAATTATTTGAGTTGCATGAAATAATAGATAATAATATGGCATTAGGGGACTCAATTACAAAATCATTAAAAAACACTTCTAATTCATTAATTAGTTTAACAGTTGTCCACACTCAAAATAATGAATCATGAATAGAAACATTGTATTTTTCTAATTTTAGTATTAATGAATCATGAATAGGATTTTCCATTTGCAAATTATTATTATGATTATTATTATCATCATCATCATCATCATCATCATCATTATTATCATTATCATTATCATTATTATTATTATTATTATTATTATTCCTACTTTATATTTAAGCTCAAAATAAGTATCTACATCTGTTTTTTCTTTTTTATTGCTTCACATAGACTTAGGTCCAGTTCTCAAACCGCAGGCAGAGGATTTAGCTGCGATTTAACTAAAGTTTTGTCAAAATTATTTTAGTATTCATAGCGTTATTTCATTGATAATAACTGATCGATCATCCATTTTAATTACAATATAAAATAATGATAACAATTATGAAGCCAGTGCTTAAAATGGTTAAGGGTATTAGCACACTCTCACATTCGGATGCAACACCACATTGTCATATTTGTAAAATCTTAACGTTTCGAAAGCATTAAAATCAAATCAATGACTAGGGTTATAACATTATAACAAACAATCTCTTTCTTCATTAAAACCTTCCAATTTTTACAAAGATGACTTTGTATATAGTCTTAGAATGTTTGGTCCGCGTCTATTTTTTCTTTTTCTTTTTTTTTTTCTTAGTCTTTACTGAACACTACAGCATTGTCTTCTTACGAAGACAGAGCAACACGACATATGTATTCTGAACAAAATTGAGATTCGAATCAAGGTGGTGTCTAGAAATCTTTTTATGAATAATGGATTTCTTTTTATTCTGCATGAAAAGTGGATTTTAAACAATATATAGTTTAGACAGCGATGAATTCATAACATAGATAAATATTCTAAGCAAGTTGAATGCAGAAGTACTTATCCATGTAAGGGGCATGAAGGGGACAGCAAAGCAAATCTTATTTTGTAGACAAAATATGCATGGTATTAGTAAATGTGTGGGTAGACCATATATATATATATATATATATATATATATATATTTGTTACGTAACTTATAGTTCCTGTAAAATTATTTAATGCATGATAAATATATAGAATCTCTCTCTTTGTTTTTATTATTATTTCAACCCTTCATCACGCACCACAACAGCTCTGCATGTTAAGTCCACAAGCCCTTTCCTAATATTTGCCATTGCAGATAACTTGTGCGGTCTAGGTTGACTTAATCTTATTTAAAATGATACACTTTAGTTAAAGAACATGTAGTTTTTAGTAATAAAAAAAATATTACTACCCAAGCAATTATTGATTAAAGTCAATTAAAAATAAGATTAAATCATGAGGAAGATCGAAGGAAGGAATGGGAGGGGAAGTGGGGTACGGTTATGTGCATGTTTTAAACAATGTTTATTACTCCTTTAAATGCTTTTGATGGTCCTTAATAAAAGACCTTTTAAAAAGTTTTGAAAAAAATTATTATTATTTTTTCACATATTTGTCATTCATTAGTATTGGTACTTTTTAATTCCAAGATATTAATTAATGTTAAGCTTAACTTTAAGGTTATGATAATATTTTCAAATATTAATACATTAACTAATTTTAATAACTTTTCTTAAATTATGTAATTCAGGTGAAATGACCATATAAAAAGACCTGGAGGAAATAATATGTACTAAATCTGTTGAATGAGCTATACAATAACATCATAACTCTTTTCATAATATGCTTTTAAGTTTGTAGTTTTCTTACCAATTTTCATCTCAATGAGCTATAGAATAAGATGATAACCATTTCCATAAATTGCTTTAAAGTTTGCAATTTTTTTCCTCCTGATTTTCATTTAAGCTAAATCATTTTGAATATTTCAACAAAAGATTTCTTATTCTTCCATTAAAATTCATACCTCTTTTATGTGTCTTATATATCAAGGAGTAGTGATATCCATGATGTATCTGAAAAGTGAATCTAGCAGTGAATTAGAGTACAAGCCGTGTATATAACCTTTTTGACAGTTTCGAATGGCAGCCAAAAGATGAATTCCTCATGTATTGCAATGAGTTAAATAAATTGGATTTGAGTTCGATATAAGTTATGCTCGATCAGATAGGGATGGCTCAACATGTATAATGACCTAACACAAATTTTTAAAATGGGCTTTTTGTAATTTTTAAATGTTATAGTTTTTTATTTAAACATTAAACTTGAAAGATATTTTAAAGGTCTCTAGTTGCAATGTTTATAGCTTAGAGTGATATAAAAACAAAAAAAGAAAAAGAGAAAAATGTTGAAGTTAAAGGAGAAAATAACGATAAATCCTAAAGTCACATTAAATTTATCTTAAAGAGAAGGAGATAAAGGAAGGTTAAAATAGAAGGAGGAATCTCACTAAGAAATTAATGTGTTTAGAAAATGAAAATCTTTTAGAATTAAGAAAGATAATTAATATCCAATCAAATAATAAGAAGTTTAAGTTTTTAATCTTTATACTTTTGAAATCTATAAAAAATTCTTATAATTTTCAAAAATTAAATTTCACCCTTGCTGCGGATTTCTATTAAAACTTTTGCTTTCTTTCAAAATTTGACAAGAGATTAAATTATTCTTTTAATTCTTATAGTTTTTAAAAGTTAAGTTTTAATCCCTTTACTTTCTAAAACCTATAAAACAGTTCATATATTTCCAAAAGCTATAAATCAGTCCATATAGTTTTCAAAAAAAAATTAACATTGTATCCTTGCTATCATTATCTGGTACAAGTCTCTATTTTGTGCAAACCTAGCCCTCTATATACAAGTAAATAATTGAGCTATAATATTGAATGTTAAAGAACTTCGGTTTGTTGGCCTAAAGAGTCTTTTTTTTAGCTTTCTAACTACTCTTTTGTAGAGCATAGTTGTTAGGATTTCATGCTTTGTCCAAGATAATAGAAAAGCTTCTTCTTAAGTATTTAATACTATAGCTAGGTGTTTGCTCGTACACAAAAGGCCAAGTTTGTACAAAAGGAGACTTGTATCGGACAATGATAACAATAATAAAATATTAATTTTTTAAAAAAACTATAAGAATTATTTTATAAGTTTTGGAAGGTATAGGGATTAAAACTTAATTTTTAAAAACTATAAAGACTAAAAACTTTTTGTTAAGTTTAAAAAAAATAAAAGTTATAATGAAACTGACGTTAAGTAAGAAAATTTAATTTTTTCAAAATTATCAAAACTATATTATAGATTTTAATAGCATAAATACTAAAATTTAATATCTTAAAAATTATAACAAGGAAAAGAATAATATAACAAAACAAAACCCAAAAACATGCATTGTAGCAGTAAATGCATGGTCCAAATTGAGAATGTTACGAAATTGATAGTTCCTCTAAAATTATGTAACCACCAAAGGAATAAGACAAGTGACGCATTTTCTTGTTAAAAAGTAGAAGCAGGTGGTAAAATATATGGAATCTCTCTCTTTGTTTTTATCATTACTTTAATATGACTTCATGAGGCACGACAAGAGCTCTGCATGCTAACTCCACATATAGTGGATACTTGTCTTTATTGAGAACACGTGGGGTCTAAGTTGAATTTTCTTAATTAAATAATTAATAATTAAAAACAATTGAAATAATCTCATTTTTAATTAAAGAAATATATTATCTATTCATTTGTTTGATTTATTAATAATTTATTTAATTTACTTTTAAATTTTAAATAATATTTGAGTTAATAAATATTTAAGTTTTAAAGCAATTTGAAAAAAAGTATACGAAGGAAAATTCATATCACCAGAATACGATTTTTCCTTATATGAATAAAACTAAAAGGTTGTCAGAAATAATATTATGGTTGTATGACTTTTGAAAGTTGTACTATTATAATAGGAATTTTGAATGTGCATGTTACCAGGGTTTAAGGGTCTGGCCAGGGTCGACTAGCAGTGTTGTGCAGAGGAAGAAGAATAGCAGAAAAGGGACGAGAAACTAAAGAAGAATAAATTTGAAAATAAGAGACAGTACGACCAGTTCAGGAAGCTATTATTTTTTGATACATATATTTAAAGCAAACCTTATATGAAACAGTACAAGCAGCTGAGAAATTTAGATATAGATGAACCAAACCTTATTCGAAACACTGCAAGCATATATATATGAACCTAACCATACATATTGCCCCTTCAATTGTAGTCACTATGCCCGTTCGTGAAGACTGTTAGGCGTGAAAAAATTTTCAGGGAGCTTTTGGGCTTCTTCAGGCTTTAGCTTTGCGTGAAGTCTTTGTTTTAAATGAAGAACTCTTCCGTCAAGTTTCTTTACAAATCGTTTAACATCACGAGCATCGATGTTTGCCATGGCATTAATATAAAATTCTGACAAACCAAAAATACTGTCTAGCATGGCTTGAAGCTGACCAATAGGAGTTTGGGAACTCATTATGGTATTGAAACACAAAAAGATGGGATTCGCAATTTGTGGAGAGTGCTGCTGCGTCTTTTCTAGAATCCGGTGTACTCGATCCCTCAAGTGAGCTCACTCTTATATTGAAAAGTGGTTCACGCAAAAGTTTTAAAGCCCAACTTGCTAATTAAGTTTAGAAAGATTGGTGAAACAGTATCTCAAAACTCTTAAGTTACCCCTAAACACAACTACCAACCCAATTCAAACAGGGTGACACTAATATGTATACAGACCTGTTTTTACAAACATATTTTTTGCACTTTTTTTCATATACTTTTTTTAAATCTTTTTTGTTTCTCTTAGCTATGAAAATAATTGTGAAAATAAATAAACAGAAGATACTTTCAAGTACAATCGTATACCAGAGAGTAATTTCTTTAAAAAAAAAAAATAGATCAAATTTTAATATCCAAATAAGACAAGAATTTTATACCAACCTCGTCCATAATTTAATTTTCTTATTGGACAGCTTATGACACCTATATATCTATAAGGCAGCACCTTTATGTTATGTGCTCCTATTTTGTGTTATATCAATAGATGTTAGCCTTCATTTATATTTTGAAAGTCAAAGATGGATTGATCGTGATTACTATTATTTTTCTCACTTTTTGTGTCCGAATTAAAAATTAAATTTTTCTGCATACAGGACTGACTCCTACTTGGATGCCTAACATTCCATAGGACTATCGAGGGCTTTTCAAGGATGCTTCCCTATTATTCCCCTAAAATGTTGGATGCCTAACATTTCATATGACAACTCCATAATTTATTACTCTCTTCATTTAAAATTATAAAGCATCATTTGAAAAGTCTCATGCTTAAAAGTATAAAACATTTTCTTAATTTTAGGGAGTAGTTAATAACATTTTTCTAAAATACATTTTTACTTAAAGTCCTATTTTAATTAATTCTCCATGCATTTAACTTAAGAGACAAAACATTAAATAGGCCGTTATAGAAAAAAAAAATATATTCTTTTTAAACTACATAATTGTATTCTTTTCAGGTGTAAATTATGTAGTAGTGTCTTATTCCCTCCGGTCCTAAATATAGGGCGTTCTTAATTAATTCAAGCATCATAAAAAAATTTTCTTTTATGCTCAGTTTTCATAAAAGACACCATATATTTCTAATTTTACACTCATTTCTTACAAAAATTGAATAACTTATTTCAATCTCTCTATCAGTAAGAAATAATGAAAGCATCATATTGCATATTCCTCATACTCCACTATGTTTATTCTACATATGCAACAATTAATATAAAAGGGTCAACCAACACCTCCTTATAAAATATGCCAAAATTTTATTTTAAAAGCCGCCTCATATTTAAGGCTAGAGGGAATATAATATTAAACGGATGGAGTATTATTTTATTTGGAGCATACTCACTAGCCATTTTATCATATGCTGACTACCTTCTAGATAGGGCGGATATATTGAAATTTTCTATAGCATCAAATTGACTCTCTTTAATTAGAGACTTAGTGAAAAATTATGTCTAATTAATTAGTTCTACAAATAAGGTAGAATCCCCTTTTAACAGGTATGAAAAATTGTTAATGACTGAAGGGAAACCCTTTTATTTTCTCTTATAATCTTTCTCTTTTTACCTTATGTTTCTAGGACAAAACTTTAGCGCATCTATTTCTTAGCACTTTATTTCTGCCATTTTACAAAAAAAGTCACTATTACCCTCTCTTTGACAAATAATTTTATATATTATTTTAGTTTGAAATAAGAGACAAGGACATTAACAATACAATCTAATTAAATGAAAAATAATAATTGTTTAAAATTTTATTTTCGTCTAAATAATTTTTTTACTTTTAGAATAATTTTAGATTGACATAAAAATTTCTTTCAAAAAAATTATGTGGACTATGAAGTGTAAATAAATAAAAAATATCAGGAAAGAAAGATGAAATTAAATAAAGTGAATTACTTATAGACAACCGATAACTAGGGTTATAATAATATGACATTGCCATATTTATAAAATTTTAACATTTCATCAAGAGTATCAGAATCAAATCGATTACTAGGGTTATAATAATAACATAATAATAAACAATCTCTTTCCTGTTAAAGTCATTCATATTTTACAAACATCACTTTGCTATTTTTTTTTTCTCTTAAAAAAAAAAGAAAACTGCTCCAGCATTGTCTTCTTCTAGCGTAGACATAACAACACAGCATATATTTTCTAAAATAAAATGGTGATTTCATACAAGGTCGAGTGTAGAAATTTTTATATGAATGTAGCTTTCAGCTTACCTGTTGTTCACATGAGTAGAGGACTTTTTTTTTTTTTTTTTTAATATACCTGAATAGTGGATTTTGAACAATAGTTTTGACAGCGATCAATAGGAAGAGATTCAATATCCTAAATTTTGAGATAAATCAGATATATATCTTTCGACAATAGGTATATAGAATCTCCCTCTTTGTTTAAGTCATTTTTTTTTTTTTTAAATGACTTCATGACCCACGACAAGAGCTCTACACGTTAAGTCCACATGCCCATTCCTAATCATATAGTTTTAGGATATTGATTAAAGTCAATTAACAATACTGATTAAATCAGAAGGAAGGATGAAGTTTTAAATCTATTGAATGAGCAGTTGAATATATTTAATAGTTTTGTTTCTATATCTCTTTCATATTGGGAACTTAAAAAATGACTTTAGGAGGGATTAGGAAAAACTAAGAAAATCCCTTAAACTCTTCCCCTCCTAAAATTAAAACTCCTAAACCAGTGGAAATGAAATGGAGACTACAAAATTTCATCATCACCCGCTTAATGTAAAACAAATTGCAAAAGAAGAAAACCCTAAGATACTTTCTTAGGGTACTCCCTTGATGGAAAACAACTCATATATCCTCTGAAAATAACTCAATTATATTTGATTGCATAAGAAAATGTGAAAAAACAGATTACAAAGGGACCTATTTATAGGCCATGGAGCCTCCTCAAAATAAGAGTTCTAATACAAATATAACTTTAATCTAGATAACAATGAAATATTTGAAATAAAAACAAAAAATAAAATATATTAAATAAAGTAAAAACCCTAACTCTAATTTGAGTGAAATCCTAGATGCCTAATTTATATAATAATTTGTACTAAATCTATTGAATGAGTTATATAATAACATCATAACTGTTTTCATAATATGCTTTTAAGTTTGTAGTTTTATTACCAATTTTCATCTCAATGAGCTATAGAATAAGATGATAACCATTTCCATAAATTGCTTTAAAGTTTGCATTTTTTTAACTCCTGATTTTCATTTATGCTAAATCATTTTGAATGTTTCAACAAAAGATTTGATCTGAACAGTGAATTTAGTAGTCAATTAGAGTACAAGCTGTGTATATAGCCTTTTTGACAGTTTCGAATTGTAGCCAAAAGATGAATTCCTCATATATTGCATTGAGTTAAAAAATTGGATTTGAGTTTGATACAAGTTATGCTCAATCAGATAGCGATGGCTCAACATGTATAATGATCTAAAGCAAATTTTTAAAATGGGCTTTTTGTAATTTTTTGAATGTTATAGTATTTTATTTAAACATTAAACTTGAAAAAAATTTTAAAGGCTTCTAGTTGCAATGTTTATGGCTTTGAGTGATATTATAAAAAACAAAAGAGAAAAATGTTGAAGTTAACAGAGAAAATAACGTTAAATCCTAAAGTCGCATTAAATTTATCTTAAAGAGAAGGAGATGAAGGACGGTTAAAAGGAGGAGTCTCACTAAGAAATTTATGTGCTTAGAAAATGAAAATCTTTTAGAATTACGAAAGATAATTAATATCCAATCAAATAATAAAAAGTTAAATTAAAATTTATACAAGCAATTATTATTATTAGAAAAGACACTGATATTATGGGCCTATTTTTTTGAGATTTTTTTTTGGGACCTAAAATAAGTGATTCACTTGCTTATAAGTTGAGGGGGTCAGACCTTGCTATGCTTTAGTTCAAAATAATAACTAATTCCTTATCTCTTTTAATTACATTATAAGATAATGATAATAATTATGAAGCCGGTGCTTAAAATGGACAAGGGATTAGCACACTCTCGCATCAGGATCTAACACGACATTGTCATATTTGTAAAATCTTATCATTACAAATATTTGAGCTATATTTTTTAAGAGGTTAAAAGTTTTAATGTTTATACTTTTCAAATCTATAAAAAAAACTTTTGTCTCGTAACGGCCCAATTATTTGTAGGTTCTAAACCCCTTCGTCATTGTTCCCCCATATAACCTAGTAGAATCGGTAAATCTAGTGGTAACTAATTTAACCTTGTATTGGTCAGAACAAGGGAATAGGACCTAATAGTCCTCTATTTAGCAAAGCTAGTCTTGAAACACATCGGAATCTAGACAATCATCAAAAGTGGGGATTTCTAATTTAATTTTCTTAAAAGCCTCTAGATCATCTTGGTGAGGGTCATCGTGATGGTGAGGTTGCCTATGGTGATAACTTCTCTTATTGTTTTGCCTATCATTTGGTCTAATGTTCCTACCTCATTGTCATCCTCGTCACCTCTCACATAGCAGTAGTTCCCTTATTGTACTAATTGCCTAAGCAGAGGGCCAATCTCATTAAATTCCCTAAATATCGGAAGGTGCTGAGTTTGGATATTGTTAACTTAATTAGCCAATTCATTGGAATTGTCCATAGTAACAATGTTGGAAAGATCTCCTCTTATAGTGATATAATCTTTGGACAATTGGTTAACCTTGGCTTGCAATGAACGAACGGTCATGTAGGGTAAGGGCTCTCAAAGGATCATTTTTTTTTTTTCTTTTGGGTATACAAAAGGAAAATTGCTCACTTAGACCTAATGGAAATAGTGATAATAATAAACTACTCTAAAGTTAAGTAAAACCCAAAGAAATAATATAATAACTACGTAGCATAATAAGAAAATATAAGAAGTAAAAAGCTAGAGCCAATCAAGTGCATGGTTTGGTGGGAGAGTCTAATGTCCTAAAAGGTTAACGGTTCCTAAACTATCCTTACCAAAATGATGAGGTTCACACCCTACAAACTCATATCTGTTAACGGATAAACCATTTTCAAACCCTAATTAGTAAGATGATCACCAAATCCAAGTGGAGTAACCATAGAAGGATGAATCTTCCATAGTAACACTAGATCCCCTATTAGTGCTAGGTTAAAACTGCCTTGGGCGTAAAGCAAAGAGTGTGGAGGTAAAATGTAGTAGGGGTGTGTGGCGAGAACAAGCAAGAATAATCACAGGAAAAAGAATTAATAGGGCCTAACACAATTACTTAAAATACCAAAGCAATGTGAAATTTAGGAAAAAAAATAAATTAGGAAAGAGTACACCCTATAGTGTCTCACAACCCAAAACCTTGGGTTGAGGGCTCCAAACACCGAAAATAAGCCCAAAATCTTGAAAAAGTGGTCTGGATGGAGGTCAACGGCAGCTAGTGGCATCCAATGGCGGGGTCAACAGGTTGGTCAACAGTCAACTTCGTGCGGTCAACTATGTTGATGTGGCACAATTGCTGATGTGTCAAGCACTGGTTGGGTGAGGGGGCTTGTGTGGCGTTTTCATGTTGGTGACATGTGAAGATGATGTCAACAGTGATTGATGCAACCGTTGATGACATGTGGCGTGATGGGAATGCGCCAATGTGCCTAGGGCTCACGTGGCTTCAAAGCTGATGAGAACATATTTGATTGGTTGTAGTAGATGACATGTAGGGCTGATGTGGCACACCTAGGATGATCATTGATGCGTGATGCAAACGTGAGCGAGGCCCACTCATAGAGACGTGAAATGGCACGTGCAGGCCCACTCTAGGAAGTATGCAAACTGAGAAAGGCTGACGCAGAAGGAATTTTTTGGCAATTTTTCTAGCAACGCCTTGCTGTTCTAGATACCAAAACTGAAGAGTTCATGACATTCTGAATTTAATGATAACTTTCAAGCTGAATTGTAAAGTAGCAAAAGGGATCGAAGTTAGTCTCTGATGTCAAATTTATGCAACGGAAGGAAACCATAAGATACTCTCTTAGGCAGAGAAGATATTGACTCAATCGGTTTTCTACAATGTGCTCATAGGCACATAATAACCATTAACAAATCTCATTGAAAATACAAAATTGCAATAAATAAAAGGATCATTTATAACTATTGTATTAATTACGCCTACTAGAATTTAGATAATTCCCACATTAACCTTATACTTTCATCTAAGGAAGTTTAACATTTAGGATTTTAGGGTTAGTGTTTAGAGTTTATGGGTTTTAGGGTTTATGCTTAAATTTAAGGTTTAAGGTTTAAGATTTAGGATTTTTAGAGTTATGTTTAGATTTTAGGATATTAGAGTTAATATTTAGGGTTTTAGGGTTTAGATGTTTTAAGGATAATATTTAGAAATTAGGGTTTAGAGTATACATAATTAAGTCTTAAAATTTAAACCTAAATCTTAGCATAAATCCTAAAAATTCTAAACCCTAAAAGCTTAAAATCCCCTAACCCAAAATTTTAAATGTTAACATAAAAATCTTAAATTTAGTCATAAATCTTAAACCCTAAACACTAAACTTAAAAACTCTAAACCTTAAATCCTAAATTTAAGAATAAACCCTAAAACCTCTAAAGCCTAAAATGTTAAACCCCATATACAAATACTAAAATCCTAAACCCTAAATTCTAGCACCCTAAACTTCAAATCTTATATGAAAGAATAAAAGTAATGTGGAAATAATTTAAATTCCAGTGGTGTAATTAATACTATGATAATAAATGATATCTTTATTTATTGCAATTTTTTATTTTCGATTAGACTTATTAATGGTTATTGTGTGCCCATGGACACAATAAAAAAACCGTGATTCAATAAACATAAAATCAATATTAATGTTATCTCCATCAGCAAAATAGATAAAAAGAAAATCAAATTATGCTTTATTTTTTTTTAAAAAAATAAACCCTCCCAAATTAAGTGCAAATGCCAAGGAACCCCCCCCCCCCCCAACCCCACAAAAAAAATAAAAATAAAAATCCCAACACCAATTAAAAGATTAAAAGGAAACAACCTAAATTGACACTTTCTTTCACTACTGTAAATATTCACCTACAGAGCGAGAAAAATAAGATTATGGAATCCTCAATTAATATATTATTTGACATTATTAACTTATTTATTAATTATTTTAAAAAAATTTCTGGAATTTCTATTTCCTAGTAATCCATTCGCTTTTGCTAAGTTCCAAGTAATCTCTCTTATAATCTCTCTCCTTCTACCTTATATTTCTAGAATGAAACTTTAGTGCATCTATTTCCTAGCACTTTATTTCTGCCACTTTTCATCTCTATTGTACATTGCACTACAAAAAAAAAATCACTCATTAGATGGAAAATAATATTTTAGGTCGAGGATAGAGAACTCAGAGGTCGGATAGTTGCCTAAGCCGGTAGCATCTACTGCTATTTGTTTGCTTAAATTTATTTTACTATGTTTTACTTTTATTTTATTTTGTGATTGTTTTATCTAATCAAAACCCCACATTTTAGCTTAAATATAATTAAGACGCACTCATTGATTCTTAAAAATTCAACCCAAGTCAAGCTCTATTGTGAGACCGAAATCTAATTTGGAAGCCACCTAGAGTGGCGATGCTCTAGGAAGCCCGTCAGTTACCATGACATTCCATCTGACTATTGAGGGATTTTTTCAAGGATGCTTCCCTAAAATTCCGCTAAAATGTTGGATGTCTAACATTTTATATGACAACTCCATAATTTATTACTTCTTTGATTTAAAATTATAAGGCACTAATTGGAAAGTCTCATGTTTAAAAATATAAGACATTTTCTTCATTTTAGGAAATAGTTTAAAACATTTTTCTTAAAAATGTATTTAGTTAAAGTCTTGTTTTGATTGTTCTCTGTGCGTTTGACTTAAAAGACAAAACATTAAATAGGTCATTATAAGGAAAAATGTATTCTCTTTAAACTACCTAATTATATTTTTTCAGAGATATAAGATAAGTAATAGTGCCTTACTTCCTCTAGCCCTAAATATAGGGCTTTCTTAACTAATTCACGCATTGTGAAAGAATTTCAGTTTATGTTTAGTTTTCATAAAAAAACAACATATGTTTTTAATTTTACACGCATTTATTACAATAATTAAATAACTTATTTCAATCACTCTCTATCAATTAGAAATAATGAAAGCATCATATTGCATATTTCTCCTCCTATATTGCATATTTCTCATATTATATTACATATTCCTCATACTTCATTATGTTTATTCTACATGTGCATTAATTAATACAAAAAGGAAAACATGGAAATTTTTTCATTCTTTCAACATACCATCTTTTAAAATAGGCCAAAATTTTCTTCTAAAAACTTTAAAACTGGAGAGAATATAATTTTAAACGTATGGAGTATTATTTTATTTGGAGCATACTCACCCTTTTATCATATGCCGACTACCTTCTAGATAGGATATATTGAAATTTTCTATAGCATCAAATTAACACTCTTTAATTAGAGACTCAGTGAAAAATTGTGTCCAAATAATTAGTTCCACAAATAAGGTAGAATCCCCTTTTAACGGGTATGAAAAATTGTTAATGAATGAAGAGAAACCCTTATATTTTCTCTTATAATCTCTCTTTTTACCTTATCTCTAGAACTTTCCTAGCACTTTATTTCTGCCATTTTTCATCTCTATTGTATATTGCACTACAAAAAAGTCACTATTACCCTCACTTTGACAAATAATTTTATATATTATTTTAGTTTGAAATCAGATATATATACATTAATAACACAATCTAATTAAATAAACCATAATAATGTGTTTAAAATTTTATTTTTGTCTACGAAATTTTTACTTTAAAAATAATTTTAGATTTTCATAAAAATTTCTTTTAAAAAATTATATTGACTATGGGGAAGGAAGATGGAATTAAATAAAATGAATTGGCAACTTTGTTGATTAAGTTTATTTATTACTTTTTATAAAAGAAAAAGAAAACATCTAAAAAGAGTATTCCTGAATGGTGTTAGTTAATTAAGTGTATATTTTAAATCTAAATAAGAGGTAAGTGAAAAGTAAACTAATTATAAAAGAAGTTGGTGTAATTTACTCTTGTTTTTATTTCAACATTAATATAAGAATAAATTAAGGGTATGCTGGGAGCTTTAAAAAAAAATTATGATATATCAATTACATTTCTTAATTAATATGTAAAATCCTTGGGTAAAAACGGAGGTAGTAGTTTGCAAAACTTCTTTTCACTCTCTCATATTAGGCTCGCATTGTAATATTTATAAACTCTTAATATTTCTAGTGTATTAAAATCAAATAAACAACTAGGATTATAGCATTATAATAAACAATCTCTTTTGTGAGATCACTTTAGCTATGGATGAAAATGAGTTGAGTTGAGCCAAGCAAGATTGAGCTCAAACTCGGATCCCATGAAATTTAATGAGTTCAAACTTGACTTTTTTTAACTAGCAAGACAACCAATTTTTGTAGCTCAAGTTCTGTCACTTCAAAGCTCATGAGTTGGCTCAATTAAAAAAATTAACATAAATGAAACTTATTTAACAAAATAAATAAAATACCACTTAAACTTTAAAAAATTAACACTAATCAATAAATACTCGTAATAAAAGTAAAAAAAATTGTACAATCTATATAAACATTATAAAATAATCAAAAAAAATGTGTGCTTTGCGAAAATAAGATAAACTATTGTGTGTCTATAATATCACAGACTATGAGAGAAATAAAAGCGTTTAAATATATTTTTTAATGTGCCGAAACTTAAACTATAATATTTTGGGACAAATGGAATACTTGAAAAGAAACATGAAGGAAGAAGCATAGAATTTGATGGCTCAGAAAACACGACCTTGGTTATAAAATAACTAGATTCTAAAATCTATCTACCAATGATTCACTTATCATTTTTACCCTTGAGTTTTTTAACAAATTACAAATTTTATTCTCACATAATTAGTCTTAACAACTCAACATCTCTTTCTTTCATATGGCTCCTCATTTCTTTTTCTTCAATTTTTTTTCTCTCCTTTTCCTCTTCTCCCTTCATTTTCTTCTTCTGTCATAAACTTAGTTTTATATTATTTAATTAATTAACTAATAATAACATAAATAATTAAAAGTCAATTACTTAATAAATAAGTAAAATAAGTTACATTCAATCTTAATATTATGTTAATATAATATTATATTTTTTTAGTTATTTAACACATTTCAATTAGTTGTACAATTTGTTTTGTCAAATAACTTTAATTCAATTAGCTAGCTTTACAATTATAAGTTTTCAAGTAATTTAAGAGCTACACTCCATAATATTGCAGCTTTCAGCTAGTTTTGCCAAACAGACTCTTAGTCTCTAATATGACATTGTCATATTTATAAAATTTTAACATTTCATCAAGAGTATCAAAATCAAATCGATAAGTAAGGTTATAATAATAGCATTATGACAAACAATCTCTTTCCTATTAAAGTCATCCATATTTTGCAAACACGACTTTGCTATTTTTTTTTCTTCAAAAAAAGAAAATCACTCCAGCTTTGTCTTCTCCTTGCGAAGACATAACAAACACAGCATATGTATTCTGAACAAAATTGTGATTTTAAACAAGGTTGTGTTTAGAAATTTTTTTATGAATATAGCTTTAAGCTTACCTGTTGTTCACATGAATAGTGGACTTTTTTTTTTTAATATACCTGAATAGTGAATTCTAAACAATAGTTTGGACAGCGATGAGTTATAAAATAAACGAAGGAAGACATTCTATATCCTAAATTTTGAGATAAATCAGATATATATCTTTCGACAATAGGTATATATCTCCCACTTTGTTTTAGTCACTATTTTTTTAGAATGACTTCATGGCGCAGGACAGGAGCTCTGCATGTTAAGCCCACATGCCCATTCCTAATCATATAGTTTAAGGATGTTGATTAAAGTCAATTAACAATATTCATTAATCATAAGAAGGATGAAGGAAAAGAGGGGAAATATTAACATAATTTTTGAACATAAGTTTTGAAACTGTAAACATAACATGTATATATGTGTGCTTGAGTATGTATATATATGTATATATTTATATAGAAAATCAAATGGATACATAGATATATAAAGTCAAACTCCAATATGCATTTAAATCTCTAATGGCTAGACAACGGTAGAATAGTATAAATAGAGCCATCTGCAAACGAAGCAAAATATAGACGAGAAGACAATAATATATACTTCTACAGTCATGTTACACTCTCAAGCTATCACTTTGGATTATATACTGAGTGATTTGTGATAAATTGGGATTATTTGTTGAATAGAACAACTGATTTCCTTCAAGCTTGTGCTGAACGACTCTGCAACCTTCTACAACAAGTGATTTGGGTAGATCCTTGATTGTCTGTGAAGGAAATTAAGTGTGCTAGGTCGAGTGAATTGATCTAGTTGTGATTGTAGCGCTTGGCTGTCCATGAAGGAAGTCAAGTGGAAACTTTGTAAAAGTTGATTGGTAAGCCTGAAAACTAATATTTAGAGATAGTGAAACACCTTCAAGGAGTGTGAAGAAGTAGACGTAGGTTATTATTTGGCCAAACCACTAAACCTCTGTGCATTCTATTCTCTCCCAATCTCTATTTATATTTAGTTGTTTATATTTACTGTCAAGCTATTTTGCTGTGCATTAAACTATGTAACTAAATTGTTAGTTTAAACTGTTCTAATAACTTGAGGTTATAGCCAAAGTTAACAAGTTATAGACTGTTTGTATTAAATATTTTATAATTAAAATACAAACTTTTGAAACAGTTTTATTCACTCTCTTTTAAACATATTTTCTACACTCATAAATATCTTTTAAATTAAGTCATTACATAATAATATATACTTTCTTTTTCACATGTTGAAATATTGTAACTATTCAGTCACACTGTCAGAGTGACTGAGGTATAGCCCATGTCCACGTTCTAATACGCACTCGTCTATTTTTAGAACTAAATAAATTGAATTGATTGGTAGCAGTAAATGATCAAAGGAATAAGACGGGAGACACATTTTCATGTCAAAAAGAAGATCAATCTTTGTTTATTATTATTTCAATTTCAACATTTCATCACGCACCACAATAGCTCTGCATGTTAACTCCACACGTGCCCGTTACTAATATATGCAAGTCTTGAGAAAGTGTGAGGTTTAAGTTGACTTTATCTTATTTAAAATGATATATTTTAATTAAAGGACATATATTTAGGATTAACAAATATTATTACCTAAAAAATTATTGATTAAAGTCAATTAACAATATTGATTAAATAATGCATGAGGAAGGACGTAGGAAAGAGAGAGGAAATGGGGTGCGCTTATAGACAAGTTTTTAAAAAAAAATTTACCTTTGATGCGGGTACTATTTATAAGGTCTTTTTATTTATTGTTCTTAATACGTCACTCCTCTACAAAATTTTAGAGACATTTATTATTTATTTTCTCACATTTATCTTTCATTGTTATTGGTTATTTTAAATATCAATATATTAACTATTTTGACAACTTTTTCTCAATCTGTTTAATTAGGCTAGAAGGACTTTATAAAAAGAACCGGATATACTCGTTTTATTCCTTTTCATCTGTTCTTTGGAAAGAAAATTTTTGTTTCTATATATCTCTAGTTTTATAAGTTTAACATTAATTGTTACCTTTTTAATTATATCCTTATCATTTTTAATCAATTTCTACAATTTATCAACTACTCTCATTCTCACTCACAATAAATTAAGGCACATTAGGAAATATAAGATGAATTCTAATGTATTAATTATATTTCTTAATCTGTATACAACAATCTTAAACAACAGATAACAATGAACGAGGGAGTACGAAATCTATTGAATGAGTTACTGAATAACATGATAATTGTTTCCATAATATGCTTTGAAGTTTGCAGTTTTCTTACTCTTAATTTTCTTTTATGCTAAATCTTTTTGAATATTTCAGCAAAAGACTTCTTATTCTTTCAAAATAATTTATACCTCCGAAATAGTTGTGAATTCTATAGAAAGTCGTGTTTAGAATTTTTTTTTTTTCTGAAGGTAGATTTAAGCGTATGGATGTTGACATGAACAGTGGATTTTAAACAATAATTTAGACAGCAATGGATTGTAAAATGAACAAAAGAAGAGATTCTAAGCAAGTTGAATGCAAAAGTACTTTTCCATGTAAAAGGCATGAAGGGGCAAGTCTTACTTGCAGACAAAATGTGAAATTTTGAGAACATTTTAAAAAGCTGAGAAAATCAGAAATACATCTTTCAGTAGGTGTAACTGCCAATTCAATAATGAATTTTGACTAAAGCAAGGGGAAAGTCATGTAATATATTTTTAAGTTCACATGCCAGTTCCTATTCATGTTATGGAAACTTGTCTTTATTGAGAACATGTGGGGTCTTAGTAGACTTGATTTTAGTTAAACAATATATTTTTAATTAAAGGACATATAGTTTTAGGAAAAATATTTATTATCTCCCAAACAATATTAATTAATCATGATCGACAAAGTATGGCTTGTAAGTAAATTGAGCTTAGTGATTTAGAGGTCTTTGTAAGCCCACATAATAGAATATGTTAGAAAGAGAAATAACCATAATTACTCTAAATCTTTGAATGAGACTAATCCCACTTTTAATGTGAAGTGGGCATAATCGTAGAATATTAAACCAAAAAAGTTATTTATTCATTTATTTTATCAATTAATCTATTATTTGGTTAATTTTAAATCATTAAATAATTTTTGTATTAATAAACCTTAATTTACATAGGGATATGATTGAATTGGTAGTTTAAGTTAAGTAATTTGACTTTAGGAAAAGCTTATTGACATATTAAGAATCTTAGTTGGTAACTGATACGATTAATCCAAATTAAAAAAATAAATCATTCAATACAAAAAAGGTTGAGCTGAAATTGAAAATCCTAAAGCTTTTATATTTTATTTTATTATTTTTATTTATGTTTCCTCTTTTTTCTTTATATTTCTTCTAATTTTAACAAGAGTATCATGATCAAATCGGTTATAATAACATTATAACAAACAATCTCTTTCCTATTATAAAGTCTTCTATATTTTACAAACATGACTTTTATTTTAGTTTCTACTTAAAATAAGACAGCATATTCTGAACAAAATTGTGACTCGATACGAGTTTTCGTGCCTAGAAATCTTTTTATTAAGGTAGCTTCGATCAATTTCCAGTTGTTGACATGAATAGTGGCCTTATTTTTTTTTAATCTACCCGAATAGATTTTAAAAAAATAGTTTAGACAGCAATGAATTATAAAATAAACAAAGGAAGAGATTCCTAATCATATAGTTTTTAGGATATTGATTAAAGTCAAATAACAATATCGATTAAATCATAAGGAAGGACGAAGGAAAGGGAGGGGAAATGGGGTACAGATAAGGTTATGTACAATTTTTAAAGAAATTTAACCAATTCTAAAATCAAATCTATTGAATGAGCTAACATGACAACTATTCCGTAATATACTTTGAAATTTGCAGTTCTTACCACTGTAGAATAACGTGATAACTGTTTCCATAATAACTAAATTTTTTCCCGACTTTCATTTCTTCTAATTCTGGCAGTGTCTTCAGCCAATTACCTTTTTACCCCTCTCTTGCTACAAGTCAAAGGTTTGTTTTATTTTTTTAACGTACGTTGATTGAGGATGGTAAGAATTTCAACCTACTGAAAAAAGAGTTTGCTTGAGTTTGATCCAGAAACAAATGAACCAAAATACCTTAAAGCTTCCACAGTGCCACTACACCACACTTATGTGTTCAAGTCCTAGCTTATTCCTTAGCATTAGATCCACCTTTTTGCATGTCAAAGTTCAAAAGCTTATTATTATTATTATTATTATTATTATTATTATTATTAACTAGATTATCACCGGTGCTTTGCACGGGTTTCTAAAAGGAAACGTGCTGAATTGACTTTAGCAACTTTACTATGCTCCTACCAAAAATAATAGTGTAACTGAACTTCAGCATTTGAAGGTGTTATTTTTGCTATGAACTATCTAGTTTCCAAAATTTAAAACAATGATATTAGAAATGAAAACTTATTGGTAAAAGTGTGCGACTATTCCAAATTTTGCCCGCATATCTTTCTAGGTTTGGCAATTTTATACATGGGTTTTTCTTAAAAGTAAAATAATCAATAAAATGAAAAAAAAAATTATAACAGCATACAAATATTGTAATTACATTCAATGACATTCAGTGATGGCCAAGTTATTATATCATAAAGAGGTAATGCTAATCATTCCCAGTATGTGAGGCTTTCTTCCTCTTCAACTTTTGCCACCCTTTTAACGCATGGAGTTTTAATGTGTGTATCTTCATATAAGGCTTTCTTCCTCCAATTCGTGGAAGGTGCTATGCCTTTCAGTAAGTAACAAATGTGCTAATGCAGAGTGTTTGCCATCCACCACAAGAAAACAGCAAATTAGCTACAGAAATTGGCGTCAGCCTCGTAATTGGGTCAACTAATCCCAAACTAATTCATAGCAAAGTTAAAAAATTTTAGAGGAGCATAAGCGTCAGCTAAGCCCACGTTAAGTTTGCAGTATATTAGTGTTGATCAAGCCGATGTAAAAAGTGGATGTTGTTGATCAAAGTAAGTTGACCAGTGATATATTGTGTAGGCTTGGCCGACGCTAATCATAAAAAACTTAGTGTTGGCTAGCCGACGCTAATGCTATAGGATTTCGCTCTCTCATTGGTTGATTTTGCAACATTAGCATTGGCCATAGGCAACACTAAATCTATTTTTAAAGAAGTGGTGATTAGGGTTGGCCCTGGCCAAAGCTAATTGCACTATATTCAATGTTGCACCTATTTTTCTTCACTCTCCTTCATTTCCTTCTTGCTTCCTCTTGGTTCTCCTTCTATTTCTCGCCCCAAAATTCATTTTCAAGTACATTTGAGCCTCTCATTGCATTCCTATAGTTGCGATCAATGCATTAGTTTCAATTTAATTGATGAGTTTTTTTTTCGGTTACTTTTGTTATACTTTGAATTTTCTTTATCTAATAGGGTTAATCTTGCTTTCAATTAGCTGATTTGTTCTCTGTGTTTTCAAGTACTTTTAGTGAAACTAACACTCTCTGATTGTTTAGGTATGTCCAAATTTTTGACTATATTTATTTTGTTTGTGTTGTACTGAAAGATTGGTTGTATGTTTAGTCTGTTATATTAGTTATAAAGTTAGTATGTTTAATTTAAATTATTATATCAATATGTCTATTGAATATGTTTAATTTAAATTGTAATTTTAGTAAATGATTGATACGAATAATATCTAATTTAAGTGTATTTTATTTTTGTTTTGCTATTGTTTGATTGGATGACAAACGTGAAATGTTTATGTTATAGTTATTGATATGTTAGAAATTTTTGAATTAATATCTCTCATTTAGTGGAGAATATGGCTCAATAGGTTATTTGGATATTACGTAGGAATCATGTTTAGTTTTAAAATATCTTGGTATTTCGAAAATGGGTTTTTGGAAAATGTGCATGATATGAAGGTTGTGCTACCGAATTTTTTTCAAGTTCGTGTAATACTCTACATATCTAATGTAAAGATAAATGTCACTAAAAATTAAAATTATACAAAAAAAAAAAATAATGTTTTCCTCTTCTTGTCAAATGTCTTTTTGACAGGATAGGAGCAAGATGCTTGTTACTAGGGAAGACAGACAGAGGACTATCTCCCCTGGTTAGCTAGCAGTTGAGGATGAGCAGAGGTGTCACCAGTAGCAACAACAACATGCTCCACCAGTCCATTTTGCACCACCTTTGGACCATGGTTCCTTTTTAGAGTTGATGCTTGTTATCATATAAGGTGGTTGCTCCACCTATGTCTATTCCCTGGATCATTTATGGCATTCACGATGATTCCTATAGGTTCACACCTCGTAATCTTTTAGAGGATGAGGATCATGATGAGGAGCTTAAATAAGAGTAGGGAGACTCCGATGAGAATAACCATCATCCACCCCCTCAGTAGCCCAATGCATATGTGGGAACTGCTAATAAGAAGGTCATCATATGTGTGTTTGGTCAATGGTAAGTTTCCTTTTTGGTATTTTTTTTTTTTTTTGTTATCCTTAATTATTGTTTCCTTTATATTTAATGTTTACTTATATAATTGTTTTTATTTTTGTGAATAAACAGGTGGACTCCTAGCAAGCCAGCCACAAATGCACTTTGGGAGGCCATTAAGTCACAATTTCAATCTCCCTACTCCAAGTGGAGCGAGATTGCTAATCAGGTCAGGAATAGTTTGTTCAATGTTTTTCATGTGAGATAACTATTGTAATTTGTTTTCTTGTTTTTTATTTTATTTGTGATATTAGAAAAATAGTTACACTGACTTAATTTCTTTTTGTAGGATCATGTTACATGGAACCCTCGTGACGAGGGACAAGCCAAAGTGTTTAAGGAGAGAGGGTCCAAGTGCCTTTCTAATATGCTCATCAAGGCGAGGAAGAAGGGTTTGTAGCCGCACTCAATTGGTGAGGGGTTTGGGATGATTTGCTTACCTTTTGGGCTAAGGATGACTTACATAAAGTCTTCGCCCAAAATAAAACCAACCGTGCATCCACTAGAGGGGAGCAGGTCATACCATATGCTATGTCCCCCCACAATGTGGTGGCATTGAGGAAGGTAATTTTTCTCATATGTTTAATTTTGATGTTCATTCAAAAATAGTTAAACTAATATGTGATTTTTTGGTAGGCTCCGGAGCTCAGACGCTCATTGGATCTTGATATGTTGTTTCTTGCCACCCACACAAGAAAGTTTGAGAGATGGGTAGATGAACACTCCAGGAGTATCTATGTAAATCGGCTTCTATTCCTATTTATTACAAATGTTATGACAATTGAATTAATTATTTATTTTGTTATCTTATTATGCTTTATGATTAAACAAACACGTTATCAAGACTGACTACAGGAGGTGCAATCCCAGGTCGGGACAACTAGTGAGGACAAGGGAAGCCCACAGGTCGATGGGTCACGAAAGCTCAACTTGTGAAGGGAGGTTAGTGGGGGCAAGACTCGGGGTCATTATTATGGCATCGGGTACTTGTCCTCTCACCTCCATTGGGGCTCCACATCACTCACCCAAAGTCTCGAGCACCATTTGGTGGCTAGCTGGCCTATGACTCTGATGAGGCCAAGAGGCAGTAAAGGCACAAGAGTTGGCGCGATCCTTGTAAGCCAGCATGCATGCGGTGATAGGACGCATGTTAGCCATGGAGCGTAATTCAAGTGGTGGATCTACTACTGTAAGTCAGTCTCACCATCCTCATCCAAACTACGACCAATACCTTGACAACTAGTCTCCTGACAATAACACTTCTCCAAACCATTGTCGTTGCTATCGTCACCGACAATAGTGTAAGAGCTTTTATTTCATATTTTTTTTTTATTCTTTTATATGACAGTGTTTATCACACATTTTTACATATTTATTACATTGACAATTAGCGTTATAGGACATTTTTATTTCATATTTTTATAATATCATTGTTAATTTAAATTTAATCCCATTTAATTCTAAAATTAAATTTAATATCATCTAAAATTTCTCACTCATATTATATAAATTAAATAAATTTTTAATTCTATTTAAAATTAATAAATTATACAATTTTATTCAATATTAATGTAGGCTTGATCCACACAAATATTAGCATCTATTCAGTGTCAATCACACAAACTGCAATCATTAACATTAGTGTCCAATTTCTATTGGTTGGCCACGTTCAATTTATGTTTGTTTGGCCGATGCTAATTAATGTAGACTTTTAAAAGCCGACAAAAAAAAGTGTCAAGTATTTTAGTGTCAGCTCGAGATCAACACTAAACCGATGCTAATTCCCCATTGGTGTCAGTTGTTTAGGCTTAGCATAAACTTTTAGCCCACACTAATATTGTTTTTTTCTTGTAGTGACCAAGCAGCCACAACCTTTAACATATAGGTTTATTCTGCCTTCTGTAGTAGTGTTAAGATAGTTCAACCAACATGTGCGTTTCACAAATAGATCTCTCAAGATTGCAGTAAGCTTTGCTTGAAAAATATACATCACTTATCTATCGACTACCCAAAATGAAAAAAACAATTAATCAAAAATATCAATGTGGATGAAGAAAAAATAGAAGTGCAATCAATGAATAAAAAACATCAACAAGAGTAAAAATAATTCCTTTATAAAGAAAGTAGATGAAAATTTATGATATCATATAAAAATAACCAAAGGAGACATAAAAATGCATCAATAATCAACTCCGAGTTTCAACCTGAACCCTAAATTTCAATTCATATTGTGTCAATTTGATCTTTGTTCTATATTTATAAGTACAATGCAATTTCTCATATTGCCTCCCATTTTCCTAGTAAATAAACCACCCAAAATCATCATCAAAGTAATTAAGTTCAAACAGCAGAAATTAAAAGAGAAAATATTAGAAGAGGAAAATCAATTAACAAACTTGTCAACTTCAGCTCCCAAACTTGAATTCGTCCTCATACCATCTTGGTTAATTCTTTCATATATTTCCTGACTCCCTCTAATCGAGAAACTATAAACAGAGCAGCAACATGGGATAAATGGCTTTAAGGCTATGTTATCCAACTTCTTTCATTGAGCAGAGAAACCAACTGAGAAGAGGCCAAGAAAGCTAACAAAAATGAGAAATCCTAATCATGAGTTCTTCATATTTGTAGCATCTGATGATTGCAAGGCAACATGTTCATTCATTATGAAGAGGTAACACCCAAAATCAACTATCAAAAAAATGTCAACCATAGACTAAGAATCTTCATTCTAGCAGTAAAAGTCGAATGATGAACGTAAGAGATCTCATCCTTAAGAAGTGGCCTTGTCGAAATAGGAGAGTTAGAATGACAGCTTGGGTGAAGAAATTTTTGAAAAAGAAATAGCATGTAAGAAGAGCAAAATGAAAAAGAATACTTGTTTCTTATGAGAATCAGGTGGATTACCAAACCGATGGAGCAAGAAGACCCGCGTTAAAGTCTAAATTAGAGATTTAGCTTGTCTACCCCAATCAGATGCACAACGCTCCATCTGCACCTCCTCTGGCCTCAGTTGCTGATGTTGAATCTGCATAACCCAAAAACCAATATAAATCATACATAGAGACATGAGTCATAATATCTCAAGAAGGAAATACTTCCATGAATTTCAAATACAATATTAAATATGTAATAAAATATGTGCAAACTTACCCAGATGGATATGGGCACTGAATATTGTTCTTTTCCACAAAACAGGTGGTTCATAAATGAAAGGAAGCACAAAGATCGTTGATTAGTGGCATAATACACCAAATTAGATTAGTTCATATTCATACTATAATTGCATAGCTACAAATTTAAAGTAAACATTGTTATGACACACACAACACAGATGGGATAGAAAAAAATCTAAAATAAAACCCATAAATCATGATGAATCTAACTACTTAAACAAAATAGAATGAAAGCCAGTAAACAAAATAGAACAAAGCCCAATCAAACAACATCTCATATCCAAATCAACCAGCCAAGAGATTGAAATAGATATTGAAACAGAAGAGAAGAGAGTTAGGAAGTTGATGTCGGGTAAAGATGGGGAAGTTATTCCAGTAAAAAAAAAAAACCTTTAACTATTGGTGAAAGGTATGAAGTAAACCTAATTAAAATTAATCAAAGTAAGTCCTAGAGACTAAAACAACATTGTTGAAGAGTTACTGCAACTACAATCAAAACAGGCACACACAAATTTCTCTGTCACTGCTTGTCTTTCCGTAATTTGCATCCTTCATAAAGTAAGCCAACACATAAAACGAGCCCACAAATGAACTAAAACTTTCATTTGAATCTCTGTACCTATTTTCGATAATCTGGCATCCAATCTAGAATGCTAGTTGAAAGAATGATTGGTGATTTATTGCTCCATTGCCAGTTGTAGACTTATAATACCAATCTGTTGCCAATCATTCCAAACACAATTAGAAACATATTCTTGAATCTGAACTTTATAGATAACATTTATAAAAAGGCATTCTTGAATCTGAAACACATTAGAAACTTCTTCACATACAACATGCATAGAAAGGCATTCTTAAATCTTAAAAGAAAAAAAATTCTAACAAAATAAGAAGAGAAGGAGTGCAACTTATCAAACAATCTTTCTCTTAAAAGCAAATTTTAGTTAGCAATGTTACTACAAGAGTCTTTCTTAGAAATTGCATCTTTAGTGGAGAAAACTGATTTCATATAATGTAGCCTTTGGATTTAGCAAATTCCTGGGTCTTTCTCCCGCCAAAACAAAAAAAAAAAAAAAAAGGTTCATTTAGATGCGAAGATGCAATAGACATTATAAAAATTATAACATAAAGAAATGAAGTAATGACAAAGTTGTAACTTTACTTAATAATCAACTAGTACTTTGACTTCAGGCAAACAAAATTTCAACAGAATAAATTCCATCAAGAACTTAATCTGCAGATTTAACCTCTTAAACAGTGAGTAGTGTCATCATTTTTAGTTATAAGACAAGAAAAGAGGTTTCATACTGCTTAGGATTTCCAGACCCAATTGTCCATGTTAATCCCTTAATGAATTCAGCAATATCCATTAGAACATACATAACATAGTAGAGAAATAGAAGCTAATAGATCCTGCCAAAGCATATAGAAGCAAAGATCTAACACAGTATGCCAAACCATAGCTGTGGTGAAACCAATTGTCGAGGAAAAAGTTCTTCATGGCGTCTTGCACAAAAATTCCAAAGATAATATTAGCATAATAACAATCAAAAGTTTAGCAGATCATATTGCATAAAAAAATATTGATCAAATTTTTCTTAAATATGTAACAGTTTATGACCTTAAGGTCATGTGATCAGATCATCCAAAGATGACCCCCACAAAAAGCATGAAGCTGTTCATATACACTTTCTTGAACTGATTTTGCATACTCCACACACATTACTCCAAAAGGAAATCTATATTCATGTAGCACTACCAGAAAAAGAAGCTCAACAATTAATCCATGGCCTCTGTTAACTAAAACATAATGTAGGTATGATATGAATTAACATCACTAAGAAAAAGAAGCTCATCAAGTACTCTATTGCCTCTGTTCTCATCACTAAGAAAACATTATATCTAGTAAATATCTAGGCAAATATCATCGAGAAAACCAGAAATTTTTTCCTTTTTAGTTTCATTCAGCGCTTTAAATAATAATTTGGGTGTGATTTTTTTATTACATGTATGATTGCACAACATATATTGCCGATACATGGAATTACCTTTAAATCATGGATCTTGCCAACAGCCACCTTCAAGCTTCCAAAATTGATCTTTTGCCAACAGCCAACTTGAAGCCCCTTTATCTGTGATATGTAATTCAATCAAAATTGTTATTATCAAATAAATTAGTAAATATTTTACTTTAATCTACTATATTCAAATATCACCACAGAAACAAAAAGAAACATAATTAGGTGGATTGTTAGATGATCACCATGAAACGGGATAAGTACTGAATATAGATGAAATTGCTTGTAGCTAAACATACAGAAAATCAATCATAGGTGGGTTCATAAAACTTTGATATATTTCACTTTCACAATTAATATTGATAGATGAAATTACACCACAAAACTGTAATGAATATATAGAAAATCAATCGTCGGTGTGTTGTTACATAATCACCAAGAAACTAATGCATTGCTTTCCTGTACAGTAATAGAACAAAAATAATGCATGGATTCCTTCGAATCTAACAAAATGAAAGTGAAATTTGTAAGGTAAAAGGAGTATCTTACAGTATAAAATCTATCCAACCCTAGAAGGAGTAATTTAGACCTAAAATCTGATATATGCTTATTTCCAGGATATTAGAGAGGAGTAATTTTCACTTGGACCTGATGACATCCTTCGCCTATTTTTAGTTCAGATAAATCCTACATAAATCTGTAAAATATTAAAAACAAAATCCAACCACTTGCAAATGAAAACTCCAACAAAACCAGAGAATCAGTTTGCAGCAAAAGAAGAAATTTTACCTGGCTTTTCTATTACCAAGTCAATGGTCTTCTTCCTTTCCTGTTTCTTCGGTGATGTGCAGAAGGAAAAATGAAATCCTATGGAACACACACCTTTGGACACCTGCAAATCACAGCATGAGGGGAAGAAGAAGAAAAGAAGGGTAGAAGAAGGAAATTGGAGAAGACTCACCTTCGGAAACCTGGGTTTCCTACTACCGTTGATTGCCAATTATATTCTTTTTCCATTCCTGTTCTTCAGAAACGCAGAGAAAGAAAAATGGGGGAGGAAGCGTTTTGTCTGGTGGAGGGAAAGAGAGAGGAAGGAGATGGTCTGGGGAGGGCTCCCGCCATGCTTGCCCTCTTCCTTTCCTTTTTCTTCGAAAATGCTACAAAGAAAAATGATAAATGGGGTTTTGAATTTTGAAAATGAAAGGAGGAGCGTTTGAGAAGCTTGGTTTTTGTTGATGCCAAGGGCAAAGTTGTCATGCAAGTATTGGTTAGAGGGAAAATGAGTCACCACAATGGAAAAAAGGCTGATCATCCTGGGGTGATAAATTATACAGCCCCCACCTTTTACAAATACTGCCCCCCACTTTAAAAAAATTTCTGAAATTCCAAAACTGTCCTCCCTTGGCCGCCACCCCTTTCCCTTCTCTCAGTCATGAACCCTAGCTTCCCCCTTCTTCCCGCCGCAGCTCTTCATTCCTCTCTTGGTTTTTCTCATCGGCATTGCACTTGTAGGACAGATTCGGCACAGTTACGGCATGAGTTATGGTTGATTGATTTTTTTTATGCATTGGAGTTATTTTTTTGATGATTTTTTGCGTGGACATGGTGTGAAATTGCTGGCATATGATATCTGTGTCATGTCCAGAAAAACAGCTTCCCACGTCTGTGAAGATGGTCCAAACGGATCTCTATATATGTTTTTATTATTAAAACAGCGATGCATGACCGTTTTCATGGCACATACGGCACAATAAAGCCGTGGATATCCACATGGTAGTCTACCATCAAACGGAGATGCAAGGCTATTCATATTTGTTAAACAGATATGCATAGCCGTTTAACGAACATGAACAGCCTTGCATCGCCATTTTACAAGTTAAAATAGCCATGCATAGCTGTTTTTTTGTTTTCCCCTAATTATTTGTTGGCAATGTGAATCTAATTTGTAATTCAGAGTTTTTGTTATAGTATTTTAATTAATATTGTTACAGGAAAGATGGCAAGAACGAAGATCCCCCTTATTAGAGATGCACAAGTGGGTGAGGTGGCTAAGCCAGTTGATCGTAGGCGACCGATGGCTTTAGCACGCAGAGAATGGGTCTACTGTAGATGGGGACAAGTTGATCCTGAACTTGAACCTGAACCCCAGCCAATTGAAGATATTCGATCGGTTGCCCCGTCTGATGACTCTGATTCTACTGACGATGATGGTGGAGCAGATTGTGAAATCGTGATAGAGGTGATACACAAGCATGACCTGTTAACTATTGCTGCACCTGGTGGCCCACATGAGCTGTCGACACTTCGAAGATACGGAGGGCATACTGCACCACATGTATGGGCAGGTGAACGGGTAAGTTAGGACGCTTACATAATATATGTTTACATTAATGTTTAATTTCTTTTGGTATGATGCAAAACTAACTATCAATTGTATAAAAAAAGGAGCGGCCCCTTATCAAGACTATGATTCATGGCAATAAGATAAAAGCATTACAATATGAATCAATGCTTGAGTAGGTGTGGAACATAGTTAGGCATTCTGGTCTGGAGCCACTTATGCTTTTGGACTACTCCATGGTGGACAAAGCGCTTGTAGCTGCATTCATCGAGAGGTGGCACACAGATACGAACACGTTTCACCTACCCACTGGGGAGATGACTATCACACTAGATGATGTGTCATCATTGCTGCACCTCCCAATGGGAGATAATTTTGTATTTATCCCTAGTTTAACCATGGAGCAAGCTATCAGACTGGTTGTCGATGTGCTGGGAGTCTCACCTTCAACTGTTATTGAATAATTTGAGGTCTGTAGGAAGCCAGCAATGAGATTTGAGTCAATGATAACAATCATTGCAGCTCAACTAAGCTTCGGAAGGTGGGTGACTCCATGCAGCCAGGGCTGTACGATATTTGCAGACAAATCATCCACAGCCGTCTGCATAGACTATTTGAGGCTCCTCCGCAACATCGATGCCATTCACGATGTTCCGTGGGGACCTATCTGTCTAACCCACCTGTACAGGCAGCTGGGTTATGCCGCTCAACATAAGGCTAGGCAGGTCGCTGGTTGTCTGCCCCTTTTTCTGGTACGTGAACTATTAGATCTTGTCAAGCTTTTGGTATTTATTGTATAACGAACTTAATTATTTTTTACATAATTATTTTCAGACATGGATCTACGAGCATTTCCCTAGTATGCGTCAATCATGCTTGTTGAATGGGTCGTATAAGGAGGAACTCCCACAAGCTGCGCGATGGTCATCCTGCAGAGGCAGTGGCTAGCTTCCACCGATCAGACATTAGCTGGACTGTCTTTGGCACTTGGAAGTCGAGTGGACCCTATACGAAGATGCCTGATCCTACCATCCATTGTTACCAATGTCTTTCTTCTTAGGTAGGATGCGATTTGGGCTTTGGGTGGAGCCACACCAGCCAGAGTGGGTCCTTCGATAGTTCTCCCATGCCCAATCTATCCCTCGGCCTCCCATTCGTGCATTTGATGGCCCGATTTACTTGACAGAGGTAGATTCCATGTGGGATAATTTTGACGAGCACGTGCTGAGTGCAGAGAAGCGTGGGCCACCTGTGACGTTGGCTGGACAAGTCATGCCTGGTTATATGGAGTGGTATCACATGATATCACATCTGTACTTACTGTTAACCTCAGTTCGTGTTATCGACCCTCCCACATGGTCCGATCCTAAAATCAGTCAAGAGCAGATGACCAGGACAACTATAAAAGATGCTTTCCTAGTACGCACTAGCTTTATGAATATTATGTCTTCATTTATTTATTAATAATTCAGCATTGATTATCTTGTATGTAATGACATTTTTGCATGGATTATGTAGGAGCGATTACAGACAATCGATGAAGTTGTACAGAGTATCTTCGATAGGAGATTAGCATTCGAGCATTCGGAGCTAGGCCGATTGTTGAATGTTATTCGCAATGAGGTCTGTCATGGGTTTAGCGATGTAGAGCGGAGTCGTAGTGGTCATGGTGCTAGCCCATCTAGGGGTCGGCATCAATAGTGATATGACTTATAATTGTGGTGGCCTGTACTTTTTGTAGTGATTCTAACTGATTTTAGTGTATTGCCTTGTAATTGTAAAATAGTTTTATAATGTTAGAAATTAACTTTTATTTGTTTGTAAATTTTATGTGTGGATGCCACTAAGTGATGGAGCAATTAACATGTTATTGTCAATCATGAAAGAACAAGTGACAAACTTTTATTTTCGGCTGTGTAAATATTTGAGAAATGACCACTTACAACTATGCCAAATAATAAGACGGCTTCATAAATGTTATAGCCGCATGTGGCCAATGAATGGCCATGAACAATTATGGTAACCAATACAATGGATGTGCATAGCCGCATGTGAAAACTAAACAGCTATGCACAACCGTGTGATATAAAAATACGAGTATAGATAGCCATTTTTATCAATAAAGGGCCGTGAAGATACGGTATACCAAAAAAAGGGCTTTGCATAGCTGCACTATTAAAATAAACAGCTATGCTGAGCCGTTCTATCTAATTATTTCATATTTACACATCTTTTTCAAACTCCAAACTATTATTCATTGATTAAAAGTGTTTCCATTAATTTACTACAAATGCGGACTGAAACCCATTGTGTTAGGATTAATATACAATGAAAATGTTACCATGTAGTCAGCGTTGGATTGATAGAAAATCTCACCATATTTTACGTATATCGTTGTATTACAAAAATTTTAAAAATTACATCCATAGTCACATTATATGAATGTAAGGATATACTCTAAGGACGAGCTGCTCGTGCCAACATCTCAAAATGTCTAATGCATCCCAAGTATGGTGTTCTAATCACATGATTTAGCTGATGCTGAGTACGACCACTGTGGTGCAACTGGTGGAATGGGAGAGTTGTCCCTAAGCTTGACCCTTGACATGACAAAAGAAATAAACCGTATGTTAAGATAGAAAAAAAAAATAACATTGTGTTGTAATGTTAATAAAGCATCAATTCCTTCCCAGCAACTATGAAGATCCCTGGTAGATGAATGCAAAATTTGTTTAAGGTTAGCATGTGCACCCTCCACCCTAATATCAGGAGACCAATAACAATATCATACATGTAATACACACATGCAAGGAAATTTTAAAGACAACAAGCCATCATCATGCCTATTTGTTGTTGTGTTGCCTAGATACATAAACTTGTTTATCCAAGCTGAAATAAATTTCTCCTTGTATGGCTTCAATCAAGTATCGTTAACATATGCAACAAAGCTATCTAATGCGGCGCATGTGATTCAGAATGCCTCATAAGCAGAATGATACTCTTCCTCATCAGAAGCATTAACAACCATCTTCCACGCATCCATTACCCTTTCGTAATTGTCATATTTGCGAACCGACTATTTGCATTTTGATTTAACATTTTTATTAATGTGATACCGACACAATAGATTCATAGATGTAAGAAATACAGTTCCCACAGCTTTCATCAATGCAAGGTCCCAATCAGTGACAATGACGTGTAGACACCAGTCTTTCTGCCAGATTAAACCTCTCAACCTCCTAAGTGCCCATTCAAAGTTGTCGGTACATTCAGACTCCATGTATGAAAACCCAACCGAAAATGTCAAATTTGTCGATGTCATTCCAACAATCTCAAGTAGAGGGAGACGATATCTATTGGTCTTGTATGTGCTATCCATTAACAAAATAATAGGAAAGACATTCAACAGCTTCACTGAGTCAGGGTGTGTCCAAAATATGTCCTTAATGACATTTGACACCTCATCACTCCTAAACCAATACAAATATTTGGATTCATCAAGACATTTCATCAAATGTTGTATTAGAGTTCATGGACCCCTAATCTTTAGCTTAAATTGTTGTTTGGCATGATATATCTGCGTTATAGTTATCACATTCTCTGTGTTTTTTTCCTTTAGAGATAACAATATATCCCGAGGAGGAACCCTTTTTTTCGTCATCTCTTCCACCATAGTTAACTATTCCTCTCTCAACTGTCCAGCATATGAATGCCTAATCAACGACTCAGCCAAGGGATGGTTATGGTATCCACATTGCACCCGCACCTTCCATAAACCATTTACCCATTGTCTTCCCTTCACTCTATATGGACATCTAGATTTTTTTGTCACCATTTCGGGCACCGAATGCCTTCTTTTACAACTGCGCCTATATTTACTGCCATGTTTGCATGTCAATTCCACTTGTGTACACTTTCCCTCGCCTCCTATCTCCGATTTACTTATTACAAGAACAAAGCCAGCTGTCTTTCCAATATCTCTCACCCATTTCAAAAGCTCATACCTTGTGATAAATGCTTGTACATGAAGAAAATCATTCAAAGTTAACGATCATTGATCGTATGTACTGTGTATGCCTCATTCAACAAAAAATACATACTTGATTAGTGTCAAAAAGATGACTCAAGTCTTCTCCTATAAAAGAGCCATTACCATCACATATCTCATTTTCATTAACCTACTACCATCAAATTTCATAACAAGCATTAAAAACGTCTAAAAATTTCAATCTTAATCTAATAACAAAGTTTTAACATACCCTCTTAGCTAAATTTTTGTCACTTGTTAAATCAACTTCTTCGTCTGGAATGTATTCACAATTGAAGTATGGATCCTTGTGCATGTTGGAAGTATAATCAACTTTTATTTTCCTACATTTACAAACTTGAAATATTAGGGAACTTCACATAAAAACGACTATAGATATCCGTTTATAATAATCAAACGGCCATGAACATCTGAAATACATAAATGAAATATATGTTCACATGCGTTCCAATAAATTAGGCTTTGTTGCATATAACGCTATGCATAACCGTTATATTTTTAAAAATGGCTATGCAATGCCGTTTTTAAATCTCAGAAAGATCTACACATCCGTTTCGCGCACCAGCAACCAGCCTGCATTTCGGACAAAATACAAGATGCAAACCCAGTTTTTTTATGCGATTCAACTTCACACAAACAATGCAGACCCAAAAATCACGTTCTTTACTCTTTCAAATAGTAGAAACGAGATGGGTTCGCCAAGGAAGTTCAGAATGGCTGTCGCGTGAATGGGGGTGGAAGAGGGGAGGAGAAGTTGGTATTTTTTAAGCCAGCAGGGCAATTCCATCATTTCTCATCCACGGGGGTGGCATATGTAAAAGTTGGGGGCTATATAATTTAATACCCATCATCCTGCCATCAGGAAAGTAAGATAAAATGGTGGTGTAGGCTATATCTATGGATGGGTTTACAATACTATACCTTTCAAAGAATAAGAGGTGCTTAGAGCAGCTCTCATCATGGTATTATAAGAGTTGTATAAGTTATTTTTTAATAATTTTCTTATAAGTTTCATAGTGACACATCATTTATTATATTTTATGTAACTTGAAAATAAAATTCCTTCTAATAGTACAACTCATAATATTACATAAGCAGGTCTTACAAATTATTCTACATTGTTGTCTCATTTTAATATTTTTTTTTTTTTGCAATTTGATATTTTTAAGTTTATTTTATTTTATTTTTAATACACTACATATTTACAAGATTACTACTAGACAAATTTATAAATTTTTGTAGATTAAAATTTATGATGCATAATAATATATTAAAATAGATTAAACATCACCCAACATACATAACAATATTTAATTAGGACAATATCTAATTGGTTAATTTGATGCCCAAAACATCTCCAAATATGCTATACTAAATCTGGTTGAAGCTGTTGATGGATTTGATTTTGACGAACATCAACTATGTGTCTTAGTGGTGCAACTCATATTAGTTGCATAAGTGGGTTCCCACAAATTACTCCACATCATTATTTCATTTTAATATTCCATTTTGCAATTTGACATTTTTAAGTTTATTTTATTTCTAATGCACTACATATGTGCAAAATTAATACTAGACAAATTTAATAAATTTGTGTAGATTAAAATTTATGATGCATAATAATATATTAAACTAGATTAAACATCACCAACATACATAACAATATTTAATTAGGACAATGTCTAACTTTGGTTAATTTGATGCCCAAAACATCCCCAAATATGCTATACTAAATCTGCTTGAAGTTGTTGATGGGTTTATCTTTGACGAACATCAGCTCTATTTCTTAGGCATATTTGAAAATCAACGGGCAAATCAAGCAAAAGTCTATAAGATACTTCAGTTGCCACTTCATCATTGCTTGAATGATTATAAGAATAATCAAAGTGGCAGCTATAGGTGTGTCGTTCATCTTCAACAATCATGTTATGTAGTATGATACATGCACATATTATATGTTTGAGTGTATCTGTATGCCATGCACGTGCCGGGTGATAAACACCTTTGTACTCTTATACTTAATTTTAACATTTCAAACTTTCATTTAATTATTTAATTAGTATCTATTTATATTATTGAGGTCTAATTAAAATTTATTATATTTTATATTAATTTTTTCACTTTAAGGTCTAATTTTACTAGTTAGAAATTTTAATTTTAAGACTGGACCTGAGAAACCTTGGAACGTGTTGGGATTTATGTCCACGCATAGGATTGGAGCAATAAATCTTCATAAATTCATGAAGTAAGGGCACTAAGAGAAATTTTTTAACTCAAAAGGGCAAAATAGGCATTTGGCAACTTAAATGAGGGGCAAAGTCGTCATTTGGGTCTCATTAATGGCATTTTTGTAGTTTTTTCCTAAAAAACCCTAGGATATTCAATCATTTCTCGCTCACCACTCCATTCATGCCTCCATCCCCTCTCTCACTAGTTTTAGCTTATTTCCTCTTCTCTTATTGCTGCCTCTAGGAATATGGACTACTAAAAGCTTTCGTAATCAACCTAGGATGATTTGAAGACTGTAGGTTTGATTCTTAAGACCAATTTTTTATTTATTTTGAATTTAATGAAGGTTATGCTTCTCTACTCCTTGTTTCTCTCTCTAAGCTTGTGTATGATGATTTTTATGCATGATTCTTGGATGAGCTTGTGGGTTTTCTAGGTTTGATCATCGTAGGAGTAATTTCCATAGAGTAGAATTCAATTTGTTAGATAAAAATTTGGATTTTAAGTCTTGGATGCTCTAATTCCACGCTATGATTATAGATGGGGTTGGGTTTGGTTCCAACGGCCATAGCCTATGCGATTCTGTAGTAGGAATTGTGGAGCTAAGTGCAATGATCCCAGCTTAGTTAAGGTTTAACCAGATTAATTAATTAGGTAGATTAATCTCGAGATTTCGAGGTTAATCTAGTTAATTAGCATAAATGGAATTAAATTTTATCTTTAGGTTAAGGATAAAATCATTATATGTCAGATAGTTCTTAGGTTGGTTACTTTTACATCGTCAGTTTTACCTGTTTATTGTGTTTATTTATTGTTAGTTATTCTATTGCTGTTGATTTGACTGAAACCCTTCATTCCCTTAGCCTAAATTGACTGAGACATGTACTAGTGATTCTCTGATAACACGACCTTTAGTTGAAACTCAAACTTGGATTTTTTATTTGGTCGCTACATATAGTAGTGACTCTATAGGTGCGCGCGTCAAATTTTGGCACCGTTACCGAGGAATTACTAGTGTTCTTGGTTATTTTAGGTGCATTGTTGTATATGTTTAGATTGTATATATTGTTTCTTACTTAAGTTTGTTTGGGTATTCTATTTTCTGTGGTTTCGGTACTTTCCTAAGGGGCTCACCGAGAAACATGCAGTGTCGGATTGCTTCGAAACTTAGTCAGGTTGTAGTTTTTGGCTCTGTGGTCATTTTTGACATCCTCATTTATAGGGGTCAGTTTCAATTTTTTTAGCCAAATTCCACTTCCTTGACCACTTTTCTAATTTTTTAAGATTTTTATTCCATTTTTTGGGTTCCAAGGCTATCTAGATCAAAGCTGTGATGGTCTCAAAATTTCTAAAAATCATTTGATAGGTTATTATTACTTATTTTGTCATTTTTCAGTTAGTAGTTTAGTTTTTTAATGTTATTTCTTTTGTATATATTACTATGGCTTTGTTGTTTTTGTATATTATGGTACTAGCTATTAGTGTATGACTAGGTCTTCCTGTATGTCTGACTTTGCATTAGATCCTGAGATTGAAAGAACTTTCAGGCTTAGGAGGCGGCGTTGTCATAGTGCTAAAAGTGCCTTTGTAGGTGATAGTAGTAGTGATAATCTTTCTGTTCTTGTTGGTGGTTTCATTTACTGGTGTGTGAATTATGGGTGGAAGAAAAAGGTTGAAATAGAGTGTGGAATAAGGATGTAATGAAGTGCAAGCAAACACTATCAATGTAGCCAGCAAGTATTCTGGGGTTGTCGTACCTAAGAGATTGTGATTGATTACTAAAGTATAAGAACTCTAATAATGCTTAAGCGGTCGAATAAGAATGATGACAGTAAAATAACATAAAAGAAAATAGCATAAAAGTAAAGAAAAATAGAATAGGAATATGAGTAGAAGAAATAAGAGATAAAGGCTTAGGGATTTAGATTTCACCACAAGTCCTTGGTATAGACTTTCATGATTCAGTTATGACTTCCACAATTATTAATTGCTAGCCAAGATTCCCTAATTTCATCAACCAGCCTTGGCGTGAGGTTAGATTGAATCTAATTACAATTACCAACCCTGCTACAGGCTTATGTGAGTTGTAGTAACCATAATTGCATTAAGTTCCATGGACATCCCTTTAGGGTATTCTAGGGGATCTCCCTAGCTCCCATGTGCCTACATAGGATTTTGGGTATAGACAACCTTAAAACCCTATGAATTTAACCTTCATGATCTAAGTTAACTAATCATCTTTCGAGTCATAGAAAACCCACAAGTTTCTCCAACTAATTAGCCAGATCAGTTAAGAATGAAGTGCAGAACATTAAACCTCAATTAAATAAAAGTTGAAATTGTCATAACATCATCAATCATGTCTATGCAAGTACTTGGGCTACATCTTAGCCCCGATAGAGGAAATTAGTTGCACATGATGATGGAAGAAAACATAATGCTGAAATAAAAGAACATAGAAGATGGAGAGTAGTGACACCTTGCTTGCATGCTACCTTGTGGACTCTTTGATGCGTGGTTCTCTACCTCTCAGTCCTCCTTCCTATTTATATTATCTCCATTCCTAATCAGACTCAACCTAGGACTCTAAGTTGTATTACAATTCTTAGTTCTAATGTAATCCTAACCATACTTGAATTAGGATTCTAATTACAATGCAATTACACAACTTTAATCCTACTTCAATAATCATTTTGGAGAGTCTTCTATGTCTTGGAGTCTTAATTCTTATAGGAGAAGGATTCCCAGAAGCCTATGGTGTAGAATTTCTCCAGCTTGCCACGGTGAGCTATGGCAGAATGCTTATGGTCTTCTCGGGCAAACCTCGCCACGGCGAGGCTTGGCTAAATAGGCAATTTTTCCTTTCTAGTTCTAGTTGCCACCTGAACCTGCATAATAAGGAAATTACATCAAAAGCAACATGTTTTACCTTAATTGGGAATCTAAATGCAAGGAAATTGAATCATAAAAGTCTATATAAAATGTAATTATCAAACTCCCCCACACTTATTCTTTTACTCGTCCTCGAGTAAAACTAAAGAGAAATAAAATAAGCAAGGCAGCAAGGCTTTCAAACATGACCTACTAACCATATTGGCTTTAGAATCTTTCACTTGGGATTAATTGGAAACTAATTACCATATCACAATGCAAGATTACTCCTCACAAGATGGAATAGTCCCACACCCCAAAGTTACTCTCAAAAAGAAATGGATCATGCTCACTTCATCACTCAAGTGGGTGTTCAAAGTTACCATATAATTAGGTTAACAAATCATGGAAAGCCATTAGAAAGGTATAATACGTGCACATGTACATAACAACTCATCAAGTTTCATGAAATTAAGTGCAAAGAAGATGAATTCCCTCACAAGGATAAACATTCACTCATATCTCTCAAGTGTTTAGAGGGTTAATCATACACTCAAGTCAATGCAATTCAAGATTCTTCCATAAGCTTGCTCATATATCAAATCTCCACCACTTAATAATAAATCATAAAAACTAATCAAAGGGTCTTTTAAGGGTTGTAATGGGGTTTTAGGAAGGTGAAGGAATTAACGGTAGTGAAATCAAGGGTAAATTACACTAAGAAGAGACTATGTGAATTCAAAGCTACCCTTTTGCCCACTTACTCTCCACTTACCAAGCCTCATAACTACATATTTTTCTTCTCCCTTCTTTTTCATTCTTTTGCTTTTCTTGCTATATTTTTCTTTTCTCTTTTTCTTCATTTTTTTCCAGCTTTTCTTTTTTTTTTTTTTCTTTCAAATTTTTTTTTTCCTTCAAATTTTTCTTTTCTTTTTCCGCACTTTTTCTTGGGAGATTTTCATATCTTTTTGAGCCTCTTTCCTCCCATCTTCCTAGTTACTAACTAGGTAACATTTCCATGCCTTAAATTCACACAATCCTTCAAGGTGTTAGGTTCAAAATATGGTTAAATCAAAGGAATGGTTACATGGCTTAAATTGTGGTTAAAAGAATAGAAGGCTAAAGCTCAAAAAGGGTCAACTAATGGAAATATATATCACTGGTTAAAGGAAAGGCAATTTGGCTAAACCTAGGTGCCCTAATCACCTTACTGTTCATGATTTTACTATGGTCTCAACATGTATAACAGAGCAAGTTTTAGAAAAAAAAAAAAAAAATTGCATGACACATTCAGAAACAATTTAAGAGCTTTAAATATGTAACTCTTATGGCTCAAAAGCTCACAATTGACTAATATTCATCCTCATGCATTCGCATTCATTCCACTATCAAAGTAATTATGCACATAATGGGAATTATCAATATGGGATCACACAGAATCAATGTTGGCTCAAAATTCCCAAAAGGCTTTCCAATAATTAATGGAATAAGAATAATGAATAATCATGCATTGTTTATATATCAAATCAAGCTTCCTCATCCCATAATATCATCAGTTAAGCACAATTTTCATCTTTAGCCATGGTTTTTGACGCGCGCCCTATAGCGTCACTACTACAGGTTGCGGACAAATTAAAAATACCAAGTTCGAGTTTCAAACCAAGGTCGTATTCTCAGAGAACCACTAGTACAGGTTTCAGTTAATTAGGCGAAAGGGGGGGTTTCAGTAATTCAACAGTGAATAAATACGAAAAATAGTAAAATAAAAGTAAACAGATGATGGAAATGCAATCGACCTAGGAAACTATCAGACAATAGTGATTCTATCATCGACCTAAAGATAAATTTAATTCTAGTTATGCTAATTAACTAGATTAACCCTAAAATCTCAAGATTAACCTACCTAATTAATTAATTTGGTTGAACCCTTACTAAGCACGTATCCCTGCACCTAGCTCGGTAATTCCTACTACACAATCGCATAGATTATGGTCATTGGAACTAAATCTAACCTCAACCAACATCGCAGCAAAGGATTAGAACATCCAAGACTTAAATTCCGAATTTCTATCCAACCAAATCAAGTTCTACCCCGTGGAAATCAATCCTAGGGTGATCAAGCCTAGAAATCCCACAAACCCATCCTGTAATCATGCATAATAATCACCATACACAATCATAGAGAAGAAAATAAGGAGTAGAAAAGCATAACTATCATTAAATACAAAATAAACACAATTCAGGTCTCAAGAATCAAACCGAAGGTCTTCCAGCTTTCCCAGATCGACCACAAACGTGCCTAGCCTTCCATTTTCATGGAGGCAACCATGGGAGAGGGAGAAAAATGAAGAAAACGTGAAGGAGAAAGTGAAATGCGGCTGCAATGGCTCTTGGCCAAATTTGCATATGTCTAAGATGGCAATAATTACAAGTTTGCCATTAATGAAGCCCTAATTACAAAAATTACAAAAATGCCACTCCTTATATTATCAAAAGCCTATTTCGCCCTCTTTGAATTGAGAAATTATCCTTGTGCCCTTGCTTCATGAATTAAAAAAAATTATTGCTCCAATCCTAAGCTTGGACATAAATCTCAAGGCCTCCCGAGATCCATTCCTGAAATTAAAAATCACTAACAAGTAAAATTGGACCTTAAAGTGGGAAAATTAATATGAAATATAATAAATTCCAATTAGACCTCAATGATAAAAATATATGCTAATTAAACAATTAAATGCAAGTTGGAAATGCTAGAAGTAAGTATAAGAGTATACAAATAAACACTAAAAAGTGTTTATCAAATCCCCCCACACTTATCCTTTGCACGTCTCGGGCAAAATAGAACTTTACATTAAAGACCAAGAGGGAAATGACAAAATGCAAAAAAACTCATAACCAAACAAGACAATTTCTACTCTACTTTCCAATGATTATCAAGAAAGAGACAATGTGTAACATAGAGGACCTCAAAAACATAAGAACATACCAAATCATGCCACAATTCTTTACATTCTAATTTAACAAGCAAGGCAATATCAAATGAAAGCATATATCAAGAATGATGGTCTCACAAGATGCTATTCACTCAAACTCTCAAGTGTTTAAGATTAGCAAAATGTTTACACTCACTCAACTCAAGATATAAGCACTACCATAAGCTTGCAAAAATTATAATTTCCACTACTCAAAACATATGCATTCATAAATCAAAAGGACTTTATTCAAGGTTGTAATGGGGCAAAGGGAAGAAGAAGAAAGGAAGGATAAAATGGATATGAAAAATTAAGAATCAAAGAGAGCAAGAGAGCATGAAAATAAGAGTTCAAGCACAAAAATGCACAATAAATTCTTACTCTCACTTCCTTCAATTACAAAGGCCACAAAACAATACTTATTGTATATATAATTTTTTTTCTATTTCTTTTTCTTTCTTTCTTTCTTTTATTTTTCATTTTTTTTTTCTTTTGTTGTTGCTTTTTTTATATTTTTTTCACATTTTTTTTCTTTTCTTTTTTTTTTTTCTTTTCACACTTAGCTTGAAAAATTTTCACAAACCAACACTTGCAACTAACAAATTCACCCCCCCCCCCACACTTTATTTTTGGCCATCCCGGACAAAGAGTAAGACCATAAGGTGCCAAGAACTCATATAAATGACATTCATGCTCTCTAACTCCATAAGGGTATAAAAACATGGTTTGCATTTAAGGTAAAGATGAGTTCATGCAAAGATGGATAATAGGCTCAAGGGGGCTAAACAATGGTAAATAATGCAAGGATGGTCATTTGGATAAGTGGCTAAGCAAGAAAAATGGCCTTCATCATCTCTATTCATGCACATGAAAATGTAGCCTCAAAAATAACTAGTGCAAGTTCTAGAGTGACAAACATAAAGAGTGAGAATGCACACAAGAAAGAATGAGCATGTCATATATATGCAATTGATGCTCAAGAGGCTCAAAAGCTTACAAGGTATATTTTTCCAGCATCCTCAACATAAACATTCATCATCCATCACCGATTCATCAATTCAAAACATAAATAAATCATGGCAATCAAGGTTTTAAGTCATAGAAATCTAGAAAAGTCCTCATCAGGTCACAACATCATCATAAATCTCAAATCATCAAAGGAAATTATTCAAGCACTAAAAAGACATGAAATGTAAACTATTAAGGCCATTCACTTTGAAGCACCTCTTTGTTGCTACATCCTCAATCTTCACTGCACCATAACAAAAAGTGTTAGTAACAACAAATGGACCCTCCTATCTAGACCTAAGCTTACCGGGCATCAACTTAAGATGGGAATTGTAGAGGAGCACTTTTGACCAATGGCAAATTCCTTTCTCACAATCATGCTATCATGGAATGCCTTGGTTTTTTCTTTGTAGATTTTAGAGCTTTCATAAGCCTCTAACCGGAATTCTTCCAATTCTTGAAGTTGTAATTTTCTTTCCAAACGAGCTTGGGCAAAATCCATATTGCACAGTTTTACTGCCCAATAGGCTTTATGCTCAATTTCTACTGGAAGATGACATGCCTTGCCAAAGACAATCCTATAGGGAGACATCCCTATTGGAGTCTTGTAGGCGGTCCTATAAGCCCACAAAGCATCATCTAGCCTTATACTCCAATCTTTCCTATCTACCTTAATTGTCTTGGCTAGGATTTGCTTGATTTCCCTATTTGATATTTCAGCTTGGCCATTGGTTTGGGGATGATATGGTGTAGAAACCTTATGCATAACCCCATATTTGGCCATCAGAGCCTTCATTTGCCTGTTACAAAAGTGTGTGCCCTGATCACTAATGATAGCCCTTGGGACTCCAAACTTGCAAAAAATGTGAGACCTAACAAAGTCCACAATAACTTTAGCATCATCAGTCCGAGTGGCCTTAGCCTCCACCCATTTAGAAACATAATCAACAGCAAGAAGAATGTAAACAAAACCATAAGAGCTAGGAAAAGGACCCATAAAATCTATGCCCCAAACATCAAATATTTCATAGAACAACATGGGTTGTTGAGGCATTTCATGTCTATGACTAATATTTCCTACCCTTTGGCATTGCTCACAAGACTTGCAAAATTCATATGCATCATGAAACAGACTAGGCCAATATATTCCACAATCAAGAATTTTTCTAGCAATACGTTAGGGACCAAAGTGTCCACTACATGCATAGGAATGACAGAAAGTAAGCACAGAAGTAAACTCAACATCAGGCACACATCTCCTAATTACCTGATCACTACAAAATTTCCACAAATAAGGATCATCCCACACATAATATTTAGCATCACTCTTTAATTTGTGAATCTGTACTCTAGTGAAGTGTGCAGGAAAAACATGAGCAACCAAGTAATTAACTAGTTCAGCATACCAAGGCAATTAACCTGTAATTGCAAGAGCTGCTCATCAGGAAAAGTGTCATTAAGAGGAAGTGGATCAATAGATTTTTCAATGCGGCTCAAGTGGTCTGCCACCACGTTTTCAACTCCACTTCTATCTTGGATCTCAACATCGAACTCTTGTAACAAGAGCATCCATCTAATCAACCGGGGTTTTGCCTCAGGTTTCTTCAACAAGAACTTCAAAGCTGCATGATCAGTAAAAACAACAACCTTAGAGCATAGTAAATATGATCTAAATTTATCCAAAGCAAAAACAATTACTAAAAGCTCCTTTTCAGTGGTTGTGTAGTTCGCTTGACCAGCATCCAAGGTCCGAGAAGCATAGTAAACAACATGGGGGAACTTCCCGATTCTCTGAGCATGGACAGCTCCCACTGCATAATTAGATGCATCACACATAAGCTAAATGGGAGTGTCCAATTTGGAGGTTGGATGATGGGAGTTGTAGTGAGGGTTTTCTTCAGCTTGTCAAATGCTTGTTTGCAAGCCTCACCAAACACAAATTCCACATCCTTTTGTAGCAAGCCGGATAGTGGTAAGGTAATTTTGCTAAAATTCTTAACAAACCGCATGTAGAAACCTACATGACCAAGAAAAAAATGCACTTCCCGCACACTGGCAGGGTAAGACAAAGAAGATATAACATCTATTTTGGCAGGATCTACCTCAATACCCTTGTTATATATAATATGGCCTAAAACTATACCCTGCTCAACCATAAAATGACACTTTTCATAGTTTAGAACAAGGTTAGTTTCAATGCATCTGTTCAATACTCTAGCAAGATTATCCAAACATGCATCAAATGAACCATATACAGTAAAATCATCCATGAATACTTCCATACAATCCTCAAGAAATTCAAAAAAAATACTTACCATGCACCTTTGGAAGGTGCCAGGGGCATTGCAGAGACCAAATGGCATTCTCCTGTATGCATATGTGCCAAAAGGACAGGTGAAAGTAGTCTTCTCTTGGTCCTCTAGTGCTATATGAATTTGGAAGTATCCAGTATACCCATCAAGAAAGCAATAATGTGACTTGCCAGCAAGTCTCTCTAATATTTGATCAATGAAGGGTAAAGGATAATGATATTTCCTAGTAGCTTGATTTAACTTCCTGTAATCTATACACACCCTCAAACTATTTTGTACTTAGGTTGGAATCAATTCATTCTTCTCATTGGCTACCACTGTAACTCCAGATTTCTTAGGAATAACTTGCACATGACTCACCCATTTACTATCTGAGATAGGATAAATGATGCCATCTTGAAGAAGCTTAGTCACCTCTTTTTTCACCACATCAAGAATAAGAGAGTTGAGTCTTCTTTGAGGCTATCTCACTGGTTTAGCCCCATCTTCTAATAGAATTCTATGCATACAAGTGGAAGGGTTAATACCATGAATATCTGCAAGTGTCCATCCAATGGCTTGTTTATCCTTTTTCAGCACACTCAGTAATCTTTCTTCTTGCTCAGGGAGAAGATTACTAGCAATAATAACAGACAATTGCTCATTGACCTCTAAAAAGGCATATTTCAAATTCCCTAGAAGAGGTTTCAGTTCAAGTGCAGGTGGTTGGATCATATAAGGAAGTAATCTGCTAGGCTGTAAATCTGTTATATTAAGCTCAAAGAAGTTTTCTACCATAACAGAATCAACAGAATCATAACCCACTGCAGTTGTATGAACAGATTGTACATCAGGGTCCACCACATCATTTAAACCATCAACAGAATTCCCATCATGAATGAATGCATCAATTTTAGCACAAATAGAACATGGACCAGATTTACCACAATCACAATAAAAATCAACAGAATCATCTAAGTCCATAAGTTTTGGGAAATCAACAGAGCATATATCACCATATCTATCATCTACCAGCTCATCAACAATATCCATGCAGAAGAAGACAAAATGATCCTCAGCTGGATATCTCATAGCATCATGAATATTGAATTTAACCACAATATCACCAAATTCCATAGTAAGAGTACCATCACACACATCTATTTTTGTCTTAGCAGTTCTTAGGAATGATCTGCCTAGAATAATAGGGGATCTAGTAGAATCACCCTCCATATCCAGAATATAAAAATCAGCAGGAAAAATAAGCTCATTAACTCTAACTAAGATATCCTCAATCAAACCTAAAGGATATGCAGTACTTCTGTTGGCCAATTGAATGACAACTCCAGTGGGTTGTAAGGGACCAAGGCTAAGAGACTGAAACATTAATTTGGGCATTACATTTATAGAAGCACCCAACTCTAGCATGGCATCCTCAAACTTGCGATTCCCAATTATGCATGGAATAGCGAAAGGGCCCGGATCTTCACATTTCTGTGGCATTGGCTGGATGAGAATTGAGACATTTTGGCCCATGGTGACTCTCTCAGTACCCTTAAGCTTCCTCTTGTGAGTGCATAATTCTTTCAGAAATTTGGCATATTTAGGAATTTTCTTAATGGCATCAAGAAGAGGAATATTCACTTCTACCTTTCTGAAAGTCTCTAAAAGCTCTTTTTCTTTCTCTGCCTCTATTATCTTCCTTGCTGGCTGTAGAGATCTCTGTGGAAATGGTAAAGGAATGCTAGGTTGCTGCAAAGATGGCTGAGTTGAGCTATTAGACTCTCTTATTTCTTGGGATGCAGGCTTGCTAAGAGGAGTAACAGTAGAAGGAACAACAAGAGGTGGCTCAGGTGAGGTCAATGTCTTCCCAGTCCGTAATGTAATGGCACTCACATTCCCCTTAGGATTAGGCATAGTTTGGGAAGGAAGTTGGCCAGAATTTTACCCTTGCTGCATATGGCTCAATGAAGAAGCTAGTTGCCCAATCTGAGTTTGTAAATTCTGAATTGATGATTTTGTGCGCTGCTGAAACTCAAGATTGTTTGTCTGCATCTGAAGATTATTCAAAGTTAGCTACTTCATGATCTCTTCCAAGGAACTCCCAGAAGTCCATAAAGGTGCAGGTGCAGGTGCAGTAGGAAGAGCAGGAGCTTGCTGTTGTGGAAATGGATGCTGCCTAGGAGGAAAGGCAGGTCTGCTTGGCCCAGGATTGATTGGAAACTGTGACTGCTGCTAAAATGGTGGCTTGGTTGCAGAGTTATATGGCTGCTGAGTGTTGCCATATCTAAAATTTGGATGATCACGCCAACCAGGATTGTAAGTGTTACTGTATGGATCATGGCGGGGTTGCTGGTAGTGTGGCTTGTTAAGAAATGCACCTGCTGTTGCTACTGGCTCAAATGCAGTAGGATTATCTTGCATGATCAGGCAGGCATCCGTAGTGTGAGTCATGGAAGCACAAATACCACATGCTTTGATAGGTGGCTGTGGGATGGAAGTTTGGTACTGTGTCACTGCTAACTGCCGAACTAGAGATGTAAGCTCATCTAGCCGGTTATGCACTGAATGATCAATAGATGAACCTTGTATCTCATGAACAAGATGATACCAAATTTGTGAGACAAGTTTATTATTTGAATGTTAGATAAATTAATTTGAGTATTCTGAAATTATTTGAAAACAATGTTATTGAATCTATTTGGATCTATTTGGAGTAGCTAACCAACCTATTTGAATGATTCATATTGTTAGCCAATTAAGTAAGTCTAGAACCTTAATTAATCAGCACAAGTAACAACTAGTTAATCTTAGAATTAGATTGATTAGAATAATTTCATATCTGAATTACATAAAGCCGCTGGTGGAACTTTATGGTTTAAGTTAGATGATATTTTCCATAGATCTTAATGCTCCAAGTTCGGTTAAATCTCCTACGCTAGTGTATTGAGGTTATTGGACTTGGTAGGTTTTGAGCTCAGACATTTTAGTTACAAAACAACCGGTAAGGGAAGATAAGGAATTTTGTCGTACAAAGTTCTACAGTCTAGTTATTCGAAATTAATTTACCTATGTGTTGATGATCAGATTTGTGTTATCATGGTGAGGATATGTCGATGCTAAGCATGCCTTCTTAATTCTGTTACTCAATCTATTCACTTTCCTTTAATTGTCTTTACTTCTGATTACTCTCTTTTGTTTACTTGCTGCCCAGAATTTTTAATTCTGCAATTATATATCCAAAACCCCTCCCCTTTTTCATATGCTTAGGTATAGTAGTTTACTTTTCTGTTATTTCAATTACTAGTTTACCTTCCTTTAATCCTATTAGATTGAATTAATGCTTCCTCGTGGGATTGATCCTACTTGCCCTATATTATATAATTTTAAGGGAGTAGTGATTTAATTTGTGAGGCTACGATAACTCTATAGGTAAACCTAGGTACCCTAATCATCCTAGTGTCTGTGATTTCAATGTGGTCTCAAAATGCATAATAGAGCAAGTTCTAGAGAAATCAAGGATGCCCTATTCACTCATAAACAAAAGGCAAGCTCTAATAATATAGCTCTATGGCTCAAAAGCTCACTTGGGGATAATTCATCTACTCACATTTTGATTTACTCCAATATCTCAGTAAACTAATGCATATAATGGGAATAACAAGTAAACGTGGGTTCACACATTAACATGGTAGGCTCAGAATTTCCAGAGGTTTTTCAATCATAAATGGATAAGTTAAATTGAGCAATCTTGCATTATTTCCACAATAATTAAATATTCCTCATCCCATATAATCAGTTAGATACCATTTTTATCATGAGCCATGGTTTTTAGTCATAACACACAATCATACAATCATGCAGAAATAAAGAAAATTTAGAAAAATTTCACACAATCATGCAACATAAAACAACTACTCTACTACTCAAATCAACTACTTGGCTATTCAATAAAACATGTCCCTCCCTCACACTTAAAACTTGCATTGTCCTTAATGCATAAAAAGAGTAAGGAAAGGGCTAACCTGGTATAGCTACCTAGTTGGTCTCTTTGGAGTCTTCTTCCTCATCCTGTGGATGCGGAGCATTGTGTGGTGGATGAGGCCAAGAGGGGAATGGTGGCAAGCCAGTATGTCCCACTGCACCAGTTTTTAAATACTGCTCAACTATGTTGTACCATTGGATGGACATGTCATACCATTGATATTTGTAGTCGATGAAGCTATTGAGCTTGGTAATAAGTGCATGGTCCATATAGCCTTGCTGGTGAAGGTGTGGCTGTTGTGCTGGAGCGATAGGAGGAACCGGAGGTTGAGGTGGTAAAGGAGGTGTAGGTGCTCCTCTCAAAGCTGGTGGTTTGAGATGATCAAAGAAGGTCTTGTTCAAGGCCCTCCCTGGCTCAATCAGGGGTTTTGTGTCTACCCAAACCACCCCGGCTCTCTTGCACATTGCAGTGATGAGGTGAGGAAAGGGGAGCACTTTCTTGTTTTCTTGTTGTCCAATGATGCCTTAGGAATCTCTAATGTTCGTTCCTACGTTGAACCTCCATCTGTTGTGCATTGCCTATAAAAATTCAACCCTCAACTTGGTCACATCAGAGGTGTGTGTAGAAGGAAACAGGTAGATATAAATTAAATGTAACTAAGTTTTGTTGATCTTATCCAATCCAGCTTAGGGAAAATGGTAGAATTCCCCATCTCTTATGACCCATTGTGTGCCTTCAATATACAGCACTCTGGTCATGTCATGGTAGTCTCCACGGTTAACGAACTCGTTAAAGCCCCGCTCTCTTATCGGCATCCGAGGGATTTCATATATGTCATTGATGAGTCCCCTGTCAAATGTGACATAACGACCCCTCACCCAGCTTTGATATTGGGTCTTCAGCTCCAGAATATTAGCATAAAATTCTCATACAATATTTATTACAACCGACTCCGATTGCTGTGCAAATTTCAACCATTGCCTCTATGCCATTTAGTTGGCAATAGGAGCAAAGCATGGTAGCTGTAAGTCAATACCAAATTCAGCTATAGGTGGTCTTGTGCACAATTCTTCATAGATATTATGAGTCTTTTTGCTTACAAATCTTGTGGCATCATACTCAGGTGAAGATGACCCCTTTCTTTTTCCCAAACTTTTAGTTGGCATTTTGGCTGCAAAATTCACAACAAAATAACCCAAAGTGATGCACTAATTCTATACAGAAATGAAAGCACAATTCCAGCAATTCCCAATTTCTCACTCAAATTTCCAAATTTTCACAAAATGACAATTTTAATTTTTCACTCTTTTGGGGCAATTAAGGTAAACAATGAAAAATAGACTAACTATGGAGTGAAATAAACTCAACCCAATCAACATGTATCCATGAAATCATCCCCAATCACCATACCAAGTCAATTTTGGCCAAGAACACTCAAGAGGTATAATGCATCAAAATCTCCAATTTGAACCAATTAAATTGAGTGGGTATGTGAGAAATTACCTTTATAAAGTGCTGGGGTGTGATTGCAAGCCTTTCCTCACCACAATCTGTTCAAATCGTGCAAGACCAGTAGAGAGAGAAAGTACTCAGGTAGAGAGAGAAAGTGCAAAAAGTTGGATGAGTTTTCTTCTAATCTTGAAATATGTTGAGTGATTTTGTGTTGGGAGGTTATTTGGAAGTGAATGGGTGTAATTTGGGAGCAAATAACCTGTGGAAAGTCGAAGGAATGAGTAGAGTGTGAAGTGGTAGTTGAGTGAGAAGGAATGAGTAAAGTATGAAGAAATGGCTCGGCTAGGAATTTCAATTCGGGGATAGGGCGCCGTGGCACCCTTGGCTGGCACCATGGCGAGGGGCATTTTTGTAATTTTTGCCAACTTTTTTTTTTTTGAAAAATTGGCAAGATAAATAGTGTTGGGCGCAGTGGCGCCTCGGGCTCGCGCCATGGCGCTAGTATCCCAAATTCAATGTTGGAATGCAAGGCCGTGGTACCCAAACTAAGGCCATGGCACCTGAAACCTTGTTTTCAATCTATTTTGTGCCAAAATCGATCAATTCTGCTCCAATTTGACACCTAATACCTACATGGCTTTCAAAATTTTGAGTAATTCTAAGTAATAGAAGAATTGTCAGAAAGTAAATAAAGACTAAGGAAATTAAAACACACAACAGAAAAGTAAAGGAAAGAAATAAAAACCAATGGGTTGCCTCCCATAAGCGTTTGGTTTATAGTCCTCAGCCCGACTTTGTCTGCTTTTATGGAGGATCTTAGAGGTGAACAACATGCATCTGTGTTTGTTGGCTAGTGAGGTATGGCTTCAGTATATGCCCGTTCACTTTGAAAGTGTGCTTGTTGCCTTGTAACTCTATAGCTCCAAATGGAGTCACATTAGTGACTGTGTAAGGACCTGTCCATCTTGATTTTAACTTACTTGGATGTAGCTTGAGTCTAGAGTTGAATAACAGCACTTGTTGTCTAGGATAAAAGTTCTTTCTTGTAAGTTTCTTATCATGCCAAGCTTTGGTTCTTTCCTTGTATATGCGGGCATTTTCATATGCCTCTCTTCTGAATTCATCCAGTAAATTTAGTTGTAACAGTTGATAAACACTTTTTAGAGTTTATCTGTATACTCTTATACTTACTTCTAGCATTTCCAAATTGCATTTAATTGTTCAATTAGCATCTATTTTTATCATTGAGGTCTAATTGGAATTTATTATATTTCATATTAATTTTTCCACTTTAAGGTCCAATTTTACTTGTTAGGGATTTTTACTTTCAGGAATGGACCTTGGGAGGCCTCGAGATTTATGTCCAAGCTTAGGATTGGAGCAATGATTTTCATTAATTCATGAGTAAGGGCACAAGGATAATTTCTCAATTCAAAGAGGGCGAAATAGGCTTTTGACAATATAAGGAGTGGCATTTTTGTAATTATTGTAACTAGGGCTTCATTAATGGAAAACTTGTAATTATTGCCATAGGAGACATAAGGAAATTCGGCCAGCCCCCTTCCAAGCCACAATTCACTTTCTCCTTCAATTTTCCTTCACTTTTCTCCCTCTCCCATGGCTTCCTCCATGAAAATGGAAGGCTAGGTGCGTCTGTGGTCAATCTAGGATAGCTGAAAAACTGTCAGTTTGATTCTTGAGACCTGTATTGTGTTTATTTTGAATTTAATGATAGTTATGTTTCTCTACTCTTCATTTCCTTCTCTGTGATTGTGTATGGTGATTATTATGCATGATTACTGGATGGGTTTGTGGGATTTCTAGGCCTGATCACCCTAGGAGTGATTTCCACGGAGTAGAACTTGATTTGGTTGGATATAAATTCGGAATTTAAGTCTTGGATGTTCTAATCCTTTGCTACGATGTTAGTTGAGGTTAGATTTGGTTTCAATGACCATAATCTATGCGATTGTGTAGTAGGAATTGCCGAGGTAAGTGCAGGGATACCGGCTTAGTAAGGGTTCAACCAAATTAATTAATTAGGTAGGTTAATCTTGAGATTTTGGGGTTAATCTAGTTAATTAGCATAACTAGAATTAAATTTATCTTTAGGTCGATGATAGAATCACCATTGTCTGATAGTTCCCTAGGTTGATTACATTTCCATCATCTATTTACTTCTATTTTACTATTTTTCGCATTTATTCACTGTTGAATTGCTGCAACCCCCTCCCCTTTCGCCTAATTAACTGAAACCTGTACTAGTGGTTCTCTGAGAATACGACCTTGGTTTGAAACTCGGACTTGGTATTTTTAATTTGACCTCAACCTGTAGTAGCGACGCTATAGGGCACGCATCAACAGTCTATGTTGCCCAGCTTCTGTGGGTCAAAATTCAACAGTTTCACAGCCCAGTATGCTTTATGTTCCATTTCTACTGCCAGGTGACATTCTTTCCCAAAGACTGTTGTAGGGTGACATGCCTAAAGGAGTTTTGAATGCTATTTTGTATGCCCATAGTGCATCATTCAGCTTCAAGGACTAATCTTTTTTGTTGGTGTAGACGGTTTTCTCTAATATCCTCTTCAGCTCCCTGTTAGACACCTCCACTTGCCCACTAGTTTGTGGGTGATAGGAGGTCGTACTCCATACTTTTCCAAAAGAGTCTTGAGTTGTTTATTGCAGAAGTGTGTGCCTCCATCACTTATTAGTGTTCTTGGGACTCCAAAGTAGGTGAATATGTTGTTTCTGAGAAATCTTTACACCACCTTGGAATCATTAGTTGGTGAGGTAGCAGCTTCTACCCATTTAGACACATAATCCATAGCAACTATGATGTATAGGTTCCCATATGATGATGGAAATGGTCTCATGAAGTCAATGCCCCAAACATCAAACAATTCAACTTCTAATATTGGGTTTTGAGGCATTTCATTCTTCCTGGATAGATTTCTAGTTCTTTGGCACCTGTCACAACTTTTTACAAAAGATTGTGCATCTTTAAAGAGTGTAGGCTAATAGAATCTGCTCTGTAATACCTTGTTGGCTGTATTGTGAGCTGCAAAATGTCCTACATAGCTATTTGAATGGCAACTCTCTAGGATGGAAGAATATTCTTCTTCTGGGACACATCTTCTGATCATGTGGTGACTGTACCTGCGATAAAGCATAGGATTATCCCAAAAATAATATTTTACCTCAGATAGAAATTTCTTCCTCTGTTGATATGTTGCTTTAGGTGGGAGTTCATGGCTTGCTAGGTAGTTGACATAATCAACATATCATGGATCGCCATTTCTTCCTTTATATCATCCGTTTCTCACAACTATTTTGATGGAGAAAACTTACTCATCAGGAAAAAAATCTACTACTGGAATTTTGTCTTTAGCATGACTTTCTAACCTGGACAAATGATCTGCTATGAGGTTGTCTGCTCCTTTCTTGTCTTTTATCTCCAGATCAAATTCTTGAAGTAGAAGAATCTACCTAATCAATCTCGGATTGACATCTTTCTTATTTAGAAAATATTTTAATGCTGCATGGTCAGTGTAGATTATGGTCTTGTTGCCGATGAGATATGGTTTGAATTTGTTAAAGGCAAAGACCGCGGCTAATAGCTCATTCTCTGTAGTGGCATAGTTGACTTGAGCAGGGTCAACAATCTTACATGTGTAGTAGATGGCTCTGAAAGGCTTATCTCTTGTCTACCCTAGAACAGCTCCTACTGCATAGTCACTTGCATCACACATAATTTCAAAGGGCTCCTCCCACTTTGGTGTGATCATGACAGGGGCAGTGGTGAGTGCTTTCTTCAAGGTCTCAAATGCAATCTTGCAATCTTCTAAGAATGAAAATTCTACTTCTTTCAGTAGAAGATTACATAATGGCTTTGTGATCTTTGAAAAGTCTTTGATGAATCTTCTGTAGAATCCTGCATGCCCCAACAAAATCCTCACTCCTTTGATAGTGGTAGGAAGACGAAATCTCTCAATCAGTTCCACTTTGGCTCTGTCTACTTGTATGCCTTCTAGTGATATTCTGTGGCCCAGGACAATTCCTTCTGTCACCATAAAGTGGCATTTTTCTCAATTCAGCACCAAATTTGTTTCTTAGCACCTTTTGAGTACCAATGACAGGTTGTGGAGGCAAGAATCGAAAAAGTTCCCAAATACTGAGAAATCATCCATAAAGATTTCTATGAATTTCTTCACCATATCAAAGAATAGTGCCATCATGAGCCTCTAAAATATAGCAGGTGCATGACATAACCCAAATGGCATCCTTCTAAATGCAAAGGTGCCATAGGGACATGTAAATGTAGTATTTACTTGGTTTTCAAGGGCTATGGCAATCTGATTATAGCTAGAATATCCATCAAGAAAACAATAGAAATGATATCCTACTAAACTGTCTAGCATCTGATCAATAAATGGCAGTGGGAAGCGATCCTTTCTGGTGGCTTAATTCAGCTTCCTGTGATCAATGCATACTCTCCATCCAGTTATAATTCTGGTGGGAATTAGTTCATTGTTGTCATTTTCTACCACAGTGATTCCTCCCTTCTTTGGCACCGCTTGAACAGGACTCACCTATGGGCTGTCAAAAATAGGGTAGATGATTCCAGCATCAAGCCATTTCTGCACTTCTTTCCTGACCACTTCTTTCATCTTGGGGTTCAACCTTCTCTGGTGCTCCACTGAGGGCTTGAAATTTTCTTCCATAAAGATCTTATGCATGCAAAGAGTGGGACTTATGCCTTTAATGTCAGCAATAGTCCACCCTATCGCCTTCTTGTTTGCTCTCAGCACTCTCAACAGTTTTTCTTCTTGCTCTTTGGTTAGGGAAGCATAAAGAATAACTAGTAGGGTCTCTAAATCTCCCAGGTAACTGTACTTTAGGTGATCAGGTAATGGTTTCAGCTCCAATTTGGGTGCTTTCTCAGTTGAAGGTTCGGTTGGGGCTTCAGGTTCCCCCAATTCTTCAGTTGGTTTCTTTATAAAAATTGGTGGGGTTGCCTCAAGTTGTTGAATGCATTCTTCAATGTCAGGATCCTCTTCTGGTGTCATTCCAGCTAAGCATGCTTCAAGAGGTTCTAAAAACTGAGATTTGCTCCACTTCCTGGATGCATTGATCTAAGATATCCACTCTGAAGCGTGATTCTTCATCAACTGGGTGCTTTAGTGCTTTGAGGATGTCGAAAGTCACTTCCTCTTCTTGCACTCTTAGGGTTAAATTCCCTTTTTGCACATCAATCAAGGCTCTCCCAGTTGCTAAGAATAGTCTTTTCAAAATAATAGGGATCTCCTAATCTTCTTCCATATCTAATACAATAAAATCTACAGGGAAGTTGAATTTGTCAACTTTGATTAAAACATCCTCTACTATACCTCTTGGATATTTAATAGATCTGTCTGCTAATTGCAAGGACACAGTAGTGGGTTTGACTTCCCTAATATTCAGCTTTCTGTAGACTGAGAGTGACATTAAATTTATGCTAGCTCCCAAGTCACATAATGCTTTGCGGAAGTACTCCTAGCCTATAATGCATGGAATGGTGAAACTTCCAGGATCTTCAAGCTTCTGTGGCAACTTCTTTTGAAGGATAGCACTGCATTCTTCAGTAAGTACAACAATCTCATAATCTTATAGCTTCCTTTTGTTGGATAGAATATCCTTCATGAATTTCACATAACTGGGCATCTGTTCCAAAGCTTCTATAAAAGGAATGTTAATATGCAATTTTTTAAATACCTCAAGAAACTTTGCAAATTTTCTATCCAGCTTTTGCTTTCTGAATCTGCTAGGAAAGGGAAGAGGCAGCTTGTATGGTGGAGGATTGTTAGGAAAAAGCTTGGATTTCAACTTCTCCATTTGCTCCTGCATTTTTAGCCTCTCCTCTTATGTGATTTCAAGTGTTTTTTCAGCTTCCTTATCTTCTTCTTGTGGCATGGATTCTTGGATAGCATCAAGGGTTTTTTCACTTCTCAGAGTGTTGGCTTTCACATCCCTTGGATTGGATGCACCAGGCTGCCTTGTGGTAAGAAGTTGAGAAATATGCCCCACTTGGTTCTCCAATTGCTTGATGGAAGCATTTGTAGTGACCATGAACTGATTAGTCTTCTCTATAAGATCAGCCTAGGATGCTGTAAGTTTGGCCATTGCTTCTTCTAGATTCATTCATCCTTGGAAGTTGTTGTTGTTATGGTTGATAAGGAGGTGCTTCCTGTCTTGGGTTCTTCCATGAAAAATTAGGATGATTTCTCCATCCAAGATTGTAGGTCTTGGAGTAGGGATTGTTGTTCCCTACATAGTTCACCTCCTCGGTTTCCTCTTGCATAGCCTTCATCGAATTTCCTTTGAGTAGAGCAGTGTGGAGGGAAAGTACCTGGTCTAATTCGGCTGAAAGTTTTGCAAGTGCATATGCATCCTGGATACCAGCTACTTTCTTCTCATTATCCCTCTTAGAGTTCCAATTAGAGGCATTTGTGGTGACCTCTTCAAGCAACTCATAGGCTTCAGCATAATCTTTGTTCAGAAAAGCTCCTCCTGCTGCTGCATCTACAACTGTCTTTGTGTTAGGGCCTAATCCTCCATAGAACACTTGCATGACAAGCCAATCTTGCATTCCATGATGTGGGCACTTCCTTAACAACTCCTTAAATCTTTCCCAAGCATCATCGAGAGATTCTCTATCAAATTGATTGAAATTTACAATCTCAGTTCTCAGCTTGGTAGTCTTCAAAGGAGGGAAATATTTAGTGAGAAATTTCTGTGCTAAAGAGTCCCATAAGTCAAGTGAACCGGGTGGCAAAGAATTCAGCCACCTTCTTGCTCCATCTCTGAGTGAAAAAGAAAATAATCTGAGCTTTATTGCCTCCTCTAACACCCTATTATATTTGAATATATCACATATCTCCAAGAAAGTTGAGAGGTGCAGATTTGGGTCTTCATTAGGTGCTCCTAAAAATTGATTATTTTGAACCATCTAGATCACAACTGGTTTGATCTCAAAATTGTTTGCTTCTACAGCTGGACTCTGAATGCTTGACATGACATTCTGAACTTTTGAGACAACAAAGGTTCAAAGAGGAATGTGTCCTTCATTCGGTTGATTGTTTGGTGCTGCCATCTTCTCTTGTTCTGGCTGTAAATTTCTGACTACTATCTTTGCTCTCAGATTTCTTTTAATGGTCTTTTCAATCTCTGGATCAAAAAGGAGTAGATTTTGGGTTCTTGTACTTCTCATGCACTAGAAAATTCTCCTGAAAAGTAGAAGAAAGAAATTCAAAGTAAAACAGAAAAATAAAATAAAGTTGTGCTTGAGTCAACACTTTGTTAATTCCTCTAATATCAATGGCACAATCCTTGACAACGGTGCCAAAAACTTGATGTGTTAGATGGGTGTGTAGAATATAGATGTGGATTAGATGGAATTATATGTGGAATGTGGATGGAATGAAGTGCAAGCGGACACTATTAGTGCAACTGGCAAGTATTCCGGGGTACCCAAGGGATTGTTCTTGATTACTAGAGTAGTATAACTCCAAAATTGCTCAAGAGGTCAAATAAGAATGATGGAAGCAAAGTAAAATAACAGTAAAAGAAATTACAAGAGAGAAAAGCATAGAAGAGGAGTAATAGCGGCAAGAGATGTGTAGAGAAAATCAATGAATAAAAGCCTAGGGATTCAGATTTCACTGCAATTCCTTAGTATAGACTTTCATGATTCAATTATGACTTTCCACAATTATCAATTGTTAGCCTGGACTCCCTAATCTTATCAACCAACCTTGGCGTGAGGTCAGATTGACTCTAATTACAATTACCAACCCTGCTACGGGCTTGTACGAGTTGTAGTAATCATAATTGCATTAGGTTCTATGGACATCCCTTTAGGGTATTCTAGGGGATCTCCCTAGCTACGATGTGACTACATAGGGCCTTTGGTATAAGACCGTCCTCAGATCCCCATGGATTTAACTTTCATGGTCTAGGTTAACTAATCATCTTCCGAGTCATAGAAAACCCACAAGTTTCTTTCAACTAATTGGCCAGATCACTCAAGAGTGAAGTGCAGAAAATCAAATCTCAATTGAGTAAAAGATAGAATTGTCATAACATCATCAATCCATGTCTATACAAGAAATTGGGCTACATCCTAGCCCCTAGAAAAGAGATTAGTTATTCATAATGATGGAAGAACACATAATGCAAAAGAAAGAAAACATGAACGTAAAAGGGGAAGAAGGGGAGTGATGCCTTGCTTGCTTGCTCCTTGCTGTCGTGTGGGCTTGTGGTGCGTGGATGGTTCTCTTGTGTGCTGCCTTGCTTCCTATTTATAATATATGCCTATTCCTAGTTCTACTCACATTAGGTCTCTAATAGTTCAATTACAAAGTCATTCCTAATTCTAATTTAACTAGGACTCTAATTGGCTTCACACTTGCAAACTCCAATCCCACTTTAATCATGATTTTGGAGAGTCTTCTGAGCTTAGGAGTCCCAATCCTTGTATGATAAAGCTTCCCAGAAGTTCACTTAGCTTAGAACTCTTCAATTTCACTCCAGAATCAATTATGGACACCACAGCATCAAGTCTAGGTGCCACGGCGCTCACTGGTAGAATGTAGGATTTGCTCTCGGGTATTGGGCGCCACAGCGACAGGGCACCAAATTTGTACTTTTCTCCATTTTGCTTCATTTAACGCATGTACTACAAAATAATGAAATACCATTAAAAGTATCATGTTTTTTTATCTTAATTGGGAACTTAAATGCAAGGGAAATGATATCAAAATGTCTATATAAAATGTAATTATCAACAACCCACAAAAAAGCACAGACTCCTAACTACCCTAAACTGAATCAAGTGGGCAATATTGCTCCTCTTCTTCTAGAAGCAATGGATGAAGATCCATCAAGATGCGCAGAAAAACTATTTTAAAAAAATTGGCACTTTGCCACAAAATGTTTTAAAAGACAAAAGGTTCTATGAGCTTATCTTGGTAGATTCTGGGTTAGTTATGATAAAACATGACCCAAAAGACCCAACAAAGGATAAAACTCATTCGACATTCAGGATTGAAAAAATATTATCTCTTAGAGATTGGGGGCAATCCCCTTTTGAAACAAAAAAGTTCTCTATTAACTATACTCCTGTAGGATATTCTTACTGGGACTATATCTCAGCCTGGGAGAATATTCTATACATACAAAATAAAAAATTTTCTCATACATGGTTAATATTTTTTAACCAAAGTATAAAATATCACTTTCCACCATGGTTTCTGGTATGGTGGATCAAGTTTGGGCCTACTAAAGAAATGCTCCTGGAAAATGTAAAACAAGGTTTTATGGTTTTCAAGAGTCTCTTCAATAATGAGGCTTTTGGAAATCTACTAATCTTATTGCAATTCTTCTCAAAAATAGGATTGCTTTGGTCTACCTTTGGAAGTACCAATTCTCATCAAAAGGGTCCATGGTGTAACATCCCAAATTTTCTAAGAGAAGAATATAAATCTACACTAGAATAATTTAATTAGTGGTATGTTTGCTAAATGCAAATGTGAAGTGGGAGAATACTAAGGATGATATTTATGTGTACATGCACACATAGCTAGGAAATTGATGTTATGTATTTATATGGTTGTATATTAGCTCAAGTTTAATAATAATATATAAGCCATTATAAAAAGGAACTAAATTATGTCATTTAGCTGGAAACCAAAAGAGATAAGAAGCTATATAGTTATCAAATTGGACTAGTTGTAATATTACCTAGTTCAATAGCAAGGAAACTAGTTGAATGGGAACTAGTGTAACATCCCTCTATTTTATTCATGGTAGCCATATATAAATAGTAATGTGATTTTATAACATGTTAAAGGACTATGGAATTCAATTTCTATCTTAATTGATGAAATATGATTGAAAGTGAATGATGAACTCTTGGTTGCTTTCTATTGTATGTGCTTATGTAATTGTGATTCTCATTATCATAAAAATGAAGTGAACTAAGAGGAATGAATTTTGAATAATTAATTAAGGCATTAAAGTGTTAGAAATGTGGTGTAAATTAATGCAATTGGGTTAAATGGCCATCTAAGTGAACTACTAGTTAGGGAGATGGTTGGAATGTGACTAAATTAGTCCTAACTGGACCAAATGAGGGCAGCAGCTGGCCTTCCCCAAGACCCACGCCACTTTGCATGTCTTTAGCCTCTATAAACTTTGCAAATGAAGAGGGGACACTCCCACCAATCATAACTTGACAAAAATGCCATAGTGTGATAATTGCATGCTTGATATTTTTGTGAAATAAATAATAAAGGAGGGGAGACTTGCGCATGAAGGAGGAGAGACTTGCTCATGAAGAAGGGGCTGAAGACTTGTAGGTCAGTTAAGGAAGTGGAGAGGGGTGTGAGTCAATGGAGACAACCAATCATCAAGCCACACTTGCCATACTATTAATTACCCATAATATTAATTAATTTAAGGAAATAATTATAGAAAATCAATTAGACAAAAAAGCAAATAAATAAAAGGAGGAAGTGAGGGGAGGAGGTTGGCAACTTTAAGGAAAGGAAAGAAATAGAGAGAGCTGCAGCAAAGGAAGGAAGAAAGGAGAAGAGAAAGAAAGCTAGGAGTTAAGGTAGCTAATGACTCCCTTAAACCTCTTCTTACATGCTATATATTTGCCTATGGGTGTGAATGCTTGTGGTATGCTATTATCTATATTCTTTGCTGTGTTTAAATGATATTTAAGAGGATTATCATGTTCTAGTGCTTAGAGCTGTCAAGGGAGTAGTTCTAAGTGAGTATGTGTTATTATGTGCATCATGGTATTTTCTTTGCATTCATATGTCATTCAATGAGATTATTAACTAGTACCAATTATGTATATTTACTAATTGACTCATTAGCTACTGAGACTTAAAGTATCATATCCATTTTTGTGGAACTCTCAATAATTTCCAGGTGGAGAAACACCAAAGGAGGCTGACAAGCTTAACATAGAGTGTGGTTGTGATTCAAATTGTAAAATGTCATGATTAATATGCAATTATTTGCTATAGTTGAATAGTTGATGTGTGAGTATGTATTGTTATGTTCATAAATGATAAAGGGACTGAATAGATGGAAGAGGTAAATTAATAGAATTCTACTTAAGCATGTACAATAACTCTAAAACCGGTTTTCTGGCAGTTAAGAGGATAAATCAAGTAAGATACTTTAAGACCTGATTTTTTTCTTGAAAATTTTATAGCAAGTATTTGACATATTGAACTTCATCTATACCAATTTTCGTGGCAATTGGAGCACAATTCCATGCCCAAATAATTTTCTAAAGTAGTTAAACAGTATTCTCGCAATAAACAAGGCAGTGTACAAACTCTGCTTAATTGACCCATCAAACCAACGAGATTTTGTATGAAATTTTTACCACATGTTCTAGACACATTAAACTTGTAATCTGGAGCTTTTCATGATTTTTAGACATTTATATATCACATTCTCATATTTTACAAGAACAGGGCAGCAAGCTGTCAACTCAGTAAGCTGTCCAGTGGAAACTTAAACTTATAACTGAGACTTAAACTTCTAATTGGTATTTGTCTTATTGAATTGAGTTAAACGAGAGGTGTTTTCATGAATATAAATAAGGTGTTACACATGGTGGTTCCACTTCTTCAAAGGTTAAGTATGGTAAGATGGTGGAGCAACTGCCAGATAGGCTTTAGCAACCTCAGCAGTAGAACTGAGCAATCATTGTTGACCGTGGGAAGCCAAACGGTTCTTTTCATATAATTTGATCAATTTTTTTAATATCATTATATCTCTAAACGGCTGTTGTAATTTTAATTTTTTTTTTATTTGACAACTATCCAACAGTTAGATTTCATTTCCACCCCAATTTATTTTTTTAATATATTAAATCCAACTGTTAGATTGATCCAACGGACATGGGCTATCCAACTAACCTAGATATTCTAGAAGGCCCATTTCTCTTTTTCCCTCACGCATGCACTTGCTCTCTTTAGTTGTCATTCTCCTTGCCATTCACTGACCACAAGGTAGAAAACATGGTTCCACGAGATGAACGATTCGGTAAAGATCTCTGTTGCTCCATCTTCTCTTCTTTTCTTCTCACCACGAACCTTGCTGCTCCATCTTCTTTTCTTTTCCTCATGCTGTGAACCATGAGTGCTTTCTGTAAAGCTTCCCATTTTCTTCATCCATTCACCGACCACATGGCCGATGGTTCCACAGGATCTTTTGGTTCCTAGTCTCCTTCCTTGCTGTTTTCTGCTTTCTGTCTCCATTGCTCAACTGTGGTGTTTCTGGTTTGATTTATTTTATTTTTATGGGTTAGCTTCTCTTTGATTTTTGGTTTAAATGTTCTTGGATTTTTGTTTGATTTTTGTTACTGCATGTGGGATTTCTGTTTGGATTTTGATAGATCTGGATTTCGCTGTTTTTTTTTTCTTTTCTGATTTCATGCTAGGGATTTATGTTTGTATTTCTGTTCTGCCATAGGATTTTTGTTCGATTTCTGTTGGTTCATGTTGGCTTTTTCTTTCAGTTTCTATTTGTTGTTGAGAATGAGAGAGGAATTTGGCTCCAAATTTCTTCTGTAATTTCTCACTTTTCACCTACTTTATGGACAGATTGAGAGCCATTGAACCCTGTACTCCCTTGCTTTACCTCATTTGCTACATCTTCCTTCTCTCTGCCAATAGAGCACCAACAGTGCACCCTCTAGTCATGGAACTGCTAGTTTGGGCGTTCTACAGTTTTGTGCTCTCCGTAAGTGCCCACCGCTAGAAGTGGTCTAATAGATGAAAATTTTTTTCTGAGGCATCAAAGAAAAAAAAAAAAAACAAAAACAAAAAAAAAGAAGGATTTACCTAAAAGAACAACAGATCCTAATAGATTCCTTAGCTTCATAATTTCTTCACCATTGAACCCTCCTATTATTGGATTTTCTTTATTTTTTGACTGCTCTTCGTAATAGGGGTTCCAATATTCTACAACTCTCCAATTGTCTTAATAGGATTGGAATCAACATAATTAGAATCTTCTACTTGCATGATGAGGGAAAGAAATATTGACAAATATGAAGGCTGTGTAGAAGAAACCCCAAGAAAGCTGTTAGGACTTATTTCAGTCACATTTCAGCCCCATATTTTCTTGGTTTAGTGACACATTCTTAGGCTATTTCATTTGATTTAAATAACTTTTCAGATTCTTGAATTCATATGGATGATAAAATAAATTGAGCTTAATTGCATGTTTTTAACTAACATTTGTATTTTCACAAGTGATTAATTTTCAAGCATTGAAGAGCCAACCTGAAAAGAAGCATAATGGCAATTCTGCCAGAGCTCGCTGTGGCGAGGTGAACCAGAGAGAAATGCTGCCAATTCTGCTAGAGCTTGCCATGGCGAGCTGGAGATTTTCGGGTGTGATTCTAAGGAGTCCTAAGCCAATTCAACTACCAAGAAGCCTTATCATACAAGGATTGGGACTCATAGGCTTGGAAGACTCTCTGGAATCATGGTTCAAGTGGGATTGAAGTCTTGAAAATATAAATCTACTTGATGTCCTAGTTAGAGTATGATTAGGAATGACTTTGTAATTTAAGTTATAATGCATCTAAGAGTCCTATGTTAAGTAGAACTAGGATTAGATATATTAAATAACCAAGTAGAGCTGAAAATATGGAAGGAGAATTCTAATCCAACTCCAACACCAATAGAATTAATCTCCTTGTCAAAGAAGGACTTATCAAGTGGCTAAAAAGAAGAGTTGGAGCTGGAAAAGAATTATGTTTTCCCTCTTGCTGGAGGATGCCAAGGCTGAATAGGATTAGGATTTAATTCCTTATATATATTTCAAGAAGGCAGATCTGCACATCCATCCACGCCACAAACACCATCTATGCATCCAAGAGACATAAAACATCACTGCTGAAGACGCCACACATCAAGAACTGAGAAGACATGCATCCATTGTCCCTATTGCCGAGACTCCATCTAGTATTTTTCTCTTTTATTTTTGTTCAAGTTAACCATACTTTCATTCCAGAATGATGTTGGATCTGTTAGCATGGTAGCTTAATTTCTTATATGCTTAGCTAGACATATCTAAGCCATGATGCCAAGTTTGTGAGACAAGATTATGATTTTAATGTTAGATAAATTAATTTGAGTATTCTGAAATTGTTTGACAGCATTATTATTGAATCCATTTGGATCTGTTTGGAGTAGCTAACCAACCTATTTGAATGATTCATATTGTTAGCCAATTAAGTAAGTCTGGAACCTTAATTAATCGACGCAAGTAACAACTAGTTAATCTTAGAATTAGATTAATTAGAATAATTTCATATATGAATTACATAAAGCCGTTGGTGGACCTTTATGGTTTAGGTTAGATGATGTTTTCCATTGATCTTAATGCTCCAAGTTCGGTTAAATCTCATGCACTGGTGTATTGAGGTTATTGGACTTGGTAGGTTTTGAGCTCAGACGTTCTAGTTACAAAACAAACAGTAAGGGAAGATAGGGAATTTTGTCGTACAAAGTTCTATAGTCTAGCTATTCAAAATTAATTTACCTATGTGTCAATGATCGAATTTGTGTTATCATAGTGAGGATATGTCGATGCTAAGCATGCTTTATTCCATTATTCACTCGATTTACTTTGCTTTATTTCTCTTTATTCTCTTTTATTTACTTCTAAATTTGCCCAGAATTTTATTATTCAGCAAACATATTCATAAACCCCCCTTTTGTGTGTTAGTCCTTAGGTAATTCATTTAGGTATTTACTTTTCTATTATTTCAATTCGTATTTTTAAAAAAAAATAATCTTATTAGATTAAATACACGCTTCCTCGTGTGATCGATTCTACTTGCCTTGCACTATATTATATAATTTTAAGAGAGTAGTGAATTAATTTGTGAGGCTACGACACCTCTTACAAAAGCCTTAAGGCTTTAATACTATCTAGAGAAAAATAAGAGATTTTTTGAATTGCTTGAGTGGGTAGCACTCAGCCTTATCTTACATTTATATATACACATGGAACAAATATATCTTATGTTTACAAGGTAATTAATAAGAGTGTTACTTCCTAAAGGTGATTTCCCAAGAATGATATTTCCTAAGTACATGAACCTACAGATACATGATCCTACATTAGTTACCTGTTAGAAACTTAAATTACGATATTTATAGCATATTCGTATCTCATCAAGTACTCTAGGTATCTATGCACTTTATTTCACATCACATATTCTATTAAAAATTGTGGTAGTTAAGGCTCACCCAAAAAACACAAAAATTTTAACTATTTATTATATTGTGTCATATTGAAAATTATTTCTTAATCTACCATATTTTTTCAACAGCCTAGAACATGCGATTTTGGTTGATGCTTGGATTCAAAATCAATTGTAGAACACCATTTTCTTAGGTGCTTTGTTTTAAAAATACACATAAAATGCCATTAAGGAGAGCGTTTAGTAAGAGAAATTTTTTCTGATAAAAGGCCAAAAGGTTTGGCATTTTGAAGTCCCATTTTTCTTGGGAAGGAAATGGCAAGCGGAGGTGTTTGTGACTACCTTGCTACCCTCTCCTCCTGTCTTGACAGTGTAATATGGTCTATCTTTTCTCTCACCTTTGAGATCATTTCCCATAAGGAGTAGAACATGGCCATCATCACTGGACCCTCATCATCTTCCATCTTGACGCTCTTACTCGTTCCTCCACCACTGGCTCTAGCGCTATTCATCCCAGATGCATCGGTATCTCCTATTTCTTTTCCTTTGCCAGTTGACACACGGTGTTGCTCTTGTTCTTCCAGTACTCCCTCATTTATCTGTCTCTCCTCTAAACATGTGTCATCACCTCTTCCGTCACCTCCATCACACTCGGTAAAACTTGACCTCATGTTCAACCTGTCCATATTATCAACACCTCCCCAGTGCAATCACTTTAATGTTTTGACCTTTTTGTTTATACACCGAGGAGATGTTGCTTGCTGGAATGGCACGGCTTCTTAGATCCAGCTTGGGTGATCAACTAAGCACTTTGAATGAACATGTAGTGATGCCTTGAGCTTGGAGATGTCACTCCTGAGGGAAGGTCTTGCTTTCAAGAACACAATCGTGACTATCCTTTGAATATATTCCCACAGTCACAACAGACTACACTAAAAGGGGTGAAAATTGTGACTAGAACGGTGTCTTTTCTAAATTTTGATGGTTGATGCCATTTTAACGGAGTAACAGTAGGTTAGTTTGCAAAAAGGTCTGAAAACGATAAAGTTAAGATGATTATTTATAGTGAAAATGATGGGCTGGGCTTTTGGGTGTCTTGTGATGTGCACATGATGTGGGAAAATATCTCACTTTTTTAGGGCTGAGGTGTCACACTTAGACTAGGTAGCATCGACAATAGCTCCCTTGCAGGTCTACTATTGTCTGTACCTGATGCATTGGCACCTTTCTATTGGTGAACAAAGTGAGTGCTTGTCCCCCTTATTACTAGGTGGAGAAAAGACTATTGTACTCTTGTTTGGACATGGGTAAAATGTAGGTGTGTGATTAAAAGGTTTTTAGAAAGAAGTAAAGGCTTGAACTAGATTAAATGAGAGTCAAGAAAAGTTGACACCCGATTAAGGAAAGGGTCAAGAAATTAATCAGGGAAGGTCAAGGGAATAGCCTGCTTCTATAACCACGTCATACTCTTAAGGACCTCCTACACCTCTACTTGTTCACTTTAGAAGACCATTTTGAGAGGCCAATTAATAAACCTCTATTTCTAGTTATTGCCTAGTTGAAAGCCAATCAAATCACTTACACAAGAATAGTTCCGGCATTGGTACCTCTTTACACGAGAACTCTTGATCTTAGTGTTACTAAGGCCTTACAAAGTTCCTTTGAGCCTTAGGAATTGGCTCAAGATGCTTCCTGGTCCTAGCTACCTGAACTGATCTTTGGTCTCTCATCAAGAAGTGCCTCCCTTGACAACCTTCTCATAATGCCTCATACTTCCTTGATGCCTTTTCCTTATGAAGGAGTGTCTCCTTTGACAATTCTTCCTTGATGCCTTGTTTTGGAGCTTTTCACAGCCTTAATTACATCAGGGGTGCCTCTTTGGACAACCTTTCCCTGATGTCTCATGATAGGTCTTTCCTTACTATAGTGTTCCCTTGGGGAACCTTTTTTATTTTCGTCCCATTTTGAACACTTGAATTGACTTGTTCAACGGAGATATTTACTAAATGAAAGCTTGACCTCGAAAATGTACATTTGGTACCTCTTATGGGCCTCCTTGGGCTTTTCGGTGATGGATTCCTTTTGACCCATCTTAGCCTTTTTATATTTTGGGATGATTTATCCTCTTGACTTTGGGCCTACTAAATTCAAGTAATTATTGCCATATATCACATAATAAAATGAAATGCTTGTCATTTGTGAATGCTTTTGCTAATTATTCAAAAAAATTGCTTAATTTTTCCTAGGGCAAAACAAAAACGTAGTCCTTTCCCCATACATTCTCCTAACTCAACTGCTCCTTTCCAATTGGTCCATGCTGACACATGTTGTCCTTATTCTCAAGGTGATCTCTATGGGAACCACTATTTTCTTACTCTTGTTGATGATTTTACCAAAGCCATATGGATTTTCCTTCTAAAAGACAAGTCACAGATAGCCTAAACTCTTCAAAATTTCTATTTCTTTGTTCAAACTCAATTGAAGATTTTTAGGACAGATAAATAGTACAGAGTTTCTCATGCTTACTTTCTTTTCTACCCATGGTATATTGCACCAAATATCCTGCCTTTACACCCCTCAACAAAATGGGATAGTTGAACATAGACATCAACATATCTCTCTGTAGTCAGATCTCTTCTTTTTCAAGTCTCACTTCCCACCCGTTTTTGGGGAGATGCCATCCTTATTGCTATCCATATAATCAATAGAATTCCTACTGTAGTCCTTAATAATATATCACCTTATGAAATGCTTTTCCATAAACCTCCCAATTACAATAACCTCAAAACCTTTGGGTGTCTCACGTTTGCCAGTCATAATATCCCTTACAGAAAGAAATTTGACCCTTAAGCACACCCTTGTTTTTTCTTAGGATACCCTTCTAATGTTAAAGGACATAAACTTCATGATCTTGAAACCAAATTCATTTTTTTGTCCAGAGATGTCAAAGTGTTTGAATTTATTTTTTCCGTATGCCCGTCATAACAATCTCCTTCATTTTATCCAGTCTCTTATATCTTCTAACTCTAAAGAACCTATTTTTTCACCCTCTATTTTTCATTATTCTGATATATCTGTTCTATGCCAATCCCCTTGTCATGACATGCTAATGAATAATTATTATAATGATACTCTAGGACGCAGCAACAGGATTCACAAACCACCATCATACCTAGCTTAGTGTCATCATGATTTGTTACCTGTGATTATTTCCAATTCTCTTTCTGCCCCCTCCAATTATTTTTCCTCTTGTTCTACAGTCCATCCTATTCAACATTATCTTACCTACAGCCATTTGTCTATGCCTCACAAAGTTCATTTTTAGTTAGCTTGCCTCCATTCAAGAACCCCTTTCCTATGATGAAGCCTTAGAGTCTGATCATTAGAGAAAGGCAGTGCAAGAAGAACTTGCAGCCGTAGAGGAGAATTGTACATGGACAGTTGTACCATTGCCTCCCATCAGAAAAGTCGTTGGACCTAAATGGGTCTAAAAAGTCAAACTAAATTTAGATGGCTCCATTAAGGTATAAGACTAGGCCCGTTGCCGAAGGTTACAATCAAAAAGAAGGAATTGATTATAAGGAAACTTTCAGCCCAGTCATCAAACACACAACTTTGTGCCTGTTCCTCACGCTTACAACTCAATATAACTGGCTTCAACTAGACATTAATAGTGCATTCCTTAATGGTGACTAGCATGAAGATGTTTATATGACTATTCCACAAGGTTTTCAACTACTAGGTGAATAGTGCTTCAAGCACTTAAAGGCAGAGAAAAGCTTGTTTGTAAGCTCAACAAGTCACACTTTGGGCTCAAGCAAGCTTCTAGACAATGGAATCACAAGCTATCATCATGCTTAATTGCAGCAGGTTTTACACAATCAAAAAATGATTATAGCCTCTTTGTTATGAGAGAAAATGGCTCCTTTACTGCTGTTTTGGTGTATGTTGATGACATTGTCATTAGCTCTAATGATATTTCTGCAGTGGATTCAGTCAGATTGACTTTGAGTAACCAATTTAAGTTGAAAGATCTTGGTCAACAGAAATATTTTATAGGTTTTGAAGTTGCTCCTTCCCAAAAGGGCCCCTTTCTCATAGGAAGTTTACGCTTGATCTTCTTTTAGAACATGATTTACTAGGCTATAAGCCGGCTTCTGTGCCAATAGATCATAATCATTAGTTGGTACATTCTACTGAAAATTTGTTGTCAGATCCTCAGGTTTACCGACGATTGGTGGGCAAGTTATTGTACTTGACTCTCACAAGACCTAATATTAGTTCTGTTGTGCAGTTATTAACACGGTTTATGGATAAACTTACTTTGGTACATCTCAATTTATCTTATCAAGTCTTACAATACCTCGAAAATGCACCAGGTCAAGGGAAGTAACCTCCAGACAAAAAAAAAATCCCTCGTATTTACTATTCATTTTATTCACTTTCCCGCTCCCCCTCAAACATATTCAAGAACCAAATTGTCTGAAAAATAAAAAAACATTTACATTTTGTATATGTTTTCCTTGCATCAAAAGTAATCATGTTTTCTTTTGTAGGATATATGATATTTTGTTTGTGGTACATATATATATATATATATATATATATATATATATATATATATATATATATATATATATATATTTAATTAAACTAAACCCTAGACAATTATTAATAGTAGAAATGAATATTGTTGAATTGGCTTAACATATATTAATATTCACCCCCTTGCCTAATTTTCCTAGTTCTGTAGGTGTATAATAGTTTTTATGTTGGATGATAATGGGATTGATATTGGCTTATCATGTTATGTTTATATTTAAAAATGTTATTTTTGTTGTTGTTATTGTTGTTTTTGTGATATGTTTCAATTTTTTTAATGATTAATCTTTCAATTCAGCTATTTTTTTTTTTAATTTCTTATACTCCCATTTAGTATCTTCTTTCTTATAATCAGTTATGTTACTAAATTGTTAAAATTCTTATGTAATCATGTAAGATACATTAGGCCATTTGTTCAAGCGGAAGCTCGTAATACGTAATATTTCAACTTTGATATATTAGATTTAGTTTGTTTGATATCTTGATATAGTGCTTGTACTTGAAGAACAACTTTTTGGATTGTAGAATGGATAGTTTTAAATTAGAAAGTAGACTCGGTTACTTATTGATGCTAGATTTTACAATTACTTTGTTCTTTTGTCATGAACAATTATGTGCAAGAGGAATTGTGTTTACAATTTTAAATGCAGAATTCTTTTCGACTTTGTACTGGAAAATGAATTTTGATCATTTGTTTATTTATATCTAATCTTCAAATTTGAGTCATTGGCTTTGTGTTTTAAATTATTTTTTTCCATATGCATTTAAATTATTGGGATCTCATTGGGTTATTGTTTCATTTGACTTCTAAATGATTGATTTTATGGTTTCGGTTTTGTGACTTATGATTTTTACGCTACGGAGTTTGTTATTCTAGTTCTACATGGTTGAATTCATGGAGATTCACGATTTGGGTTTCAGGTTTTATGTCTTGGTCATTTTGCTTTATAAGATTACAATTTTAGGATCTCATTTCTGTTTATAATGTTATGTGAGGATTATTGCAAACATTTTTGTGGGAATTTCATTTTTCAGTAGGATTCAAAGACTTCATTTTTGTCGAGATTTCTATGATGTAGAACACAAAAATGGATTTAAGCCTTTTTGTGTGTCTCTTGCCTAAATTAAACTAATTAATCATGAGTAGGATTCTGCTTACTCCAAGCATGTATGGATCATGGTTGCGCTTTTCTAAAAATCTCATGCAATCTTGTATGTATTGTTAGAGTTTTTGAGATAAATAGATTATGGAATGTATTTAATTTACTTGAGGACCTATTGATGTGGATGTTCCAAATAATTTTATTTTCGCAACTGCAAATTATAAGTAATCTATTGTTGCAGTTACGGAATATTTAATCTGTAAGCTTCTTTTGGATTTTTTTCTCCCATTTCAATTTCATGTATTTAAACTAAATGAGTTGATATCTAATTTTTAATTTCATATTGATTCAATATATGGCTAGAACAAGAGGACTACACATAGCCTCTAGTGCCCCTGCGAAGCCAAAACCTGTAGTACAGAAATGGCCATCTTGGAGAAGTCATACACATGCACATATATGTGAAAGAAGAGGAGGACCAAGGTCACTGGGGATAGTGGAGAGTCTAGCACAACCCTTGGGTCTAGCACCGCGCCTTGGTAACCTCTATTATGTATTTGAAGTTATATATTGCAACTTGTATTCTTTTTGTGTGATGGATCTTTTGATGGGAATCACCCTAGTGATAGCCTAAGAAAAGACTTAAGTTTATTCAGTTTTTGTTATCTTGACAAAGTCAAATTTGTGTTCATAAGTTCATGCATCTCAAAACCCACCGTGTTATCTTGACAAAGTTGTGTTTATAGTTTAAATATTTTCTATTCTAGATTATACAATAATATTTAAGGTTAAAATTTAGAGTAAATACCTATTTTCGTTCCTCACACTCGATACCATTATCAATTTGATTTTTCACATTTCAAGTTTATTAATTTAGTCTTTCACACTTAAAATCCTAATAAATTGAGTCACTTAAATTTATTAAATTTATCGACTTAATCTCTCACTTCAAAAATATTTATAAGTTTAAGAGACAAAATTAACAAGAATTTTGAAATATGAAAGATTAAATTGATAAATTTCAAATGTGTGAGACAAAATTGATTAAGGTTTCAAGTGTAATGGACCAAATTGATAAGCTTAAAATATGAGGGACTAAACTCATAAGAGTTTCAAGTGTGAAGGACCAAAATAAGTGTTTATTCTAAAATTTATCCATTAAATATTTTACCATATAATCCATGTATATAAGTCTATATATTTACCATTATGGATTTTATGATAATCCATAAGTATATAAGTTTATATAAAAAAAAAAACCTATATATTTAATCCTAATAAAAACTTCATATTTCATGTGAGTAATATACTCCTTGGCTTCGCCATATTAATTGTCAAATCATCCAAGACGGTCTTCTCTTCACTATTTAGCATATTGGCATACGAAAGACCAATTATCGTCTCAGCCCTGGGATGATTGTGATATCCACGCATAACTTTAACCATTCATCTTTCAATATTTTTTTTAATGGTGAACCTCTTGGTTTAAAAGGATGCTCATATCTTTTAGAACTAGTCACCTTGCATAGTAATTTATCCATGCATGGCTTGTAACTCTTACTCTTTTCACATCCTCTTTCTGACGGGATCATGACAACCACAAGTCCACTCTGTTTGCTACAATTCTTGGCCCAATTTAGGAGAACATCGCGAGTATTAAATGTCTGCAGGAATAAAAATAGTTGTTAAGTTTATTAGTTCATACACTAATAGCTTATCAAATACGGTCTGTTTGTTATTTACCATGTTAGTACTGAATATATACCTTTCTTGCTACTCAATGACAAATTAAATACGAAGAATAGTTCTTCCATCATCCATTGGCATTTCAACCTCATCGTAATTCAATCTTGGATATTCTTCCATTATTCACTCATTCAGATATCAAGATATCCAAGAAAATAAAAGAAAGAAAGAAACATAGGGTATATTAGCAATAGCAATAATATGTAACTGTTAACCAATAAACTACCAAATTATACATAATGCAGAAATACATCGGTGACACCTACTGATTATATATAATTCATATGCATAAAATACACACTTGCCAAACTATAAATTATTAAAATCTATAACACTACAAAACACTATTCCAGATTATATGGATAACCCAGAGACATGCAAAAACTTAAAAAAAGAAAAAAAAAATTGTAGAAAATGAACTTCTATAAAACCAACTAAGAAGCCTACTTAGTATTAGAGTTAATCACCTAAAGCAAGATTCTACATTAAAAAAAAAATCTACCACATTCAACTCTACAGAGAAAAATGCATCAAATGGCTAAGGGTGATGAGATGAGATAAAGCAAGAGACAGAGAAAGAACATGATTGGGGTGAGGGAGGGAGATCAAATGGGGGTTCTGTAGAGGTGAGTGAACGATGTCGATTTTGCCATTTGGGGGTGTGAGAATACAATGTTTGACATGATGAACTAGACGTATCTAAGTGGGAGGAAGTGGAAGGGGGTTTAAAATGTAGGAGTGATAGTTTTGTCATTTTGCATTAAAAAAAAATGTGAGGTGAGACTAGAAACTTTGGGAGTGTTATAAGAAATCCACAGTTTGAAAGCATTTGAGCTTGTTCTTGTAAATCACTTTGGGCTTAGGAGCTCATTTAAATTGACTTAAAAATATGTATTGTGGTACAAAAGAAGCAAGGGGTGTGTCAGAAGAAATGACCATAAAGAAAAATAAAAACGGTATATATGTCAAAACTAAAGGGTGATAGAGAAAAAAGAACCATCAAGAATTGGACAATGCGTACTCATAAAATTTCAACACATTTCAACATAGTTTTTCATCCAAAAATCTTTCAATGTGTCTTGTACATTAGTGTATCTACTCAATCCCCTGCTCCCACTGAAAACTCTCTTCTCTCATCGAAAGGCCCTTGCCAACACCGTTTTGGGTTTTGGTATTATGCTACTAATTTTTCTTTTTTTCTTTTTTCTTTTTTTCTTTTAATATATTTAGACAATTTGGACTTACATGTGGGCGTGTGTTAGGTCTTGGTTGTGGTTGGTGCTTTGGATCCATGTAAGTTCCAACACGTACTTGGTTCCCTTTTATTATTTTCTGAGATTAATTTTTTGCACGATCCCAAATTAATACTCCCACCCTCCTTGTATTATCAGGAAACATATTTTCAGAAGTGTAATTTGGGGTGGTGCAAAAATTATTCTCCTAATTTTTTGGCAATTGTTACTTGCACACCCATTTTTACCAGACACACACCCCTAACACCTTTTCTCTAAATTTTGTTTCCAAATTACCCTTCCCTCCTCTTCCTCCCCCACTTTTCAATCAAGCCGGCACCCACTCCATCTCATCTCAGTTTGTCGCTTACTCTCACTCACTGTAGTAGTTTTCGTTAAATGTTTACTGGGATTTTTGTCACAAAAAGGCATGCAATAGACTAAAATGTGAGAAAGGCATTTAGTTTTATTGGGATTCATGGTTGCTGTTGGTTGGTTTACTAGGTTTAGACTTAAAATTGTGTGTTTATTCTCCATCTCAGTGAATTTCGAAATTAGGAAGCTAAAAAATGTTCCAAAATCACATTTTTCCGAAAAGTATTCAAGAATTACATAATGCCCAAAGTGTTACAAAGTTAAATATTTCCAAAAGTGTTTTGGAAATTGTGTTCATTGTACATAATTCCATAAGTAATATTCAACTAAATTTCGTAAATATGTCAATCTGGAAATAACGTTCAACTGAATTCTAAAAATATATCTATTAAATAATTCCAAAAGTTGTCTAAAAATGCAATATTAATGTTTCTGTAGGTCAAATCTCCTTCACCCACAACATGGTGCCAAAAAAGATGGAGCAATCGGGATGAGATGATAGGAGAGAGAGTCATGGAGATGATGCTACTCATGAACAACCAGAAGGGATGTGAGGTAGTGAGGAAGATGGGGGATTCTAGAAGAAATTAGAGGGAGATAGTGGGAATTATTTTGGGACTGAGGAACAGTGTGTTTCACATGTCATTTAAATTTGTTTATATCGTATTTAACAAATTTATAAACTTATTTGATCAGAATATAAAATTTGGTAAACAAACTTATTTCACTAATTTATAATGCTATTCTCAAATGTTATTTGAAATAATATATGAGCTTAAAGATCATAGTTTTCTTATTTTTCTTCCATTTTCTATCTTTAATATTTTAATACTCTGCTTTCACTCTTCTATCCATATATTTATTTCTGTATGATATATTATACTATTTATTTTTTTTATTACATTATTTTTATTAAATTATTTCACTTTTAAATAAAAATGTAAGAGTTTAAATTAATTATAAATATTATGAATTATTATTATCTAAAAATACAGCTTTTTCTTCAAAATAAAATTAGAATTTATGTAAAAAATTATACAAGCATATCCTCTTGTGTAATTCTACATTTGAGTTAGTTCAAACAGTTATTTTACCAAATATTTCTAAAGCTTAATAGCTTTCAAGTAACTTATAAAATATATTTGCCAAACATAGCCGAAGATAGGGGATTTCCAGAAGAGATTAGAGGGAGGAAGTGAGAATTAGGGTATTCCCTTTGGCCACCCCCACCTTTTCCATTGACCCTCCCCCTCAATGAAATTTTTTTTAAAGTACCAACAATGCCCCTGGCCACATTATACTCGCTCCCCCTCTCACCCACATGGATGTGTACAGCTGTTTTAAAGTGAAAACAACTGTTCACATCCGTTTAGAACGCAAAACAGATGTGCAGAGCCATTTTCACCTTAAAACGGCTCTACACAGTTATTTTTTTATCGGCTCTGATATGTTAAACGGATGTGTAGAGCCGTTCTAAGGTGAAAATGGCTCTACACATTCGTTTTGCACTCTAAATGGATGTGAACAGCTGTTTTCACCTTAAAAACAGTTGTACACATTCGTTTAACATATCAGAGTCATTCCTCCCGATTCACTCAAAATTACAAAATTCATACCTCGTTTTATATTGCGATTAAACTTCAAACAAACAGCACACACCCAGAAATCACTTCCTCTCCCCTTTCAAAGCAAAAAAAAAACAGTAAGAAGAAGAAGGTTCGGAGGTTAGGTTGGTAGAATGGCTTCGCGGGGGGGGGGGGGGGGGGGGGGGGGCGAGGGGGGGAGGAGGAGGGAGTTTCTTTAAGCCCAAAGGGCAATTTAGTCTTTTCACATAGTTGGGGGTGGTCAATGGAAAAGTTGGGGGTGGCCAAAGGTAACTACCCGAGAATTATTTTGGGTTTGATAGTTTTGGGGAGGGAAGGGTAATTTGGGAACAATTTTTTTTTTTTTTAAAAGCAAAAAGATGCTAAGGTGTGCGTGACAGTAAATGGGTTGTGCAAGAAGCAATGGCCTCTTTTTGTTTTTAATTCTGGATTTATCTCTAGAGAAGCCCATCTAACCTTGGGCTCAATCTAAAATTGAAACAGTTTTCGGCTATTTTATTTTTTCTTTTGGAAATTAAAAAAATATTGAGATATTCAAAAAATATCCGATACATCAAGGTTGGAAATGATTTTGAGGACCACAACAAATCAAACCCACGTAGAACCCTGAGTGTAATCGATCCCTCAAAATATAAATACCTGTATTTTTAGAATTTTTTTTAATGCAAAAAGTAGAAGCTGAAAAAAGGACAATGTCATTTTGAGGTTATGATACTTGACAAATTTAAGTAAAAAATTATAAAAGTAGTTATGAATTAATACAAGGCATGATGTGTTTGCGAGTGTGTCAATTAAAAACTATCTTTTGGCTCTACATCCGTTAAAAAGCTTGTAAAACTAAGAGCTCAGTTAATCAAAGTAGCCATTGTCTATTAAAACACAAAAAACTTGTACACATATGTTATTTGTATATATTGACTATTCTCATGTGGCATGATTATTCTTATATGATTTGGAATACCAAATAAATAAGAAAATATAACTAAAGAAACCTAAAAAGAAAAAAAAATATTGCAAAAAAATGAACTTCTATAAAAACCAACTAAGGAACATACATAGTACTAGAGTAAATTACCCAAAGCAAGATTTTACATAAAAATCTACAACAGTCAACTCTGGGGAAAATACACTAAATGGCTATAGGTAATAAGGTGAGATAAAACAAGAGATAAAGAAGAAACATGATTGCAGTGAGAGAGAGGGGCACAATGGGGTGTTCTAAAAGTGAGTGAGTGATCACTACTAGAAAGTAGCAAAATAGCTACAAACATTAGCATAGACTAAGCCCACGCTAATTTGCAACAAAGAAAAAAATTTCAAAGGAGCATTAGCATAAGCTAAGCCCACACTAAGTTTGCACGTGCATTAGCGTTAGCTAAGTTGACGAAGTGGACGTTGTTGGTCCAACTAAGTTGACAGTTTTTTGCATCCAACTAACACTAATGCTACAGAATGTTGCTCTCTCGTTAGTTGATTTTGCGGCATTAGTGTCAGCCATGGTCGACGCTAAATTTTTTGAAAGAATGTGGTGGTTAGAGTTGGCCTAGGCTGACACTAAATTGCACGCTATATTCCTCCTCTGACCTCTTTTTCTTCATTTTCTTCTTCCTTCCTCTCAATTCTCTCTCTATCTCTCGGCCCAGTTGCATTCCTTTAGTTGTAATCAACTCCCCATTGCAATAGCTTCAATGTAATTAGTGAGTTTTCTTTTGTTTGGTTAATTTCGTTATATTTTGAATTTTGTCTATCGAAATGGTTAATCTTGCTTTCGGTTATCTAATTCATTTTCGTTGTATATTTTAGGTACTTTTAGCAAAATTAGCACTCTTTGATTATCCAGATATGTCTGTATTTCTTGACTATGTTTATTTTGTTTGTGTTGTACTGATTGATTGGTTGTATGCTTGGTCGATTATATTAATTGTAAATTTGGTATGTTAATTTAAATTATTGTATCAATATGTTTAGTGAATATGTTTAATTTAAATTATAATTTTAGTGAATGATTAATATGTATGACATGCAATTTTAGTGTATTTTATTTTTCTTATTTATTGTTTGATTGGTTGATCTGTATGAAATATTTATATTAGGTTTTATTTGAATCTATATATATTATATTTATTGATATATTAAAAATTTCTGAATTATATCTCTCATTAGTGGAGAGCAAGACTCAATAGATTGGTTGAATATTACATGAGAATCTTGTTTAGTTTTGATACATCTTGTTATTTTGAAAATGAATTTTTGGTAAATGTGCATGATATAGAGGTTATGCTATTAATTTTTTTTTCAAGTTCTTACAATACTCTACATATCTAATGTAAAAATAGATGTCACTAAAAATTAAAATTAAAACTCCTATTTAAGTTACTCTAAAAATCATCACTTTACGTAAAACATTCTTGCATAGTAAATTGACTGAATAAGATTCCTACATAGTAAAATAAAATTCTAATCTAAATTAATTTAGTAACTCCAATAAATTGAGATCCCAATTTAAATAAGTTTGAAATTCAAATATGTCTATTAAGATCAAAAGGGTGGAAGAAAGGAGAGAAAAAGGGTTTAAGGTGTAGTGTTTGAATTTTAGAGAATAATATCAATTAGGGCTTAGTGTTTGAATTTTAGGAATTAGGGTTAATGGGTTGAAATTGGAAAAAAAAAAATGTATGAAAATTTAAGTGTTTAAGATATAAGGTTTTATAGCTCAGGGTTTAAGGATTAGGGGTTGAAATTTAAATTGGTTTAAAATTTAGGGTTTAGAGTTTTAAATAAGTTTAAAATTTAAATATATCTAGTAAAATCATTTTGACCTTTTGGAGTTACTATAAAAATTAAAACTTTAGATAAAACATTCTATCAAGGGTCAGCCAAGCTTAATTACAAAATTACTTGGGCATGCACCCAGGAGTCCTTCTAGTTAACTAGTACTACTAAACTGACCAAATAAGATAATAATAAATAGTAAGTTGTAAAATCATAAATAAAATAATTTTCTATACATAAAACTACAGACCAAAAAAAAAATAAAAATGAGGAAGGCTTATTTGTTTATTGTTTTCTTATTAGGTTAGCTTAGTAGTATTAGTCAACTGAAAGGATTTCATGGAAGGACGCCTAAATAAATGCTTGTAATTAAGAAAGCATTTATTCTGGCATGCAGTCCTTCTAGTTGAACTTGGTACTACAAAACTAATCGAATAATAAAATAATAAATAATAAGTTGCCGGATTGTAATTACAATAACTGAGAAGGCAACGATAGGAAAAGAAATCAAGAGTTGACCTTTTTTCTATTGTTATCTTCTCTGTTATTTTGATTATGATCTTGTAACTTAGTATATATTGTTTCCTTATTTGGTCAATTTAGTAGTACTAGTCAACTAGAAGGACTTATGGGTGCAAGACTAGGTAATTTTGCTTGTAATTGAGGAATTCCAACGCTCAAGAGAATTAATTTATTATGCATGTTGTACTAATTAATTAGTTTATTTATTAGGTTTTTTTGACATATTCAACAAGGAATTTAGAGTTCCATTTAAAATTAAACAAAATATACAAATTTTTTTTCCTCTTCTTGTCAGATGCTTTCTCGAAAAGGTAGGAGCAAGATGCTTGTCACTAGGGGAGGCAGACAAATGACTATCTCCCCCAGTCAGCTAGCAATCGAGGCTAACCGAAGACACGGCCAACAGCAGCAAGCTAGATTGGTCCAGTTTGCACCACCATGGGACCAATGTCTATCATGAGATGGCTTCTCCACCTCAGTCTATCTCATACCTACCTAGATCATTTACCCAATTCACGTTGATCCCTACTTCGGGGTTCATACCTCATGATCCTCACTCCTCAGGAGTGAGGATCATGAGGAGGGGTCTGACTAGGAGCAAGGAAAGGAGGAGGAGGAGGAGGAGGAGCAGGAATATGGAGATTCTAAGGAGAATGAGCATCATCCACCCCCTTAACAGCTCGATGCATACGAGCAGGCTGCTCACAGGAAGGTCATCATACGTTTGTATGGTTGAGGGTAAGTTTCTTTTCCCTTTTTTTTTTTTTTGTTTTGTTTTCCTTAATTATTGTTTCCTTTATACTTAATATTTAATTTATATAACTATTTTTTATTTTTGTGAATGTGTATGTAGACTCCTAGCAAGCTAACCACGGACACACTTAGGGAGGCCATCAAGTCACAATTTCAGTCTCCTTACTTTAAGTAGAATGAGGTCCCTGATCAAGTCAAGAACAACTGATTTAGGATTTTTCAAGCGAGATTAACTCATATAATTTATTTTCTTGTTATTTATTTTATTTGTGGTTATTAGTAAAATATTTACACTAACTTAATTTATTTTTGTAGGACCATGTTACATGACACTCTTGTGATGAGGAGTATATCAAGAAGGTGTTTAAGGAGAGAGTGTCTAAATGCCTTTATGACATGCTCACCAAGGCGAGGAAGAAGTGTGAGCAACCGTACTGGATTGGTGAGAGGCTTGGGATGCTCTGCTTACCTCTTAGGCAAGGGAGGACTTTCATAAAGTCTCTGCCCAAAACAAGACCAACTAGGCATTCACCATAGGGGAGTAGTGCATACTACAAGTTGTGTCCCCACAGTAAGGTGGCACTGAGGAAGGTAATTTTTGTTATATGTTTAATTTTCATATTTATTCAAAAATATTTGGACTAATATGTGAATTTTTGGCGAGCTCGGACACTCATTAGATCCTGATGAGCTATTCCTTACCACCCACACAAGCAAGTCTGGGAGTTGAGTAGATGACTGCTCCAGGAGTACCTATGCAAGTCGGGTCCATCCTATTTATTTTTTATGTTATGACAATTGAATAAATTAATTATTTTGTTAACTTATTATGCTTTATGATCAAATAGACAAGCTATTAAAACCGACTCCAATCCCACTCTGGGGAGATTGGTGAGGACAGAGGGAGCCCATAGGTCTATAGGTCATGGAAGCTTGACCTGTGGAGGGAGGTATGTGAGGGCAAGACCCGGGCTAATTGTTATGGCATGGGGTAGTTGTTATGGCACTAGGGATTTGTCCTCTTACCACCATAAAATTAAACACAATATATAAATTAATTAATTTCTTTTTACATCTGCCATAGTATAATTTATTCCCATTTTTCTAAATTTTTTTTTTTTTTTTGACTTGGTCCACATTGATGCCCTATACTACGTTTCACATGGGCTTTTGGCTAACACTATAGTTAGTGTTTGCCATTCCTACTGCGAATGTCGATATTAGCATCCAGTTTGTGTTGGTTTGGCTAACGTCAATTAGCGTGAGCTTTATAAAAGTCGACGCTAAGTTTAGCATAGAGTGTTTTAGCATTGGCATATGACTGATACTAATTTTTTAAAGACTAAAATATTATTTTGATCCTTCTTAAATTAGAGTTGTCTCAAACTAAACTCTCTTAGATTGATCGTCACAAAATAGTCTCTTAGTTATAATACCATTAAGTTTATGTTGACATAATTTTTCATTTTCACAGGTGGATATTTTTAACTGATAAAAAAAATTGGCTAGACTAACCTAATCCAACATATAAGAAATTTAAATAGTTTCCAATCTTTTCCTCCATTCCAAAACTTACACAAAGTGGTGCTTAGTTTCTCGACTATTTTTTTACTGCATCATCCTTATTTGTGGCTATGGTCATTCAAGTATTTTTGTATCTAGTGAAAACATACTCTTCCATTTTGTATCTATTTCTCTATTTGGTGGAGACTCACGCAACCAGTACTTTAGCGGCAAAGCTACTCAAATTCCCCAGGTTTTCTTCCTTACCTGCTTTGCTTGTTCTAAATAAATGTTTTACTACTTATTTAATTTGAGTATTTATTGAAATAAAGAGAGTTGAATTTATCCATTTTTAATCTAGTTTTCATTTGATTAAGATGGCCTATAACCAATTTTCTAATGGTAAAATTATATTGACTTTAATAAAAATGCAAAGTGGGACATGGAATTGGAAATAGAAAAATTTAGAGGGGGGTCTTAGGGAATAGCGAGTAATGACCATGCAATCAAAAATCAACCATAGCCATATGGGGTTTGTTTTTTAAGTTATGGAGTTTGTTATTTTAGTTTATGTAGAGTGTAAACACTATATTTTCTCTCAATATCTTTTTTTTTTTTATTTTATTTTATTTTATTTTATTTTAATTTTATTCTTTGATAAAAAAAAAAAAAAAGCGAAAGAAATAAGAAAGAAGGCAACGGAAAAAGAAAGAAAGGTCAAAGAAAAAAGAGGAGATGTCGTGAAAGGGACAGGAACAGCGGCAAAGGACATTGCACAGCAAGCAATGGTAGATGAGTACAACCAGCAGAAAGCAGGTGAAAATGGCAGCGGGAAAGAGGCCAAATGGCAACAGAGATGGAGCAAGGCATTGCAGAGACAGAAGGCAGGACAGCGTCGGTGGAAGGTAGGTGGAGAAGCGAAGAAAAATTGGGGGGAGAGGTGAAGCAGAAATGAGGGGAATTGATTGGGGTAGAGAGCTGAAAAGCAGAGGAGAAAGGGAGATAAAGTAAAAAAAAAAAAAAACAGAAGAGCGTGAGGGGGATTAAAAAAAAGAAAGACAGAGTCTTGAGGGCAAGAGGAAAAACAGGAGAGCACCAAAGAGGATTTTTTTTCTAATCCATTTTCTCTCTAAGGGTTTCCTAGAGGCTAAAGGCAAAGGAGGAAGACTAAGAAAGCATTGGGTTAGAGTAAATTGCGAAGGAGCAAGGAAGGAAATACTCAGGTTGGATTTCGTACTTTTTTTTTTTCCTTTTTTTTAGTTAATTGAATTGTATTTGTGTAATGGGGTTAAAGGTATATGATGATGGTGGGTGAGTCGGATTCATTTCTTTTTGTTTTCGTTTGTTTGGGTAATTAGAAATCTTCATGGTATTATTTCCTGTCTTGAGCTTAAATCAGTGATTATGCTTGTACAATGCAAGGTTGAGCACTCTCTGTGTTGTCTTTTGCCTCCATACTTGATTGGGTTATTAGGGGAGACGTTTTTGGATTCAAGCTCCCAAGGGTGGCTGTAGCTTGGTTCGTTGCTTTATTATTGTTTTAACCATTTGTCACTTTGATTTCCAAAGAGCCTGTTTTTTTTGTAACTTCATTATCGCCCTGTTTTCATTCCAACTGCCATTTCTGCTTGAAATACTCATCTATTGCTTGATTGGTTCTTCATTTTACTGAAGAAGAGCATGTTGGGTATTTTAATGGGCAAGTGGTTCAAGCACGCAAGTTCTGGTATCCTTTGGGCTGCTTTTAGCCTCCTTAATGCCAGAAAATTTTTGTAAAGGGTTTTGTATTATTTAGGGAATTTCATGTTAACTTCTTTCTAAATAAGTTGGTTTGTATGGTGCTGATCCCCTAGCTGCTTTGATTAACCTTTTTGGTCAGGCATTACATTTTTTATTTGCAGCTTTCTTGTCTTCTGTTTTTGAGTTCTTGCATGACCTTGCTGTGTGTTTGCTTCTTGTAGTTCTCATCGGTTTTTTGTGTGCTTTCTAGTCATTTAGAGTTTTGATTCCGGTTTGGTGCTACATTTTGAATCATTTTAAGCTTCTTAGTTTATGAGGTATAATTGGGTTTAGGAATGATGTTGCTGGGTTCTGTTATATTCCAGCTTTGACTTTGAATATGTTTGTTGTCTGAATGCTTGATTATTGGCTGGGGAATTCACTCCCAATGCTTGGAAATTTGTTTTTGGTTCTCACGTCTTATGTGCTTAAAAGGATTTCTTGGGTGGTATGTATCTCAATGAAGCTAATTTAGGTCCTTGGATGTTTAATTTGGAAAATATGGAATGTTGATATTGCTTGGTCTGAATCTTGGAATTTTTGTGAAAATTGATTTAATGGGTTAAATCCTTCGAGATTTAGCCGTGAATGGTCCAAGACTTTGTTAGGTTATTGTGAAATTCTGCTGTTGGTATCTTTTTGTTTCTGTAGCCTTAGGTGTGGTGGAGTTTCAAGGTTATTGAATTTGCCTAAATTGATTTGATGCTGGAAGTTTCTGGGTGTTAAGAGTAAGGGATTGATGCTGGAATTTGGTGCTGGAATTTTCTGGTTTTTGAGAGAAAATGGATTAGTTGGGACATTGATTTCACCTGCACAACTTGTGTTTGAATCTGTCAATTTATTTGTTTGTGGGAGGTCATTGCTTGTGTAATCCTTTTCTTTTAGGTTTGGATTGAGTCATGAATATTTTAAATGTCGGGTTGAGTGTTGCCATTTTCTAGGGATTAAATTCTGCTACTAGGTTGAGTATCTGGTTGATTTGTTAGTGGAAAGTGTTTTTGGTTTTGGGTTTAAATTGTGTTTCTCAATTTTGGTCATGGAATCTATTCCTTTGTGTCACTTGTTTGGCTTCTAAAAAATCCGATAAAATGATTTTGAGTTTGCAATTCTTTTTAAGGGTTTATTGGGTCTTCATGTGGCATTAAATGGAGCTAAGCAAGTTTTCTTTGGAGACTCAAGACAAGGTGATAGCAAGTCTAGTACAGTGTTATGTTGTGAAGGTTGGCTTGTATGGCCAGCTAAGGATTGGAAAAAGAAATCCATGCTAGGATAATTCACATGGGATTTGCCTTGATTTATTTGTGTCTAATTCCCTGATAGACATGTATGCTAAATGTGGGTGCTTAAATCTTGATGAAAGTGTTTTTGACATTTCCCCAAGGATGAAGTTTCTTACAATGCACTGATTATAGGCTATCCTGGAACAAGTAATTGCTCTATATCTCTTGATTTTTCAGAAATGATACTTTTTGGTACGATACCTGATATAGTTTCACTCATGGGTGTGAATAGAGGTTTTGGGGATGTGAGAAGAGAAGAGTGGGTTCATATTATGGGGATGGGTGTGGATAGAGATTGCATGGGTGTGAAAAGGAAAAAGTTAGAAATTTGGAATTCAGTAAGTGAGCCCTCGGGTAATGCAGAGAAAAAAGAAAAGAGGGGTGCAAAAAAGAAATAATGGGGTGAGAAGAAAATAAGTGTGGGAATGTTAAAAAGAAGGAGTCGTGGATGCTATGGAAAGAAAAGAAAAGGAAGGCGTAAATAGGAATTGTGAGGGGTGTTGAAAAGAAAGAGAAATGTGGGAAAAAAAAAAGAAAAAAAGAAGAGTAAAAGTAATTTTTATTTCATGTTATAGTCCTCATGTAATTTTTGATCTATCCCGCTCTCATATTTTCAGTTGTAATTAGCATGCATACACATTATGGTACATTTGAATCATTAGAGTCCCAAGGCCCCCCATTGATCATGGAAGGGTAGGCGGTCCGGTCTTCTATAAGACTGAGCTTGCACTATCTGACCTAGGTGAGAATAAGCGCTATCTGGAGGGACAGTTTATCTATCTCGAAAGATGGAAGGACTCTAGGTTCATTTAGAGAACTCATGCATACATATTTATTTTCCCGTTATTTTATCAAAAATGTAATGTTATTTAAGCACTAAATAAAATATAATTTTGGGTCATATCGCTATTTTGCATAACCGATTTGGGTAACCGTTTTTGACGGATGCCGTGGGGTGCCTAACATCTTCCTCACACATAACCGACTCCCGAACTCACTTTTGGTTCGTATTCTGACGTTTTTCCAATAATAAAAAAAATTAAAATAAGTAGAGTTTCCAATTGTACCCTAATTCTTAAACAATTGGTGGCGACTCCAAATTTTTCTTAAAATAAAGTCGTCTTATTCTTCGTCGTAGCGTTTTAACCCCCAAATGGTACGTTATGACAGTTTGGCAACTCCACTGGGGATTCAACTCGAGAGTCAAGCCCAATAAATTAGTTATGCAAAATTTGATATGACCTATAAATTGTGTTTTATTAGTTGCCTATTTTAATTGTTGTTGTGATGGTTTATTTTGCATTTGTATATAATTGTCGCATGTTTCTTTGCAGGATGGGGTGGTTAGTTTAGGGATAAGGTTTGTTCGCTCTTCCCACACACGAGCACCAACACTTTCGCTGCACATACTTTTAGCTCTATACCCGGGCCACCTCAAACCTAGGGTTAGTAGGAGGCCTAGTGTTATTACCGGAGGTTTATCCTTTGGTGGTTTACACGAAAGCCTTCGCTTGAACTGTGGTGATCATTTCACTCATTTGGATTTGCGAAAGGTTTATCCGTTTGTGAATCCAAATTTGTAAAGTGTGAACTCTACCAATTTGGTGGAGGTAGTTCAGGGACCGGACATTTTTAGGATATTAGCCTCTTCACCAAGCTATGCACTTAGTACAACCATAGCCTGTAAGTTAGAAAACCAGACCATTAAAGTGACCGGTGATATTAGGACAATGGGAAGAGCACACCTCTCATTATCTTTTATATTTCTATCTTAATTTTTTTATTTATTTATTCTGCATGTATCTTATTTTTTTCAATTTTTGTCTTTCATTAGGAATTTATCCAAATAATGGGTCATTAATACGGCTTATACAAATAATTTTTGAAATTCGTTTTTTTCTTTGTGGGCTTTTATGGATAAAGCTCGAGTATGGCAGCCAAGAGTTCCATCACCACTTCTCAACTTCTCTTGAAAAAAGAGAGAGAGAGAGAGAGAGATTGTATTTTTCATATTTTAAGAACATTGTTTTGACTTATGTATCAATTTTAGTTTTGTTGTTTTATGTTTACAAACTTTATTTTTGTCATTATTACTATTTATGCATTGTATTAAAAAAAAAAATAGCAAAAGAAACTTTACATAAATCATTTTGGAGGCTCATTTTCATTCAAAAAAAAAACAAAAACAAAAAAGGAAAGCGAGAAGAGAGAAAGAGAAAGGTAGAGAGAGAAAATGCAAAACATCATCTTGGCTTTGTACATTTAACCTAAACGAAGAACTAAAACGATATGTTTTAAAATAAATCAAGCCGTGTTAACAACCTATTTTGTTTTTCATCCTATTTTATTTTTAATAATATTTCATATTAGTATGCTTCAGGGACATTTTTGTTAGAAACAAAAAGATCTGTTAACATGACTTTTGAAGTGGGATCTTCAAAATCTTTCATGAGTGAGGCTCGATTGCTACAAGCAAGAGAGGGAGACTGTCTACCCAAAGATTTCGCCAGTCAATTACCCAACCAACTCAAAGTTACAGCAGAAGTGAGTGATATAGAAATAATTTTGTCATACCTTGGACGATTCCCTTGGCATTTAAGAGCTCCATTGTTTGAGGGGTACTCCAAGCTGTTGGATTTATTGGACATAGAAATACAAGGGTTGGCATTACTAGCGGGAATACATTATTGGGATCCATCATACCGATGTTTCACTTTCAATGACATCGACCTCACACCTACCTTGGAGGAGTATGGTCATATGTTAGGGATGCCTTTAAGAAAACAAAGCCCGGTGTACACTTATAGCAAGAACAGGATCGCAATGAAATATATTGCCAAGCTCTTTGGTGTTAGTGAGCAAGAACTCGCAAAAGAAAGTGCTGAGATGAATGGGGAAACTTGCATTTGGCCTATGTGTTTTGTGAAACAATGTATGGAAAGACTTGTTGCTAGAAATAAATGGACGGAATTAAGAGATCTAATTGTCGCTGCCATTTTTGGACTTGTTCTGTTCCCTACTTACAAAAACTCTATTTGTCATGCAGCTTTGGATGTTTACTTTAAAATGATAAATGAAGGGAAAAATCCAATCCCAGCCATCCTAGCAGATACATTTATTACTCTCAACCAGTGTCGAAGGAGTGGTAAGGGAAGACTCAAATGTTGCTACCAATTGTTATATGTATGGTTATACTGTCACATCATGGGAAATGGTCACAAGGGTTTCACCAATTATCGAATTATCGAGAATTTATTAAGCAGCTTTCCTGAGAAGAAAGTGTCAATGAAACTGAATAGGCAACAATGGTTGGCCAAATTTGGAGAAGTGAATAGCGGGAATGTATATTGGCACATCCCCTGGACAACAGGATGCGGAATTGTGGTCAGTTGCGAGAACTTTCCATTTGTTCCGTTGTTTGGGATAAGGGGCTGTATTTCTTATTCACCCTTAATGGTGCTCTGACAATATAAGATGAGGTAATTCATTCCTCCAACAAAAAGGCTAGCAGAAGTGGAGTTCTTCTACAAAGATCATCTAGATCCAGAATCGGTGGATTTATACTGACAAGCTTGGCGTCACATCCTCATCCATGATGTAGAATTTTGTCCAGTCAACAAGAAAATTGAAGAAGAATATGAAGAGTGGTTTCAAAACAGAGGGAAGAACTTATCAGTGCCCGAGGCTACACATCCGTATTTCCCACCACTTCCCAAAGAGACCATTCAAAACTTTGAAGTAGAGCAAGAACTGAGGAGCAAATTAGAGCAAGCAGATAAATTGTTGAAATATGAAAGACAAGTGAAATTGCTAAAGGACTTGACAAAGTGAACAAATAGTTGAATGATAAGGAGACAGAGGGAAGAATGGATGACCTGAAGAAGAAAGTTTTAGCAAGCCAAAGTGAGACTAGCCGTTATAAAAGAAAACATGAAAGGATAATGGCAAATCTTGAGCAATGCAAAAAGCAAAAGACAGAAGCTGAAGATGACGCTAAAGCTAAGACATTGCAATGTGAAAAACTTAAGCAACAGTTGCTTAAGGCAAAAACCCAATACAACCACTGTACACAATATATAGAGGGATTGCAGACATAGTATGATAATTTGTCCCGGTCAATGCATGAGTTGCAATCACAAAATGAAGCCCTAAACCGACAAAGGGATGAACTCCAGATACAACATCAGAATTTTAATCATTAGATAGATGTGTTGACCCGACAACTTGCTCACTCTCACTTACATGAGTAGGAATTAGGAGATGAAGTTACCACTTTAAATTCTTAGATAGAAGCATTAGTTCAAGTCATTGAAGAACTGAGAGAAGAGAAAGATTTTAGGGGTCAAGTGGCAGTCTATTGGGCTCGTGAACATACTTCTTTGTTTAATAAATTGATATCAAAAGCTGAGCAGCTGGAGTTACAAGTTCAAGCTATTGAAATACCCACCACTCATGTGCAATTGATGGGGCTACTAAATCATTGTAGAATTTTGTTGAATGATGTATTCTCGCCTTAATGAGGCATGACTATGTAATTTAAGAATGGTTATGTAAGCAGACTTTGTTGATGACCAACTTTGGTCTTTTTGGAATGAAGTATACATTTTCAATCTCATCTTGCTTGTGGTAAAATGCATCTTGCGATAATTTTATATGGTTGCGAGGTTCATTTATTAGCATGTCTTGTGAAATCTATATGTTTTTACAAGATGTGTTAATGGGCCTGTAACGTGGTTCTCAGAGAAATCTCATCTTACTTATGGTAAAATGCATCTTGCGATCATTTTATATAGTTGCGAGGTTCATTTATTAACATGTCTTGTGAAGTCTATATGTTTTTACGAGATGTGTTAATGGGCCTGCAACGCTGTTCTCAAAAAAATCAAAAGCATCCCTAATGAGGACAATCAGCTTCGAAAGTCATGTTAACGGTTAATCCAATAAAGAGATCTTTTGTTTAATAATATTTTCTTTGCTTTTACTTATTGTTTTCCAGGATAAGTCATAATAACTCCCTCAAAGAAATCTCGACTCAATCAGGCACTTTCGGTTAAAAAATCCATTGGTCTTCGTTCAAGAACCATCTTCGTAATGGCAGACAATCCTACTACTGAGCCCGATTTGGGAGAAGAGTTGCAAGAGCTAAAATCAAGAATGAATGAAATGATGAGATTAATGATAGACCATTTAAAGATGAGAGGACAAGAAGAAGGGACAAGTGCACCCATGACAGCTAGTGTGCCACTATTGGCAGCGGGTTCTTTTATAGAAGGTCCAAGCATTGTGACCGAACCTATATATGGAATGCCGCACAATATGATGCCTGTAAGCTTCCAAACCGCACATGGAATAGGTTCCAGCACATCGATACCTTTTCCTAATCCTATTGTTGAGTCCTTGCGTGTCACCATTCCACCTCCTCCGAATGTGGTTGTTAATGAGGCTGCTATCCTCAACCCAAATGTCAACCAACCCGGTACCACGACACCTTTCTTACACTCACCCACCTTTGCTCCCAACCATGGTGAATCATTTAACCCAAATGAAGGGCTTAATGAAGAAATTAAGAAGGAGCGAGAAAGAGTGAAAATGATGGAGAAGAGACAATCGATGATGGAGGAGCACTTAAGGCATATTCAGGACTTTGGGGTATATGGACCTACGGGGATTGAGTTGTCGTCATTTGCCCTACAGTTAGATATTCCGAAAGACTTTAAAGTGCCAGAATTTGATAAGTATGATGGGACCACTAATCCTTGGATCCATCTAATGTCGTATTGCACTAAAATGGGAGTGTGGTCTAAAGATGAAAGATTTTTCATGCATTTTTTCCCTGAAAGTCTAACCGGTCCAACAGCAGATTGGTATTGGAGGCTTGAGCATTCTCAAATTCATTCTTGGAGTCAGCTAGTGACCCTATTCTTGAGACAGTATAGTTTTAATGAAAGCCTCGCCCCTACAAGAACACAATTAGAGGCAATGAGAAAGGGTGATAATGAGAGCTTCAGGGAATATGCACAAAAGTGGAGAAACTTGGCTGCCCAAATTCAGCCACCATTGGGGAAACAATAAATGATAGATTACTTTTTGAGAACCCTCACAACCCCTTTTGTCGAAATGATGACAGCAGGTGTCTAAAATGACTTTTCCGAGTTGGTCCCAGTTGGGGAAAGAATTGAAATAGTGTACAAAGCTGGGAAATTGATATTCTTGAAAGGAGAGAGTTCAGGAAATGGGAAGCAGAAAACATTCGTGCAAGCCAAGAAGAAAGAAGGAGAAGTTAGTTTCATCACTGTACCAAGGCCACAAGGGCAACATTATCAGGCTCACCCACAAGCACCTTATGGTGCTTAGGCATCGCCATACTACTATCAACCTAGGCCAAACTCCACCCCATTCACCCCAACCTATTGAAATATTAATCCTCCCCTTGTTCCTGCATACCCAGCCAACTCAACGCCCTTTATCCCTACATACCCAACCAATCCTCCTCCAAGACTTATGCTAAGGCCCCCATATCAAGACATCAAAAACCAACCACGACCGTTTAAAAATGAGCCTTTCCCAAACATTCTGGGGACCAAGATAGAATTGTTCAAACAGTTAGTAGAAGCTAACCTCATGGTCCCCAAGATTACACAGCCACAACAACCCCCTTACCCTCATTAGTACAATTCTAATCTCACTTACGATTACCACAACGGTATAATAGGGCATTCCATCGAGAGTTGTCATGCATTTAAGAGTGTTGTACTCCGTTTGATTCATCAAGGGGTAATTACACTACAACAGGAAGGTGGAGCTCCAAATGTCAACACGAATCCCCTGCCAAATCATACAGGAGAGCCTAAAGTGAATGTTGTTGGGGAAAACCTTTGTAGGGTATGGAGGGTAAGAGATGTAAGAATGTCGATGAAGGCCATATAGGAAGGATTGAAGGCAGCTGGGCAAGAAATTCAAAAGCCCTTTAGCAGTATTAATGATGATGAAGAATATGACGAGGAGGAATTTTGTGTTCATCATGAACAATGGGGACATGATTTGGAAGGATGTTGGGAATTTAAACGCTTAGTTCAAAAGTTGATGAACTTGGGTGTCGTGAGTGTAGAGAAGAAGCTCACCACTGTTGAAAAGGAAATTGCTATGATGGGGAGAGAAGATCAAGCGTTTCGTCCCTTTGTATTGAAGGTTTTGCCTAATCCAACTTCGGAGCCAATAACTCCTAAAGTCATGGTGAAAGTGCCAACTCCATTTCCCTATCAAAGCAATCGTGCTGTTCCCTGGAATTATGGAGTTAAAGTAGAATTGGTTAAAGAGAAACTAGAAGACAAAGAAGCTAGTAAGGAAGGTGATGGTGTGACAAATGTTAGTGCTACTGGCGGGTTTACCATAAGTGGAAGGTATTACCTCACAGATAATGAGCAAAAGCAAAAAAAAATATAAGGGGAATGACATAATAGAAGGAGATCAAATACAAGGAAGGAAAGAGAAGGACCTAGAAGGTGCAATAGATGATGATGAATTCTTAAGGGTGTTAAAGCATAGCGAGTACAACATAGTTGATCAGTTGAAAAAGACTCCCACTCATATTTCGCTATTGTCCCTTATAATGAGTTCTGAAGCTCACAGGAAGGCATTACAAAAATTCCTTGATCAAGCCTATGTAAACCCAAGCATTACAGTGGAGAATTTTGATGATATGGTAAACTTGATCAGAAAAGTTAGCACGATTTCTTTCACTGAAGACGAGTTAGTGCCAAGGGCTAGTAAACACACAAGGGCACTCCATATAGCTCTTAAGTGTGCAGGGTGTGTCGTGGCAAAAGTGCTGATCGACAATGGATCCACTTTGAATGTACTTCCAACTTTTACTTTGGCAAATTTATCAGTAGACTCTTCCCTTATGCAATCTAGTAGCATAGTGGTTCGGGCATTTAATGGAACTAGGAGGGAAGTGTTAGGGGAGATTGTGTTGCCATTGGAAATTGGACCTAGCCAGTTTAATGTGAATTTCCAAGTAATGGACATTGAACCTATATATACGATGTTATTGGGAAGGCCTTGGATCCATGCAGCAGGAGCAGTGCCATTTACCTTACATCAGAAGTTGAAGTACATTGATGCTGGGCGGGTGATTACTGTGAAGGGAGAGGAAGACTTGCTTGTCAGTGAACCCAATTGTCTCCCGTATGTAGAGGCAGTAGATTAGGTGCTAGAAACTTCATTTCAAACTTTGGAGTTAGAACATGAGAACATTAATCAAAAAGTAGCTCATATGATGATGAAGAACGACTTCTAACTAGGCAAAGGTTTGGGGGCCAATCTATAGGGCATCAATGCTCCGATTTCACTTCCAGAAAATGTGGGCAAGCAGGGATTGGGATATAGTTTTTCAAAAGGTCCAAAGGAGAACAATTGATCTACGAGAGATGGCATACCACATTTATGCCAAACTTTCACCAGATCTTCTGACATTATGGCATCATCGAAAGATGAAGAGCCTATGCCTATGGTGGACATGTCTGGAAAGGGTGCAGGAAGTAACCCGTGGATTCACCTTGTATGAATGATGAAAAACTTGACAACTAGGAGATAGAACCACTTCAGGACTTAGTTTATCTTGAGTAATGCTAGTTTCTGTTGTCGATGATATTATTTTTTGTAAAGAAGTACATTTTGACTATGCCCTTTTGTTCAATTATTAATGAAGTAATTTGTGGAGATGTTTTTCAAAATTTCTACCTTAATATTTATTTCTTGACTGGTCTATAACTTGTTGACTTCCATTTACTTTTTCTTCAATCCTCTAGGAGTTTTGATGATACAGATTTCTTGCCTATTGATAATTCTATCAGTCCAGTAATTAATTCTCATTATGCTTTGGAAAGGATGAATATGACTTTGAAGAAGACACAGATACTTCTAATACATTTGCAAAGATGATTGAATCACATGAAAAGATTGTTAGCCCTCATAATGAAGATGTTCAAACTATAAACATGGGAACTGAAGAGGAACAGAAAGAATTGAAAATCGTAGATAATCCCGAAAAGGATGAAATGATTGCCTTTTTTAAGGAATACTTGGATGTTTTTGCTTAGTTTTATCAAGACATGCTGGGTTTGGATCCTGAGGTTGTGACCCACAAAATTCCTCATAACCCCGACAACAAACTCATTAGACAAAAATTCAGGCGAATAAGACCAGAATTATCAAATAAAATAAAAGAGGAAGTGATGAAGCAAATTGAAGCAGGGTTCATAGAAGTGTCTACATATCCTGAATGGGTGGCAAATATTGTTCCAGTTCTGAAGAAAGATGGGAAAGTTAGAATGTGTGTTGATTATCAAGATCTGAATAGAGCTAGCCCAAAGGATGACTTTCCACTGCCACATATTGATGTGCTAGTTGACAATACTGCAAAGAACCATAGATATTCCTTCATGGATGGATATTCAGGGTACAATCAAATTCCCATGGCTGAAGAAGATCGAGAGAAAACTACATTTATCACTCATTGAGACACTTATTGTTACAGGATGATGCCTTTTGGATTGAAAAATGCCTACGCGACATATCAAAGGGCAATGGTCACTTTATTCCATGATATGATGCACAAAGAGATTGAAGTTTATGTGGATGACATGGTAGCCAAATCTAAAGAAGGGGAAACTCGTGTGTGTTTTGAGGAAATTGTTCGAAAGATTGAGGAAGTACAAGCTTCGATTGAATCCTGCTAAATGCACTTTTGGGGCCAAATTTGGAAAGTTGTTGGGATTCATTGTTAGTAAGAAGGGGATTGAAGTAGATCCTGATAAAGTCAGGGAGATTAGAGAGATGCCACCGCCAAAATCGGAAAGAGAGGTTCGAAGTTTTCTTAGAAGGCTTAATTATATAGCTTGGTTCATATCTAATCTCACCCATACTTGTGAACCAATTTTTAAGCTCTTGAGGAAGAACAACTCAGGAGTATGGAATGAACAATGTCAAGAAGCATTCGAGAGGATTAAAGAGTATTTACTTGATCCACCAGTGTTAATGCCACCAGTGCCAAGAAGACCACTTATTCTCTACCTGACTGTGTTAAATGAATCAATGGGTAGTGTATTGGGGCAACATGATGAAAATGGTAAGAAAGAAGGGGCTATTTACTATTTAAGCAAAGTTCACCGACTATGAGTCGAGATATGCCACGATAGAGAAGACTTGTTATGCTTTAGTGTGGGTAGCTACAAGGCTAAGGCAGTACATGTTGTACCATACTACTTGGTTGATTTCTCAAATGGATCCAATGAAGTTTATCTTCGAAAAGCCATACCTTAGCGGAAGATTGGCTAAGTGGCAAATTGTCCTATCTGAATATGATATTGTTTACATGACTAAGAAGTTCGTCAAAGGCAGCGCAATAGCTGATCACTTGGCAGATAACCCAATTGAAGATTATGAACCAATGAAATTTGAATTCCCTGATGAAGATATCCTTGTTGTTGATAAAGAGGAAGAGAATGTGAAGTCAAATAGATGGAAAATGTGCTTTGATGAGGCAGTGAATATTCACGGGAGTGGAGTAGGAGCAGTGGTTATTTCACCTGAAGGAAAGCAATTCCCAACAGCTATCAAGCTGGAGTTTGAATGCACCAACAATATGGCAGAGTATGAAGCATGCATTCGGGGTTTAAAAGCTGCTCTAGATCTGAAAATCAAAACTCTGGATGCGTTCGGAGATTCGGCTCTCATCATTTATCAAGTAAAGGGTGAATGGCGAACTAGAGATCTAAAATTGATACCATATCAAAAGTTCTTGACCGAGTTAATTGAAGAATTCGATGACATAACATTTTCTCATTTGACTCGTGATAAGAACCAATATGCAGATGCTTTGGCCACTAGAGTAGTAATGACAAAGCTTGATATTGGAGTCATAGCACAGCCAGTGAAAGTCAAATTAGAAAGAAAACCAGCACATTGCTTGAATGTAGAAAGTGAACCTGATAGGCAACCATGGTACTGTGACATCTTGCAATATATCAAATTTAGAGAATATCCGACAGGGGTTATTGAAAATGATAAGAAAACTATTCGCCGTTGGGCTACTGGATTTTTCTTAAGTGGTGAAGTGTTGTACAAGAGAAGCTATGACGGAGCTTTACTGAGATGCGTAAATGCCAATGAGGCCAATCAAATTTTAAGTGCAGTTCATGATGGAATTTGTGGTACTCATGTAAATGGTCACATGATGGCATGGAAGATATTGAGGGCGGGATATTATTGGATGACTATAGAAAAAGATTGCATTAGTTATGTGCAAAAATGTCATAAATGCCAAATCTATGCTGATCGTATTAATGCTCCACCATTTCCATTTCATAACATGGCAACAACTTGGCCATTTTCAATGTGGGGAATTGACGTCATTGGTCCAATTAACCCAAAAGCCTCTAATGGGCATCGTTTCATTCTGGTAGCCATTGATTACTTCACTAAATAGGTGGAAGCAGCTTCATATGCAACAGTTACACAACATGTGGTAGCTAGATTTCTGAAGTTTAATATTATTTGTCGATATGGACAACCGGAGAGAATTATCACAGATAATGGCCCAAACTTAAATGATGGAGAAATCCAGAAATTATGTGAGTAGTTTAAGATTAAACACCATAATTCTTCCCCTTATCGGCCACAAATGAATGGAGCAGTAGAAGCGGCCAATAAGAATATCAAAAGAATCATTGAGAAAATGGTGATTACTTATAAAGATTGGCATGAAAAACTCCCTTTTGCTTTGTATGCTTATCGCACCTCGGTGAGGTCTTCAACTGGGGCAAGCCCTTACTCCTTGGTATATGGCTTGGAAGCTGTTACTCCCATTGAGGTGGAAATCCCTTCCCTTAGAGTGCTCATGGAAGCAGAACTAGAGGATTCAAAATGGGCTAGGATGAGATATGAGGAATTACACATGATTGATGAAAAAAGACTGGTAGCTATTTGTCATGGGCAGTTACACCAAAGACGAATGGCAAGAGCTTTTAACAAGAAAGTACGGCCTCGACAGTTTCAACCAGGGGATCTGGTACTTCAGAAAACTCTACCTCACCAAGAAGATAATCGGGGGAAATGGGCTCCAAATTATCAAGGACCATATGTTGTCAAACATGTTTTTTCTGGAGGAGCACTAGTTCTTATTGATGTGGATGGACGAGAACTTCCCAATCCAGTAAATTCAAATGCCGTCAAGAAATATTACCCCTAAAAAAAAAAAAAAATTTGCTTGCTAGGCTGAAAACTCGAAAGGGAGGCCTAGGCAAAAGTTAGGGCTAAAAAAAAATAAATAAAAAAAAATTTTGCTCGCTAGGCTGAAAACTCGAAAGAGCGGCCTAGGCAAAAGTTAGGGCTTCAAAAAAAAAAATTGTTTGCTAGGTTGAAAACCTGAAATGGCGGCCTAGGCAAAAGTTAGGGCATCAGAATGAGGGAGAAAGTGAAATACTTTCAACAAACAAGTTGAGGAACAAGAAGCCATGGAGACTCTCAAGTGAAATGGCGGCTACAGTGAGACATTGGAAGTGGCTTTGTTGTCTTCTGAGGTTAAAAAGTCCAATTCATAGCATAATGAGAATCACTTACCTTGGATATGTCAGAATTACAGAATATGATGAATTCTCCAAAAACATTTCAAATTCCTGAATCCGTTTTGGCTCTTGAAACATCCTTCCGAACTACGTGGGCTTTGATTCCTATTTGAGGATACGTAGGCACCCATTAAATGGGGCAAGTCCAATCTTATCAATCCTAAATTGGGGCAAAGTGACATAAAAATTTGCCCATATCTTTTGTATAGCTTTGACTTTCTGAATAGAGGAATGAATCTCCTTTCCATTATGCATTCTTTTCTATCTCGAATAAATGGGGGTTAATTTTTGTATTAGTCCCCTTCTGTTATATGCATGTCTCCATATAAATTACTGAATTAATAATTACAGTGCAAAGCATATAAAACTTGATTTGACAACAGACTCGAAAGCTTATTCTTACAGAAGTCTTAATAGTGGTTTCTAGATTTTAGGAATGCAAGCAATCATTAGTCATGCAAGGGCAACAAATGGAGAAATACTGTCAAAAGGAGGTATATTAATTTGTTGGACATTCAAGTGATCTTGACACAAATAAAGTAAAAGACCGGGAAATGGCATGTGGTATAGTCAATTGAACTTACTCATGAAGAATAATATTTGCAAGCAGCTTATTGATCAAAAAACACACTTGGTTGAGTCGAGTACCACCTTGGGAGTTCATTATAACGTATCCTAATTACAAGAAGTTTTTCTAATCATCAACCAACATGCATTGTCCCTTCTTCTTTATATGTTCTCTATATAAGTATCTTGGCAAACAAACTTGTCTCGATCCTCTATAAGAGAACATATAAAGAGGGGCAAGCGGGACATCTCATTTATGCCCAAATGTCTCCTCAGGTGAGATTTTAAGCTTTCTAAATCATTTCTTCCAAAAGAAAAATTTTCAAAGCAATTCATGAGGTTTCATTGATTTCTTGCCATTAATTTTCAGCCGTTAAATTTCTGCCATTAATTTTCAGCCGTTCAATTTTTTGCCATTAATTTCTTGTCGTTAAATTTCCCACTGTTAAGTTTCTACCGTTAATTTTCTACGGTTAAATTTCTTGCCGTTAATTTTCTGCCATTAAATTTCTCGCCGTTAATTTTTTGCCATTAAATTTCTCGCCGTTAAATTTCTTGCCTTGATTTAACGAAAGAAAGGGAAAAGAAAAAAGAAGAGAGGTCATGAAAGGGACAGGAACAGCGGCAAAGGACATCGCACAGCAAGCAATGGCAGATGAGTACAACTAGCAGAAAGCAGGTGAAAATGGCAGCGGGAAAGAGGCCAAATGGCAACAGAGATGGAGCAAGGCATTGCAGGGACAGAAGGCAGGACAGCGACGGTGGAAGGTAGGTGGAGAAGCGAAGCAAAATTGGGGGGAGAGGTGAAGCGGAATTGAGGGGAATTGATTGAGGTAGAGAGCTGAAAAGCAGAGGAGAAAGGGAGATAAAGAAAAAAAAAACAGAAGAGCGTGAGGGGGATTAAAAAAAAGAAAGACAGAGTCTTGAGGGCAAGAGGAAAAACAGGAGAGCACCAAAGAGGATTTTTTTTTTAATCCTTTTTCTCTCTAAGGGTTTCCTAGAGGCTAAAGGCAAAGGAGGAAGACTAAGAAAGCATTGGGTTGGAGTAAATTGCGAAGGAGCAAGGAAGGAAATACTCAGGTTGGATTTCGTTCTTTTTTTTTTTTCCTTTTTTTAGTTAATTGAATTGTATTTGTGTAATGGGGTTAAAGGTATATGATGATGGTGGGTGAGTCGGATTCATTTCTTTTTGTTTTCGTTTGTTTGGGTAATTAGAAATCTTCATGGTATTATTTCCTGTCTTGAGCTTAAATCAGTGATTATGCTTGTACAATGCAAGGTTGAGCACTCTCTGTGTTGTCTTTTGCCTCCATACTTGATTGGGTTATTAGGGGAGACATTTTTGGATTCAAGCTCCCAAGGGTTATGTGAGTTTTGGTGATCATTTTAGAGTTAACTTGGAATCTTTAAAGTGCACAATAGCATTTGTTTAGCCGACATCCTATATCTAACCCTTGGAGAATTATTTGGTCAATGCATACTCTCATATAGTGCACTTTCTGATTGGTGGAATCTGTAAAAATGTGGTGCTTATATTTTTGTAAAAATTTCATACACATGCTGCTAGGGAAGTAATTCATATGTGGGTGAGATTTTTGGTAATTGTTTGTCTTCCCCACGTGAATCATGGTTAACCTTGGATTGATGTGGAAGCCGTCTCTAAAATGTGATTCATTTTGCTGAACTTTTGATGAATTTTGACTCAATGACTAAGCTGTCTTTTACTGGTATGTGTTGCAAGTGTTAGAGCTCTTTTCTTGCCTCTTGCTGCCATGTTTTTTTTATGAACCGTATCTTGTGTCATTTGTATTGAAAATCTGCTGGGAATAGTGTCTTTGTTGTTGGAAATCTGCATAGGTGGTTGTAGCTTGGTTCGTTGCTTTATTATTGTTTTAACCATTTGTCACTTTGATTTCCAAACAGCCTGTTTTTTTTGTAACTTCATTATCGCCCTGTTTTCATTCCAACTGCCATTTCTGCTTGAAATACTCATCTATTGCTTGATTGGTTCTGCATTTTACTGAATAAGAGCATGTTGGGTATTTTAATGGGCAAGTGGTTCAAGCACGCAAGTTCTGGTATCCTTTGGGCTGCTTTTAGCCTCCTCTATGCCAGAAAATTTTGTAAAGGGTTTTGTATTATTTAGGGAATTTCATGTTAACTTCTCTCTAAATAAGTTGGTTTGTATGGTGCTGATCCCCTAGCTGCTTTGATTAACCTTTTTGGTCAGGCATTACATTTTTTATATGCAACTTTCTTGTCTTCTGTTTTTGAGTTCTTGCATGACCTTGCTGTGTGTTTGCTTATTGTAGTTCTCATCGGTTTTTTGTGTGCTTTCTAGTCATTTAGAGTTTTGATTCCGGTTTGGTGCTACATTTTGAATCATTTTAAGCTTCTTAGTTTATGAGGTATAATTGGGTTTAGGAATGATGTTGCTGGGTTCTTTTATATTCCAGCTTTGACTTTGAATATGTTTGTTGTCTGAATGCTTGATTATTGGCTGGGGAATTCACTCCCAATGCTTGGAAATTTGTTTTTGGTTCTCACGTCTTATGTGCTTAAAAGGATTTCTTGGGTGGTATGTATCTCAATGAAGCTAATTTAGGTCCTTGGATGTTTAATTTGGAAAATATGGAATGTTGATATTGCTTGGTCTGAATCTTGGAATTTTTTGTGAAAATTGATTTAATGGGTTAAATCCTTCGAGATTTAGCCGTGAATGGTCCAGGACTTTGTTAGGTTATTGTGAAATTCTGCTGTTGGTATCTTCTTGTTTCTGTAGCCTTAGGTGTGGTGGAGTTTCAAGGTTATTGAATTTGCCTAAATTAATTTGATGCTGGAATTTTCTGGGTGTTAAGAGTAAGGGATTGATGCTGGAATTTGGTGCTGGAATTTTCTGGTTTTTGAGAGAAAATGGATTAGTTGGGACATTGATTTCACCTGCACAACTTGTGTTCGAATATGCCAATTTATTTGTTTGTGGGAGGTCATTGCTTGTGTAATCCTTTTCTTTTGGGTTTGGATTGAGTCATGAATATTTTAAATGTCGGGTTGAGTGTTGCCATTTTCTAGGGATTAAATTCTGCTACTAGGTTGAGTATTTGGTTGATTTGTTAGTGGAAAGTGTTTTTGGTTTTGGGTTTAAATTGTGTTTCTCAATTTTGGTCATGGAATCTATTCCTTTGTGTCACTTGTTTGGCTTCTAAAAAATCCGACAAAATGATTTTGAGTTTACAATTCTTTTTAAGGGTTTATTGGGTCTTCATGTGGCATTAAATGGAGCTAAGCAAGTTTTATTTGGAGACTCAAGACAAGGTGATAGCAAGTCTAGTACAGTGTTATGTTGTGAAGGTTGGCTTGTACGGCCAGCTAAGGATTGGAAAAAGAAATCCATGCCAGGATAATTCACATGGCATTTGCCTTGATTTATTTGTGTCTAATTCCCTGATAGACATATATGTTAAATGTGGGTGCTTAAATCTTGATGAAAGTGTTTTTGACATTTTCCCAAGAATGAAGTTTCTTACTGATTATAAGTTATCCTGGAACAAGTAATTGCTCCATATCTCTTGATTTTTCAGAAATGATACTTTTTGGTAAGATACCTGATATAGTTTCACTCATGGGTGTGAATAGAGGTTTTGGGGATGTGAGAAGAGAAGAGTGGGTTCATATTATAGGGATGGGTGTGGATTGAGATTGCATGGGTGTGAAAAGGAAAAAGTTGGAAATTTGGAATTCAGTAATTAGTCGGGCAATTCGGAGAAAAAAGAAAAGAGGGGTGCAAAAAAGAAATAATGGGGTGAGAAGAAAAGAAGTGTGGGAATGTTAAAAAGAAGGAGTCGTGGATGCTATGGAAAGAAAAGAAAAGGAAAGCGTAAATAGGAATTGTGAGGGGTGTTGAAAAGAAAGAGAAATGTGGGAAAAAGAAAAAAAAGAAGAGTAAAAGTAATTTTTGATGTATCCCGCTTTTATATTTTAAGCAGTAATTAGCATGCATATACATTAAGGTGTATTTGGATCATTAGAGTCCCAAGGCCCCCCACTAATCATGGAAGGGTAGGCGGTTCGGTCTTCTATAAGACTGAGCTTGCACTATCCGACCTAGGTGAGGATAAGCGCTATCTGGAGGGACAGTTTATCTGTCTCAAAAGATGGAAGGACTCTAGGTTCATTTAGAGAACTCATGCATACATATTTATTTTCCCGTTATTTTATCAAAAATGTAATGTTATTTCAGCACTAAATAAAATATAATTTTGGGTCATATCGCTATTTTGCATAACCGATTTGGGTAACCGTTTTAGACGGATGCCGTGGGGTGCCTAACACCTTCCTCACGCATAACCGACTTCCGAACTCACCTCTGGTTCGTATTCTGATGCCTTTCCAATAATAATAAAAAAATTAAAAATAAATGGGGTTTCCAATTGTACCATAATTCTTAAACAATTAGTGATAACTCCAAATTTTTCTTAAAATAAAGTCGTCTTATTCTTCGTCGTAGCGTTTTCACTCCCAAAGGGTACGTTATGACATAGGGTCTATCTAGGAAACAATTACCATATTGACTCTTATTGAGCATATAATTAATAAAACATTTGTGATACTTGCAAGTCAAATTAACAAAACGTTATGAATGAAAAGAAAATAAAAATACTGCTACTTTGTGTGAAGTTTAAATTAATAAATGTTATTAGATCCAATCTCTTTTTAATTGATGTATTGAGGCATTAGTAGTCAAAATTAATAAATGTTATTAGAAGAAAGTGTTAAACCATCTACTAAAGCTAGAGAAGCCAATGTTTGGATGAAGTGTCTATGTACTTGATTGTGTTTGAACTTTTTTGAGCATTTTCTTCATAGCATCTAGAACTGGGTTGTTTCCCGTTGCTTTTTTCAAGGAGTTTAGCTTATTCATCTCCATTCCTTATGAAGTAATGTCTATCTCACACCAATGACAATGTCTATTTTTTGTACATACATAGATTATTATTATTATCATTTTTATATACAAACAGTTTATACACATTTATACAGTAGTGAAGCAGCTCTTCTTGTCAATGAAATGTAATACAAGCAAACACTATTATGCTTAATTAACAGTTCATACCAATTTTGTTTGGTGCTTGTTCTTAGACTGGGTTTGAATAAAATACAACTTCACTGACTAATATATATAGTTGAATAGGACCTTTCAACCAATTATTGCTGAACAACATTGTCTAATAGCCCAATAGTTTATTTGTAGTGAAAATATTGCACAAGATGTCTAATCCGAATATACAGTTTGAGGAAGAGTTTCCATATGAAGATATTGAATGTGATATTGATCAAGACTCAAGAAGCTCTGGTGCAGAGTATGAAAAAGATGAGAATAGCTTTGACGGTAGCCATGTTGATGAGCCCTTATTTGATAGGTGCATCTTACCTTTAATTTTATTCTTCCTAAGAATGTACTATAGATCATTATTTGTCTTTTTTTGATTGCATTGATTTTTTTCTTTCTTTCTTCATTTTGGTTTTTGATATAGGCAAACACTTCCTAAAAATTAACTAGGTTTTCTTTGAACAACTTTTTAATATCAAGTTCACATTCCTAAATAAAAATTATTTGTAGTAGCATTTGACAGTATATAACAATTTTAGTTGTTTATTTATTTTTCATGAGATATAAATAATTTGCAGTACAAATTTCATATAAAATGTTTACATGTGCAGATACATTGATCCCATACCTAAGGCCACATTTGAGGAAAATCTCCAGTTGCATACTTCCCAAGTCACAAGTGCTATTGTACTTGGGCAATAAAATGATGAAAAATATGGAGATGGAGATGATGAGGAAAGGAGGAGGAAAAGAAGGATAAGGTTTCCACAATTTAATGAAGCTTTAGGATTTAAAGATGTATCTTTTGAGGTTGGAATGGAGTTTAGGAATCTAAATGTCTTCAAGAAGGCTGTTAAAGATTATAGTGTAAGTGCTGGAGTAGAGGTTAAGTTGGTGAAGAATGATACTAAAAGGAGTAGGGCAAAATGTAAGGATCCTTGCCCATGGATATTAATGTGTTCTTGGTCTCCAGAGCTAAACTCTTTTCAAGTGAAGACTTACGTCAACTAACACACATGCAGTAGGACGACGAAGACACGACAAGCCAGTTCAAAAGGGCTTGCTGTGAAGTTATTGGCATTTTTAAGGATTAATGCAAAGCCCAGTCATCAAGATGTGTTGACCTACATCTCAGATACATTTTATGTGACTGCAAATCGATGCAAAGCATGGAGGGCATGTAAGATGGCTAAGACCCTTATTGAGGGTAGTGAGAGAAAGAAAAATAAATGATTGCGAGAGTATTGTTGGGAGATTTTACGGAGCAACCCCAGTTCTAAACGTCAGCTAGGAGTGTCTAGATTAGCATCCAAGTTACCTTCACATTTTGATAGACTATACATGTGTATAAAAGTAGTTAAGTTAGGTTTTTTGGCTGGATGTAGGCCTATGATTGGATTAGATGGATGTTTTTTAAAAGGGTATTATTGGGGTGGGGCAATTTTTATGTGCAATTGGACAAGACGGGAACAATGCATTCTACCCTATTGATATTGCAATTGTACAAACTAAAAGCAAGGAACATGGACCTGGTTTTTGGGAAAATTAGTGAAAGATATTGGACTTGGCAAAGATGATATCAATTAGAGCTTCATTTCTGATAGACAAAAGGTAATGTTACAATTTCTTGGTTTAACAATTAAATTCTTAGTTCGTTGATTTTTCTTGATTGTTGATTTATTTTTCTGGGTTATTTCAATTTTACGGTCTTGTTCCTGCCATTGTTGAGATATTTCTTAATAGTGAGCACTAATTTTGTGTTTACCAAATCTACCACAATTATGCAAAACAATTCAAAGGCAAAGAGTTAAAGAACTTGTTGTGGAGATATGCTAAGTCAACCACAATGCGTGACTTTGAGCATTTGGATGTTCTTAAGCAATTGAATGACAAGGCTTGGGAGTATCTATCAAAGATCCCTCCAAAACAATGAAGTACGACATCATTTGAGACATCAAGCAAAAGCCAAGTTGTCACCAACAATATGTGTAAACAATTTAATTCAAAGATTCTAGTTGCAAGAGGGAAGACTGTCATTACCATGCTTGAAGAGATAAGAATTTATACAATGAAGAAGATGATACAACAAAGGAACTTACTAGAAAGGTTCAAAGGTCATCTTTGCCAAAGGATTAGAGTAAGTTAGAGGAAAACGAGCAGCATAGTTGAATTTGGGTGGCTGAATGGGTAGGTGATCCTAATGGTGAAAAATTCGAAGTCTCTTGCAAGCCAGATAATTTTTTGTAGACTTGGGAGCTAGGACATGTTCTTGCAGGTCATGGGACCTTTGTGGGATTCCATGTCCACATGCAATTGCAGCCATTGATTAGAGACACATGAACCCTAAAGACTTTGTGGATTCTAGCTTGACTAAGGACATATATAAGATTGTATGAATATCATATGCAGCCAGTTAATGGTCTGAATCTATGGTGTCACATACTTGGTGAAGAGCTACAATCACCAGAAGTTAAGAAGAAGAGAGGCGGAAAGAAAACCTAGAGGAAGAAGGACAAAGAGGCCGAAACTCAGCAACCTGTAGAGGCTACAAAATTGAAGAGACGATCTGCTCCTACATGTAAGAAGTGTGGAGTCGTTGGTCATAACCAACGAAGCTGCAAAGAACAGTCCATAGGAAGGCTACAAAAGCTACCAGTGAAGAGAGGACCAAGTAGTAGTGGAACTTAACATTAAAAGTATTCAGTGAATGCTTTATTGGGTTAATTAATGGATGTATTCTGGTAAATGTTGGCATTTAACAGTGGCAGTTCGATCATGAAATTTTTTGAATTCTAAACCTTTGATAATAGAACTTTGTTGGTTTCCAATAAAAATCAGCTTTCTAGTTTGTTTATGCATTTATGGTTTTTGCTATTATTTCTTGTTGATTTTTAGTTTATGCTTATTTTAGGTTTATTGGGTTATTTTTGCTAAAACTTTAATTCTGGTTTCCTATTGGATATTTGTAATAAGTTTGTGGCTATTTCTGTTTAGTTGCTACTGCTATAGATGTTTCTGTATTGTCATGAGCGCTATCATATTAATCTCCTGTTTGCATTCTCTCTAGTTTTTCAAGTGGCTAATTTAGTCTTGGATTCAGATATTGCATTTGTACTAGTATGACAAGCAGTCTGACTTACTACTTTGTGTAAGTTTTGGAACGGAGGAAAAGATTAAAATCTATTTAAATTCCTTATATTTTGGACTAGGTTAGTCTAGTCAATATTTCTATCATCCAGCTTCATTCGAGCAAAAATGGAATTTTTTCCTCATCACAAGCTCTGTTGCCGAAACCCACTAGAACCCATTTGAGCAAAAGGGAAAAGAATCTGATAATCACATGCCAGGCCACGAGTATACCAGCCCATGACCGTGTCCCCGACATGGGCAAGAGGCAGCTCATGAATCTCCTTCTGCTAGGTGTTGTCTCTCTTCCCACTGCTGGCATGTTGATTCCTTATGCCACCTTCTTCGCCCCTCCTGGGTGAGTTCAATCTTTCTAAATTCTTCAATCTGTCCCATTACCAGTTGTGAATTTTTTAGAATCTGGGGTCTAACTAGCAATTCTTGAGCAGCTCAGGAGGTGCTAGTGGTGGTATTGTAGCCAAGGGCGCTCTTGGAAATGATGTCATTGCGCTGAATGGCTCAAAACCCATGGCCCTGGTGACAGAACCTTGACTCAAGGTTTGAAGGTACTAAATTTTTAGCGTTGTACTTTTCCATTGAAAAAGTTACAAATTAATCAGTGTTCATTAATTTAGTTCAAGTTAGCCCTCTACCTTTAATTCTAATGAGTCTAAACATGTTTCTAAGCTACAAAAGCATAACCTTATTTTTCTGGTTCCGACCTTGGGCAGAGCAGATCTCAAGGAGCAAACCTTGAGTGATATGAATAACATTGAATTTGCAATTGAAATGCAGGGAGACCCAACTTATCTTGTTGTGGAGAATGATAAAACTCTGGCAACATATGCATCAATGCAGTGTGCACACATTTGGGTTGCGTGGTGTTGTGAAATGCTGCTCAAAACAAGTTCATCTGTCAATGCCATGGTTCTCAATACAACAACCAAGGCAGGGTTGTCAGAGGCCCTGCTCCTTTGGTAAGCAAGCAATAATCTCACTTATTCTCCTTTAGAATGCTGCATAGAATAAGCTGCTATCTAACTATGCTTTTCTTTGGAACAGTCGTTGGCGCTAGCACATGCAAATGTGGATGATGGCAATGTAGTGTTTGTACCTTGGGTAGAAACTGATTTCAGAACAGGCGATGCTCCATGGTGGGCTTGAAGCACGTAAATTTTTATTAGAACTCTTAATTATTTAACGGATTTTAAAAAGAAAGAAAAAAACATCATTTTCTCTAAATTATCCTTACGATGAGCGTCCAAAACAGAATTCACTATATGAATTCCTTATATTTTGGATTAGATTAGTCTAGTCAATATTTCTATCATTTAAAAATATCCACATGTGAAAATAAAAAGTCACGTCAGTATAGACTTAACGGTGTTATAACAGAGGGATTATTGTGCATTTATTTTATATTTAAGAGAGATTATTTTGTGATGATAAATTTAAGAAGGACTAATTTGCGACAACTCTAATTTAAGAGGGACAAAAATAATATTTTAGTCAATTCCTCAAATATTGTTGGCTTTTTTCGTGTAGTGTGGTTTTCTAGCTTATGCTAAATCTTTTTTTTTTTTATTTGAAGTGGATGTTGATTTTGGCTTTTTTTTTTTTTTTTTTTTGGGGGGGGGGGGGGTGGTGATGATACAGTGTTAGGGGTGATGAACTATATTGATTCATGTGGGAGGAAGTGGAGGCTTAAAATGTAGGAGTAGTAGTTTTTGTCATTTTGCAATAAATAATGTTTGGGGTGAGGATAAAAACTTTGGGATGTTCAAAGAAATCTCCCATAATGCATAGGACTTGTTCTTGTAAATCAATTTAGTGTACAAAAGCAGCAAGGGGTGTGTCAGAAGAAATAACCATCAAGAAACAAAAAAATTGTACACATGTTATTCGTATATTGATTATTCTCAAGTGGCCTGACTATTCTTCTATGATTTGGTATACCAAATAAATAAGAAAATATAACTAAAAAAAACCTCCATTAACATATCATTGATTAGAAACGACTCTGCACAAGAAGTCGTAGTAATAATCTAATAAAGGCTATCACATGGACCGATCAAAAAAAGAAAAAAAGTTATCACATGGGAACACACCAAACACCTTCCTTCCACTATGTAACATACAGTAAAGGTTATCACATGGTAACATATGATAAAGGTTTATTGCACGGTAACAAATAAACATATTCTACTATTATTTTATTTTTATATAAAATGTCATCATGATAATGGCTATCACATGGCAATACTCTAACACCTATGAGATTTTTTTTTTGATAAGTATGGATTGCTTTAGTCGATGGTAAAAGTTACAAACATCTTCCACTACTTTTTCATTTTATTATTTTATTTAAAGTAAAATGTCACGCTAATGGTTATCACAAGGTAATATACAAACAACTTCCATTATTTATAGAATAATCGTTTTATTTTAATGTAAATATAATTTTTTTCAATGAAATTTTTAACATGGTTACATACAATGTAGGTTGTTACATAGTAACATGCAAACATCTTTCACTATTATTTTATTTATGGTAACCTAAAAGCAACTTCCACTATGATAGTTTTACCTAAAAGCAACTTCCACCATGATATTTTAGTTTATTATAAATATTAATTTATTCAATAAAGGTTATCACACGGTCGCATGCAATAAAGGATATTACATACCATCTAATATTTTTATTTAATGTAAAAAATTGCCACAATAATGGTTATCATGTGGTAGGTACCATACAAAAACCTTTCACTATTTATAAAATGATTGTTTTAGTTTAATATAAAAATTATTTTATAGAAACATCCAATAAAGGTTATTACATGATACCAAATGAACACCTTCCAATGTAAAAAGTCATCACAATAATGGTTATCCTATGGTAACATAAAGCCACCTTTCTCTATTTAGGTTAGGGACGGCAACGGAACGGAGTATGGTACCTGTTTCAATTCCTATCAGGGGAATTTTTTCTACCTCGTTCTTGCTCACAACTTCAAGGAGAAATGGTTTCCTGCCTTCTATCCCTATGGGAAATGAGGGACTCGCGAGGAGAATTTTATAAAAGTATTTTTATATAAAAATTGATATTTTAACTAAATATATTTAATTTAATATAAAATAATTTATAAAATTACAAAATACTCATATTTTATATTTTATTTTAAAATTAAAAAATATTTTTAGTAATTCAAGGATCTCTAGAGTGGGGTATAGTCTCTGTCCCTATCCCCGTAATGTCCTCGGAGAAAAATTCTTCCCCTCTTGTAGGAAAATTTTTTTCTTGGTCCCTGCCCCAAATGGGGAATTCAAGTACCCGCTCAACGGAAGAAAATTGGCATCCCTAATTTAGGCTATGTTTGTGAGTTTGAAAAGAAAGTAAGAAGAGAGAATTAAAGGAGAAGCATGGGGAAATGGAAGGAAGGAGAAAGTGAGGTTTGTCTTCTACCTTATTTAGGAGAATAAATTTTATGAGGAGGAAAATAAGGAATTTATGTTATCTATAAACAACTTTATCCTTACTAAAATATTAACATAGTTTTTTAAACTATAAACATATATATAGATATATATGTATGTACAGTTAGATGTATATGTACTGTGTATATATTTATAAACTGTTTCTTGTTTTATCTGAGTAAAAATTGTTATATATACTGTGTATATACGTACACAGTATATACACAGTATATATGTGGGCAGTATATTTACATTATATGAGGGGCGATTTCCCCAATGGTAGAGGCAACTAAGCATATGAAATGAGTGATTTTAGAAGCACAGCAACACCCATTTTATATATGTACAGTTAGATGTGTGTATATATATATATATATATATATGTACTGTCTATATATGTATAAACTGTTATATGAAGAAAAATCTTGAAAACATATATATAATTTTCAAATTTTAATGATGGCATACGAGAGAACTTTTAGTTTTTCTTTTAAAACTCCCCTTAATTTTTTTATCTAAAATTAAAACTGAAATTATTTAAATATACCATCCTCTAAAAATAACTTGCAGTTTGTGAGTTTGGTAGGGAGGGAATTAAAGGGAAAGAAAGATGAATGGAAGAAAGGAGAATCAGATGTATATCTTCCCTTTGTTTGAGAGCATAAAAACTTCTCATTTTAGAGAATTATAAAATTATTTTAAGAGGGATTTTGGAAGAACTATAAAAAATCTTATAGGGTGTGTTTGCGAGTTAGTTTTAGAAGACGAATGCATACTGAAATCTTCTTGTTTGTGAGTTTTAACTTAGGAATGGAAGGATTTTGAGATTTTTTCATATTTCCATCAAAGCCATAAAACTAATTTTATAGTTCCTCAAAATAAGGAGATTTTACACTCCAGGGGAGAACAAATCTCCCATTCTCTTTCCCTCCCTTTTTCTTTAATTCCTTCCCCTTCCTTTCCCTCAAAACTCACAAACATAGCTTTAAAAAATTTTCCTTCCTAAATTTTATACTTCCAAACAAGGAGCAGGTATGAAATATACCTTTCTTCCCCTTTCTTTCTATCTCAAAACTAACTCGTAAACATATCCTTAGGCTATGTTTGTGAGTTTGTAGGAAAATGAACAGGATGGAATGACAGGGAAAGAAAGGGGAAGGAAGAGAAGGAAAATGAGAGGTTTATCTTTCTCTTGTTTAGGAACATAAACAAAGTTCCTTATTTTGGAGAACCACAAAGTTAGGTTTTAGGAGAATTTTTGGAGAAATACAAAAATTCTCAAAATCTTTATTCTCCTAAATTAAAACTCAAAAGCAAGGAGAAGGCTTAGATATAGTTTCATTTCCCCTTTTCATCCTAAAACTAACTCAAAAACATACTTAGGGTGCGTTTGGCACACAATATAAGGTTAAATTGTATAAATTTATGCAATATGATTTGCCTTTATATAGTATTTGGTATACACACCATATTAAATAACTTTATATGGTCAACTCTAGTCAACCCCCACTAAATACAATTTATTATTGTATTAGCAATACGACTTCTCTTACCTTGATTAGGCTTAATTCTATTATTAAAAATAAGTTTTTTAATCCCTTGTAACTTTTAAAGATAAAATATAACAAATACAAAAAAAATTAAACCATAGTTATTATTGATTAATGAAGTTGAAAACTCTTGACCAATTAAAAACAACATTAAAAAGTTATAAATGTATTCAGTGATGTGAGAGAAGGGAAAAAAACATTGAAATTTATGATAAAGAAATTGCAAAAGATAAAACTTTATAATCCAAAGATTATTTCCATTAAAAAATTAATTTTTATGCAATATAGAATTTTTATACAGTATCATACCAAACATTATATAATCTTAAATTTTTATCAAGTCTTATCCTATTAAAAGTTTATACTATCAAGCCTTATCTTTATTCTAAGGAAGCTTAGATAAATTAAAACTCACAAAGAGAATGTTTAGATATATCTTTTCTTTGTTCCACTTGTGTATGCACTTCATCACAATATACTTTACTTTAGATGTTTATCTTCTCCGTAATTATAATTTTAAATTTTGTACTACTTTCATTCATAGTTATCAAGAATTATTTTTAGAATTATTAAGTGGTAGCTATTACATATAGCTAAATATGGTTATTATATTTGAATTTATTATAATTACTGCATAGTGTAGTAGTAATTTTTTAGGATATTTTTATGTCACATGTGAACATTGAAAAATGAGAAAAAGAAACAATTGTAATAAAAAAAAAGAAAAGAAAAAGACAAAGAAATGGAGAGAGAGACAGAAAAAAGGTGATTAACGTTATATGCACACTTATTTATTTAAATATATATGTACTTATTTTTATATTTTATTTTATTTTTCATCATTTTTATTTTTTTTTACAATTTTTTTTAATAACTAACTAGAGTTAAGAAGTGTAAAAAAAAAAAAAATTATATATCCAAATATGTACATAAAATAGTTTCCTTTTAAGAATTTCTTACAAGCCTGTCCTCGCGACCACTCTGTCAAAAAATTGGTTGAACGTTTCCACCCGAAGGCTTCTTCTTTTTCTTTTTCTTTTTCCCCTCAACAACAGTTATTTTTCTTTAATCTGTTAATGAAAACAGTTTCAAAGGTAACTTAAATAAATTTGGAATATCCAAATTGAAGATTAAACAATTACAATCACTTATAGTATGCTTAATATAAACATGTATTTAATTATAAAAATGCTGAAAATTAATAAAGTTATAAGCTTTATAGAGGGGCAGTAGCTCAAAGAGAAAAGTGCAGCAGAAGTACTGGTATCTAGCCTAGGTCATAAGATAAAGTCATAAAGATGATTATATTTATGTTCGACTAAATCAAATCTAGATATTAATTTCTAAACTAGGTAAAGGTGATTACTTTTATGGAAGAGATGAGAGTATAATAGGTACAAAACCAAATATTCTAATGAAAAGTGTTTAATAGGCATGCACGAAACCAAGTTGTCTCTGTCAGATTTCAGCCATGCGCCTAAAGTCATATGGGATGGCTTTAAGAGCTAAATTAAATTAAGAGCCAGTCAAGAACTGAAATAAGATGGACATGTTTGGTTTGAGCTAAATACCTAATCGAAAACGTTTTTGGTTTTTCTATTTCCAAAAACAAAAACACAATTTTTTAAAACACAATCAAACAGGACCCACTGATTATTTAAATATGAGGGGCGATTTCCCCCAATGGTAGAGGCAACTAAGCATATGAAATGAGTGATTTTAGAAGCACACCAACACCCATTTTATGGGAATCATGAAAAAAGAAAATCCTCTTTTATGAGAACCTTGGTGACGCGATCAAGTAATCCAATGGCCGAATGAAAATATGGTAAAGGACTCTCTCAACCAATAATAATCTATTTTTAATCTCTTTGGCTCAATTTAACAAAATTAGTTGATAAACTAGCTAAAAACTGAAATACTAATTTTGAGTTGAAAGTTGTTAAGCTAGTTTATTGAATTATAAATGTTTGGTAAAATTAGTTGTTAAACTAGCTTATAAATGTAAAATAACATAAAAAGATATGGTTATATAATTTGTATATAAATTTTAATTTTATTTTATAGACAAAAAAATATATTTTTAGTAGTGTTTTCTTCTCCTTCCTTAAGGAAAACATGTAAAGTTAAGAAAAAGAAAATAAGAAATATATAATATTATATTAAGATGGATTTTTTTTAAAAAAAAAATTCATTGGAAGATGAATAATTTTTTTAAAAAAAAGAAAAAGATATGATAAATAAAGAAAATAGTGAACTAATAATGAAGGGTAAAAATCAAACAAAAGATGATATGCTATAAGCTCATAATTAATTGAAGTAGTGTATGAAAAAATGCTATAAGTTCGCGAGATAAGCTTATTTATGAACACCTTTCTTTTGGTCAAGCAAGCTTATAAACTAGTTAAATATACTATAAGAAAGCTTATTGAACTTACCAAATACACTCTTAATCTTTTATATTTTGTTATATCTATTAATTGATTTTTTATACTATTAATCTAGATTTCATTATAAGGAAGGGAGTATATGAGCATAAGGAAACTATGTCTATAAGAATAATGATTTTGAAAAGATTAGTTGGTTTTGTGATTACAATAATTTTTTTTCCCATGGAAGAGATTGGTAATGATGGTCTATAAATATTGTGATTTCCAAATTGCCATAAATAGCAGCATAAAAGGAAGAATGTTGTATCTCGATTTTCAAACTCATTCTTACAAGATACTCAACTTATTTACTCATACTATTGCAGAATGCACACATTATAACCTTATTTGGATTGGATTTTCAGCTCTCTCTTTCTCACTCTCTTTTGGATTGCCCTTGTGCAAATACATATTCATAGCAGTAAAAGATTAATTTGGATCCTTTTTTCAATCTTTTAATTGGTGCTGGGATTATGGTAAGTTTGATTTTATTCTAACATATTGAATCATAAATTTCCGTGGGTTTGATTTTTTAATCACCATTTAATTTTCTATTTTATCTACTAATATATACTCTCTTTTTCTTTTTTTTTTTATCACTTCACCGGTCTTTCAATCTCTTTTAACATCGTAGTTTTTTTTTATATATATTTTTTTGTATTTTTTTAGGACTTATGAATATTCATAATCTTGTTTAGGGAAGGGAGCAATAGCAGTTATTTTTCTTTTTAACATGTGCTTTTTTGATTCTTTAAACCTTTAGTGTTGCATAGGTTCCTTAATTGTTAAACTTAGTTCACTTATCAGTTAAACCACGTTAATCAATTTTTAATATAATAAAAGTTTTAGTGCAGTAACACAAGCACTTATAACAAAGAAAAATCTAAATTTTATATATTAATTTATTTTCTATTATTCTTAGAATTTAAGATAACAAGAATACTAAAGATTCTTATATATATACACACACACACTTTATGCTCACACATGATTTGATTTTATCCTATTAATATGCGTTATTTATCAACCTATGTTTTATCTTTTCATTTATCAATCTCTTTTATCTATTAATTTATTTTTAAATAATCTTTTAATCTAGTGTACAAAGCTATTACAAACTATACAAAAGTTCATAAATTTGATACTGACTTGTTAATTTATTTTATCATGCTTAGCATGCGTTAACTAAAATCACTCATAAAAATTTATTAGTATATAACAAACCAAGTCCACAAGACCCATGTTACAACTGTGTATCGGCACAGAGCTTAATCCCAGTGACTTTGAATGAGAAGTAATTGTCAATAATTAAATAGAGGTTATGGCTTGGTTGTTATCTCTAACTCTTATATTATTTTAAAAGGTTTGTATATACTATGGTCCTTATAGTTTTAGTTGGAGTTAAAGCAAGTTCTTTAGTTTATTTTGATATATAGAATGAAGTACTCTTTATACTTTTAAATTTTTTTAAGTGGATTACGAAGCCTAATTTCATTGTAATACCGCTAGTTAAACAATGACGTGCACAGCAAATGGATGGAATGTACATGACACTTGCATTGGCCCCTCTCCAACGCACAAAAATCATCTTTCTCATTACTCTATTTCTACCTTCTCTCTCAAGCACATAAATACAAGAGCTACTTTACAACGAGATGTGTACAACTATGCATGTGCCATCCACTGTCGATGCTGAAAATAAGAAAGATTGAGAGAGAGAAAAAAGGACGGGGAGATAGAAGCAGTGAGAGAGAAACAAAAAGGAAAAAACAAATTTGCTGTGTTATTTGTTGTTGATCAAAATGCTAATTCTGCAATTGTTTGTAAACACTTATACATTCAGCATATATTAGCTATATTTGGGGACAAAATTATAAATAAAAGAGAAAGATTAAAAAATAAGAAAAAATAAATAAATAAAAATGGGTGTACACAAATAAATTCATGTTTCTTTTGTTCTCAAATTTTAACTGTTTAACATTTCGAATGCCCCATTTAATGCATCTACTTATGAACTTATTACTGATTCATTTAATATATTACAATTTTTCTTGTTTATTTAATTTTCTATGCTTTAATCGTAGTTGAGTAGAGTTTCTGTGAGTAGAATTGTGCATGTCTTTTTTATTTCTTCTATGAGTATTGAGAATGTACAAAAAAAACTTCAATTACCCCTAATTAATTGAAGGTGTAACTAAGTAAGAGGTGAGTGAGTTAAATGAGGATATATATGAAAAAATTAATTTAACAGCGCATTAAAAATCTAAAACAATTAAAATTTGAGAATGGAGGGAGTAAAATGTTTAAAAGAGAAAAAACTACTTTTTTCACTTGTTTATACACACGCAAGTGTATACTCTTTTTTTTTTTGAGTAATGTTGGATGAGCAAAATTACAAAAAAATAAATATATATAAAATGTAGGTGCAAACAAGCCAATCACCACTCTATATAAGTGTTGGATCATGGGTAGCGCCTCAGTACTTTTGCATTTGCGGCTGTGTAAGTAGCAACGTTGCGGACATAGGGTGAGTGGCCTTGCATTTGCTTCTTCTATATATTCTGGTCAGTATTTTTGAATTATATGACCCGTACGTTGCGTTCTCCTTTGAGTTGTCTTCTAACATCAAGCATATGTATGACTGCCTAAGTTTTCTTAACATGATTGAAATTGTAGATTGAAACCTAAGATGGAAATCAGTTTGGTTAGTCTTCCTACTGTGAAGTTGACAAGAGACAACTACCAGCCATGGCGCGAGTCCATGAAAAAGCATCTTTTGGATCAAGATTTGTGGGACGTTGTTCAAAAGTCTACAGATCCTTCCAGTTCTATCATGGGCAAGAATGCCGCAGCTTTACGTGACATTCAAGAGTCATGTGACCCAGAAGCACTTTCCATTGTTAAGAATGCTCATTCAGCCAAAGAGGCTTGGGATCAGTTGGCAAACCAGTTCGGTTCATCGAGTTCTTCCAGTTTAGAAAATTCTCGTCCATCGCATTTCTCCAGCTCAGATAATTCTGGGTCATTGGGTTCTTCCAGTTCAGATAATTCTAGTAAGTTCTTCGTTCACTCTCTTTGTCTCTCATTCTTCATGAATAATTCAGATAAGAAGTTCATGAGAAAGTTTTATAATACAATCTTTGAAAAAGGAAAAAAAAAATTGTTATTTAAACATAAATCCTTGAAAAATGATGGTCTTCCACATTTTGAGTTTCTTTACCCAGAAATCAGATCATTCTCCTAAAGTAGTAAAGCTAACCAGAATCTTTTGGAAAATGGAAACAGGTGCGCAAATTGAAAAATTATACCAGGATGTGAAAAGTGGAAATTGGAATGATGTGAATCAGACAGTAAACAAATATGAGGGTCTCAAGAAAACTGCTCTTCGTGCTGCCGTTCAATTTGGGCAATTGGAAATTGTTCGGGAATTGGTAGATTTTATGACAGATGAACAAATCAAAGACAAAGATACTGATGGTTTCACAGCGCTTGCAAGTGTGGCACAAACTGGATTTACTGATATTGCAAAATGCATGATCAGACGGAACAATAGTCTGGCCAAAATCCCAAATGAATCCAATCAGCTTCCTGTGACACTGGCTGTTCTCTGTGGTAACAAAGAAATGGCTCACTATCTTTATTCAGTCACCCCTTTGGAAACACTTAATGGACGTGATGGTGCTACCCTACTAAACCAATTATTTCTCAGCAACAATTTAGGTGAGCAATAACTAAAACCAAACACCACACTACCCAAATTTTAAATCTAATGTACCTTTGTAGTCTTTTTTTTTTTTTTTTTTGAAATTTTCATTTTTCAGATGTCAAGACTGTTTTGGTTTTATGTTGAATGATAGACTTGGCTTTGCATTTGCTTAAGCAACACCCAAGACTAGCAATTACACCAGATGAACAAGATGCTACTTTAGTGTGGGCTTTAGCTGGTAAACCATCTGTGTTTTATAGTGGGTGCAAGCTTCAATTTTGGCAACGTTGGATTTATGACCGTACGTACTAATTTCACACTTCCTCAAACACATTGTAGACAATTCTCGTACTGAAAATTGCAATAACAAATATTAAATTGGGCCTGTCCCTATTCAATTTTCATTACATATTGGAATTTTTTTTTTTTTAACCTGAATTAATATAAAGGTCCAGCTCACAAATTTTGTAACAGGGATCCAAATAGATCATGTCTCAGCACTTAAACACATTCCAAATAAGGTGGCAAAAACAAATGCAATAGAAAGGGAACCAGGTATGTATATCATGGGGAGAATTCTTCACACACACACACACACACACACACACACACACATATATATATATATATATATATATATATATATATATATATATATATATATATATATATATATATATGTTATATATATATATATATATATATGTATATATATATATGTATTATTTACGTTCACTATAATAATTTTTTTTTTACATCTCTCTTTTTTTGTTTTGTTTATCTTAATTTTTGGTCTATTGTTTTTCTTTACAAATTATAATACACATTAAATGTCAAATCAGGCAGAACATGAATGATTGGCCCTCACATTAGACTATTTTTTTAACCTCAATTAATATAAATCAAACATTGCCACAAGTATTTTCAAGTATAACACATTAATTGACGTCGATTAAGGTATAAAGTCACATTTCAAAATTTTGTAACAGGGATCCAAAGGGAACCTGACTCAGCAAGCAGTCACATTTCGCTTAATGTCATGGAATCACGTATGTATTCTTCACAAAAGTAATGATATATATATATATATATATATATAATATATATATATATATATAATATATATGTTTAATTTTTTTTATTCACATTTCTCTTATTTTATTTTGTTCTCTTAATTTTATTTTTTTTATAGTTTTATCTTCAAAAATTAGATAGATATCTAAAATGTACAGATAACATTTTCCTTTTATAGTAATGAGTTTGAATGATTTCTTTTTCACATTAAACTATTTTTTTTACCTTAATTAATATAAATTAGACATTGCTGCAATTATTTTCAAGTATAAAACATTAATTGACGTGATAAGGTATAAAGGTCCAGTTCACATATTTTGTAACAGAGATGCAAAAGGAACCTGACTCAACAACCAATGACATTCCGATGAATGTTACAGGATTAGATCCGACAGAAAGTGAAGCAGGGACGTATCATGGGAGAATTCCACACATGAGTAATGCTATATATATATATATATATATATATATATGATTTGCATTCAGTTTTATATATATATTTTGTTTTACACGTCTCTCGTATTTTATTTTTTTCTTAATATTTTGTATATAGTTTCATCTTTACTAATTAAAATATACACTAATGTCAAATTAGGTAAATGTCTATAAATGTACAAATAACATTTTTCTTTTTGTAATTAATATAAGACTGCTCTCTCGCATTAGACTATTTTTTTTTAACCTGAATTAATATCACTTAAACATTGTGAGGGAGAGCATTGGGAAGCCATCAATTGCCAAAGTCCATTTCTCTTCAGCCCCTTAATTACAACCATAAGGCCTCGACGCACACATTCTCTATGTCTATTGTTTATTCTTTTTCCATAAACTTGTAGGCAAGAAAGGAGAATTTCCCCTTTTCCAATTACACTCAATTAATGTTTTATGATTGGATTAAGAGAGTGTGCAAAAATGCAAGGGAAGAGAAAAGCATTGGGAATTCACATGGAAAAGTGAAAAAGAACAAAATGAGAAAGGGGAACCTAAACAAGAAAGGGATTGAGAAATGACAAGGTCAAATAGAGAATACTAAGAGAAGGGTATTACATGAATTTTTAATGAAAAGATATCTACCATTAGATCAAATCAAAATACAGGGTTAGGATTGAGATTAAGTATTTATACTTCTGGATTACCAATGAATCTTTTTTTTTAGAATATATTGACAATAATTTTTTAATTGTTTCTTTGTTTCAATCATTAACACAGGTATCAGGAGAATATATAAATCCAAATTAACTCATGTGCTGTCCGCTGAACTTCTGCGCCTCACTTGTGAGCAGATTAGTACTTTAAGTAATAATGATGAATTGTCAGAGGCCAAGTACATGATTCATTACTTCGCGCTGCTAAATGTGGCATTCCTGAGTTTATTATTGAAGTAATAAAAACCAAGCCGAAACTTTTGACAGTTATTGACCCAGATGATTGTAGGAACTTATTCTTCAAAGCAGTACAGTTTCGACAAGCCAAAGTGTTCAATCTCATCTATGGACTTCATTCCAAGAATGCAGCTGCATGCTCGGCAGATGAAAATCGCAACACTTTGCTACATATGGCAGCAGAGTTAGCACCATCCACTCAACTGAATCAGATTTCTGGCGCAGCATTACAAATGCAAAGAGAATTACAGTGGTTTAAGGTAATTACAATACTATACTACTCATTCTAGAGTTTTATGATGTAGCCCCTGGTCCAGGCCTCTTTTGATAATACTTAAAACAATTACTCAAAATACACGTGTGCAGGAAGTAGAGCATGTTGTACCACCTGTGATGCAGGAACGTATAAACAAAGATAGTAAGACTGCCAGAGAATTGTTCACAAAGACACATGAAAAATTGGTAGGAGCAGGCGAGAATTGGATGAAACAAACTGCCACCTCCTGCACAGTTGTAGCAACTCTTATTGCTACCATTATGTTTGCTGCCTCTATAACTGTTCCCGGAGGAAATAATCAAAACACAGGTTACCCTATATTCCAAGATAATAAGTACTTTAAGCTATTTATAATAGCAGATGCAATATCTCTCTTTTCTTCTACGACTTCAATTTTGTTGTTTTTAGGGATTCTCACATCTCGTTATGCTGAGGATGATTTTCTCAAATCCTTACCCACAAAGCTAATCATAGGTCTTTCAATGCTGTTTATCTCTGTGGCAGCTATGATGCTCAGCTTTTTTGCAACTATTTCTGTCATGCTTCCTGAAGGATTATGGATAATTATTCCCGTGATTTCATTTGCTATCATTCCAGTAACCTTGTTTTTATGGTTACTATTTCCACTTCTTTGTGAGATAATCGTTTCAACCTACGGATCAGGCATCTTTGAGAGGAACATGGAGCCTTGGTTTTGAGTTACTCACATATTTGCTAACATTCCAGCATATGTTTATGTGATGTAACCATATAGAAATCTCAAAGATTAACTATACATTGCAAGCCACTACTGATGCTACATTTCAAGCCTTGTTGTCCTAGAACTGTTTGGACCTTGAACATATCTTATTCTTCCAAGGACTTATTTAGTGGTGATTTTTGTGATATCTATTTTGTTAGTGCTGCAACTTTTTAGTTTTAGAAAAGTGATTTTGAAGTTATGGTTCCTTCTCGTGCATGGTAATTCTTTTTGAGCTTCAATTCATATACATTCTTCGCTATAGGAGGTAGACAACTAATATGAATAAAGATAACCTCAGCGTTTCACCTAAATGAGACCCAATTAACTGTGTATAGACCGTAGAATAACTTGATGGTAATTTTTGCAACAAGAATTGCAGGATATACTTGGCATATTTCGAATATGATTATATAGATATCCTTAAAGGATTTCCAAGCATCTATTAGTCCAATCTCTAGCATGCTATCAACATAGATAAGTAGTTAGATGCATACCTAACAAGAAGGAGGAATCTATAATATTCTTCTATGGTAGACCCAATGAATGAACAAAAGTAAGCTATACATGGGAGAGATACTAATCTCTTGACCTATATGCAATTGAATCTGTATTCTCGATGGCATAGAACAACATTTATAAGTAGATAACATAGGCCTTTTTACAAGCTTTGTGTTTCAATATGAGCATGTCAAAATTGACCACGGAGCCAAAAACTACAACATGACCAAGTTTCCGGACAATCGGACACTGCATGTTTTTTGGTGGGCCTCATAGGAAAATAACGAAATCACAGAAAACAAAATACTCAGACAAACTAAAGCAAGAAACAATATATATAGTCTAAATATATACAAGAATGCACCTAAAATAACCAAGAACACTAGTGATTCCCTAGCAACGGCGCCAAAATTTGACACGCGCTTATAGCGTCGCTACTATAGGTGGCGGCCAAATTAAAAATCCAAGTTTGAGTTTTTAACCAAGGGTTGTGTTCTCAGAAAATCACTAGTACAAGTCTATGTCAATTCAGGCTAAGGGAATAAGGGGTTTCAGTTAAATCAATAGCAATAAAGTAAATAAATGCAATAAACATTGAAATAGAAAATCAACAAATGATGTAAATGCAACCAACCTAGGGACTATCAGATGCTCAGTGATTCTATTCTCGAGCCAAAAATAAAATTTAATTCTAGTTATGTCAATTAACTAGATTAACCTCGAAATCTCAAGATTAATCTACCTAATTAATTAATCTAGTTGAACCCTAACTAAGCCGGGATCCCTGCACTTAGCTCAGCAATTCCTACTACACAATCGCATAGGCTATGGCCATTGGAACCAAACCCAACCCCAACTATAATCACAGTACTGGATTAAAGCATCCAAGACCTAAAATTTGAATTTCTATCCAACCAAATCTACTCCGTGAAAATTACTCCTAGGGTGATCAAACCTAGAAAACCCACAAACCCATCTAGAAATCATGCATAAAAATCATCATACACAATTCTAGAGAGAGAAACAAGGAGTAGAGAGGAAAAACCTTCATTAAATTCAAAATAAACACAATATTAGTCTCAAGAATCAAACCAATGGTCTTCAAGTCATCCAAGATTGATTACAGAAACTTCTAACCTTCCATTTTCATGGAGGTAGCCATGGGAGAAGAGAAAAAATGCTAAAAAAGTGAGAGAGGAAGGAGGAGGCGGCTATGGTTGAGGAAGAGGGATATGGCCTTAAATCCCTAGGAATTTTAGGAGAAAATTGCAAAAATACCATTAATGAGGCCCAAATCACGACCTTGCCCCTCACTTAAGTTGCCAAATGCCTATTTTGCCCTTTTGAGTTGAGAAATTCTCCTTTATGCCCTCATTTCATGAATTTATGAAGATTTATCGCTCCAATCCTAAGCTTTGACATAAATCCCAACATGATTTGAGGCCTCCCAGGTCTAGTCCTGAAAATAAAAATTCCTAATAAGTAAAATTGAACCTTAAAGTAGAAAAATTAATATGAAATACAATAAATTCTATTTAGACCTCAATGATAAAAATAGATGTTAATTAAATAATTAAATGTAAGTTTGAAATGCTAGAACTAAATATAAGAGTACAAAGATAAACACTAAAAAGTGTTTATCAACACCCTACCCTTTTGGTTACCGAAAAACACAATATCACATTAATAGTCCATGTGGGATTTAAACACACATAAGACTCAATAACATAATTTATCACACATGAGCCATTACCACTTGATTATATTGGCACTTATGTTGGAGGAAGAGGAGTATATTTGACACAAAAAGACTTGCATTCCAAAGTTCAAGTACAAGAGATATTTATAGGATTCAAAACGATTCTAGAGAACATGTTTCTAGAACTCCCATAACCTTCACACTAAATGTATATTATGACTTCATAATTTTTTCATTAACTTTAAGTACAACCAGATACATTCTGAAACTCCTATAACTTTAAAAACTCCACTAAACAAAATAACTCTTCCTAAATAGACATAACTCCCTTATTCAAGTGCTCTTAAACATGATAAGTTATAATTCCAGAAGACACAAGTTACTAATAACAAATTAAAGACTCCAAAGAAATTCAGATTAATATTATTTTACTCTAACACACACTTAATCTGAATTTTCTTCTGCACTCCAAGTACTACTTGCAATCTTTGAAAATCTTCAAACTTGAGGGGCTTAGTGAAAATATCTGCAAATTGATCTTGAGTCGTCAAAAACTTGAGCTTCATAAGGTTGTTGGCAACACATTCATGAATAAAATGAAACCTTGTGTCTATATGCTTGCTTCTATCATGGAATATTGGATTCTTGGCAAGAGTAATAGCAGATTTGTTATCCATTTAAATCTTTGTAGCTTCTTCTTGTGGCAAATGAAGTTCCTCTAGCAATCTTCTAAGCCAAATAGCATGACAAACACAATAAGTTGCAGCAGCATACTTCGATTCACAAGATGAAAGTGCAATAATGGATTGCTTCTTAGAACTCCAAGAAAATAGAATATCTCCACTGGAGAATACATAGCCAGTAGTGCTCTTTCAATCATCAATATTTCTAGCAAAATCACTGTCACAGTAACTCAAAAGCTTCAAATCATGGGAAGAAGAATAAAACAGCCCCTAGTTAAGTGTATCTTTTAGGTAACAAAGAATCCTAGCAGCTTTCATGTGAGTGGAAGTGGGAGCTTGCATGAAGCGACACTATCCCAACTGCAAAAAGAATATCAGGCCTCGTAGTTGTCAAGTACCTCAAGCTTCCAACAAGGCTTTCAAAAATGGTGGAATCTACTTTCTCTCCATCATCAAACTTTGACAACTGAACTCCACATTCCATAGGTGCTTTTATAGGATTACAACCAAGCATATTGAATTTCTTCAAAATGTCCTTTGCATGGCCTTCTTGAGAAACGAAAATTCCATCATCCATTTGCTTCACCTCTAGAACCAAATAGTATGGCATGAGTCCTACATCCGTCATCTCAAATTCACGTGCCATAGTCTTCTTGAAGTCTTCAGAGAAAGTTGCGTTAGATCTAGTAAAGGTAAGATCATCCACATAGAGATAAACAATCAAAATATCTCTATTTTCAAATGATTTAACAAACCCATTGTCTTGAAAATACTTGTCAATGCGACTATTCCATGCTCTTGGTGCTTGCTTGAGTCCATACAAAGCTTTCATCAATTTGAGAACTTTGTCTTCATGCCCTTCTACCACAACACGTTGGTTGCTCAATGTACACATCCTCTTCTGGTAGCCATTCAAGAAGGCAGATTTCATATAAGTTGATAAATCTTCCACTTCATTTGGGCTGCCAAAGTAATGATCAAATGAACGGTCTCCATGCGAGCAACAAGGGGCAAATACTTCATCATAATCAACTCTTTTTGTTTGTAGACTGTAGCTACTAGCCTTGCTTTGTATCTTTCAGTCTCTTCTTCTACATTCTTCTTCACCTTGTAGACCTATTTGATTCCAATTACCTCATGACCGTTGGGAAGAGATGTCAACTCCCAAGTGTTGTTCTTCTCAATAGCTTCAATCTCCTTTTGCATGGCTAGCCTCCATCTTTTATCTTCCAAGGCGTCTTCAAATTTCACTGGTTCACTATCTACAAAGAGACAAAATAATTTGTTCAAAATTTCATCAATCTCATTAATGTATAAATTTTCAAGCCTTTAATATTTTTGAGGCTTTTCACTAGAACTTTCTCTAGAGGATGACGATGATGCTCCATGCGTATGTGTGGAAGGTAGAGTTGTAGGTGAAAGAGGCGGAGTAGCCTCATGAACCATGGTCTCGTGCTCTTCATCTCCAAAGTATGGAAAGAAATCATAGGCCTTTTCTTGTGAATCCCAAATTCAAGTAGCTTCTTCAACAAATTTCACATCACGGCTCACAACAATCTTGCCGTTGCTTAGGTTGTACAGCTTGTACCTTTTTGAATTTGGGTCATATCCAATGAACACATGCTTCACACTTCTATAATCAAGCTTGGATCTTCCTTGGTCAAGCACATGGACATAAGCAATGCTTTCACAAAATCACAAATAGTCAACAGTTGGCTTCCTTCCACTTGATGCTTCTTGTGGTATTTGATCATTAACATTCTTTATTGGACAGTAGTTTGAATTCTCCCACTAAAGCTGGGTATTCTTTTTATATATTTCTTTTATTTTTCTATTAAAATAGTCATTTTTTCATGCACGTTTGCTATAATTGCGGTTTCGTTTTGTGTGTTTGGTTTTTTTCTTTTTTCTTTTTTTTTTTTAAATCTCCATCTTCCTTTTGACTTTCCTTTGTTCTGTTAATTTCTTTCTTACCAAAAGAAAAATCATCATGATTGAGAACAAAAGAAAAAAACCTTCCATTATAAAATGTTTTTCTAATAAAAATACTTTTGTTGTTTCATTATATATTATTTACAAATAAAAAATTCAACAACACACGCATAGGGGTGAAAAGCATCTAGTATATATTAAGTGTCAAATTAGATAGATATTTACAAGTGTCCAAATAACATTTTCCCTTTTAGTAATGAATATGATTGTTGCCCTTTCTCATTAGACTACTTGTTTTTTTTTTTTTTTTTTTACTTGAATTAATATAAATTAACATTCCCGCAATTATTTTTTCAAATAGCATAGCACATTAATTAACGCGATTGATGTATAAAAGTTTGGCTCACATATTTTATAGCAGGGCTCGAAACAAAACACGACTCAACAACTAATGACATTCGGAATGCAATACAAAGGGAACTAGATATGTATTATGGGGAAATTCTTCAAAAGAGTAATTGTATGTATGTATATGTGTGTGTGTATATATATATATATATATCTATATATATATATATATATATATATATATATATATATATTATTTATGTTGACTTTTGTACTGATTTTTTCGCTTTTAACATCTCTTCATTTTTTTTTCTTTTCTCTTTATTTCTTTTTTTTATAGTTTTATCCTAACAATTTTTTTATAATATACACTAAGTGTGAAATTAGGTAGATATTTACTAGTGCATAAACAAAAGTGAATGATTGCTCTCACAATAGACTACTTTTTTTATTTTTACCTGAATTAATATAAATTAAACATTGTGGCGGTTATTTTCAAGTAGTATAATACATTAACTGACGTGATTGATGTATAAAGGTCTAGCTCACATGTTTTGTAGTAGGTATTCAAACAGAACAAGACTCAGCAACTAATGACATTCAGAATGCAATACAAAGTGAACCAAGTATCTGTCCTAAGGTGAATTCTTCACAAAAGTATATATATATATATAAATATATATATATAGAGAGAGAGAGAGAGAGAGAGAGAGATTTTCCCCTTTTAATATTCATCTTGTTTTGCGTTTCTCTAATTTTTTTTTGTTTATAGTTATATCATTACAAATTATTATAATACACATAAAATGTCAAATTAGGTAGATATCTACAAACCTACAAATAGCATTTTCTTTTTAGTAATGAATGAATTAATGCTGTCACATTTTTTTA